>VZTM01011259.1:33454-72443 GCA_013400555.1 Jacana jacana | reverse complement strand
CCTCTGTCTCGGCCGGTGAGAAGCCGGAGGCGCCTGCCCGGGCGGCGGGGCCGGTCCTCGCCCCACGCGTTCCATGTCCGTGCGTTTTGCGACCGCCGGGAACGCGCGTCCTTCGGCACTGCCGGAGGGAAAACCCACTAACGCTCTTGCCGTTGTAGGGTTCGCTACTGTGACCGTCGGTGTTGCCAAACTTTTTTGAAATAAATCCATCTTCAAGTGTTAAGGTTTATTGGGCATCTTGAGAGATCGTACGTGGGTTATCGCAGATTTGACAGTTCTTCTGTGTCTAAATTTAGCGTTTGTGATAGTAAAACGGAATGATTGCAGCAGTAGGGTTCTCGGTGAAAACTGCTGGGCAAAGACCATTTTGTAAGCATTTGCAGCTGATACTTTATTGCAGCATAAACAATGTGAAACCTGTTTTTCGATCAGTTTTGCTGTACGGTGCAATCGTTTAATTTGTTAGAGAGATGTCAATATGGGACTCGAGCTCCCAGCACTGAGAGCTGCTAACAGAAGGATTAATGCAACGTGTCTGCTATACTTGTTGAACTGGGATAGTTATTGATATTGCTGAGGGAAGAATGATTGATTTCATTGCACGACATGGTGCATGCCTGCACCTTCTGCTTTCTTTTTTGAAATTTCTGTTGACCTCTAGTGAAAGTCCCCCCTCTGCCCTTGTTCTTAAGGACAGTAAGCTCTCCTACTGCATATTTGTATCATAACAACTGCCATATTGCTCTACAAGTAAAGATGGTGTGAGAAGGGGAAGGAATATAAACTATGAGAGATTTCTGGTGGTTTGGCCTTTTTTCCTTGGACATGGGAAATGAAGAGGTCCTCTAAAGTTGGCTGGACATGTTATGCAGATGAGGGAAAAGGGGGGCGGGGCGGTGGAAGCCGCCAAAAGAAAGGAGAGCAGACAACTGAGGTTTTGTAGTTTTGATAAATTAGGGCACACTGTGTTAATGGTGAGACTGTGCTACGTTGTGTTCTGGACAGATGCTCAGAGGGGGTTGCGAGTAATGATGATGACTTGGGCTGAACTGTGTGTGCCCAGAGACTTCTTTCGAATACTTTGCTGTGATTCTGTTGCTCTGGACTTGGAAACCGTGACTAATTGTTTCTGGGAATGAACTGTGCATGCAACGTGAGTTATCTTAGGTTTAANTCTCTCCCCCCCCTTTTCTCTCTCCTTCTCGTTTCCTTCTTTCCCCCTTTAATTCTCATCCGTTGATGTGCATTCTCGACAACGGTGCAAATAGCCCTAAACGTTACTATAAGTGGATGCAAAGGACATACGTGGTTCTTTTGTGTCAACACATTTCAGAGCGTTGACGTGACTTCGGTAGGACAAACACCTGCAGTTCCTCCATGGTGGAAGCCATGATGTCAGCTTTTTAACTGAAAGTCTTTGGTCCAGTAAAAGGTGATTCTGGCTGTCCCTGCAGATGTTACCCTGTGGCCTCAGTACTTCTATCAGCAGGCCTGGGTTTACTCTGTTAGATAATTTATTAATTAGTTTGTGTACATGTAATGGTATGGAATGTTTGTCTCTTACCATTAAATGATTTAATGGATGGCCTTTGTTTGCCAAACCTCCACTGCCTTAAATTTCTGATTGTTCTACTGAATAAAAATGTTTAGTAATGGTGTCACTTGTAATAGTTTTTGTTCTGACTTGTGCACAGAGGAAATGTAATTCTGTACCAACAGTTACATTCTCATCTTTCTTCTTTGCAACATGAAGTTATTTCAGGTCTCACAGTTCTGTAGGCATGTGTAAACCACTCTTTGTAATTTGCTAATTGCCCTAAAGACTAACTCCTAAGTAATCTTGGACATCCTGGTTGGTTAATACTAGTTAATAACAAGTCTGCTAAAAAAACCAGCTCAGGTAGTATTACAAGACGCTTTAAACCTCTTTTATACCGTGTTTGGATGGACGGCAGACTTCTCTGCTTAAAGAAGTATCTGAATTCTGTGAAAAAAGAATATTGTGGACTTTCATTCATGATATTTCCTTTCATTCAAGGATTCGCTTTGCAGAGGAAGCAAATCCCTGTGATGCTGGATGTCCTTTGATCAGAGCGGTCCTACTTCTGGCTGGTTTGCAGTGTGTGCCTTTACGTTGATTCCCTTCGTATTTTCCATTTTCAACAGCAAAAATTTTTGTTTGCTATTTCTGTTTGTCTTGAGAGGAGAAGGCCTTAAATGTAAGCAGCAACTAAAGAAGCGAAATGCAGAATCTCCTTAGGAAGTTAGAAAATTATGAAAGCAAATTTCACACTGAAAGACTAACGTGGGAAGTAAGAGATAAATATTTTTAATATAGAATGTCCAATATAGCTCTTGTATGGTCATTCTGCAGGTTGCCATGATTTTTTTGGTGACCCAACTTCTGTATTCAGTAACTTTGTTTTACAGTAGCTGCTGCTGTATTATTGCTTAATCCTATTTATTTGTGGCAGCTGCTCTTGAGCAGGAAGCTTGGGAATTTTTTCCATGTTTTCTGGTAAGCATGCCTTTGGTCTGGTTACCTGAAAGGGAATGAGTAGCTTAGACACTGTTCTGCCTTGTTAATGACTAGTAAAGGTAATTGTGGTAAATCATCAGAGAGGAATAGCTTTTCTGAAGCGAGGTAAAGTGTAAGTTGGATGCCATGGTGCTACTTTTTGCATGAGTAGTTATGTGAATGAGGGTGGTGTAGATGCACTTCTACAGATGTTTCTGCAGAGCTGAGACCATCCATCACTTTAGTTATTTCAGAGGTAGCTTTTATGAACCTTTAGTAAGGGATTGCTTGGGAAAAGCAAGCAGCAGTGTAGAAGGTGGTCTATGAATAAATCTTTCCATCACGAGAAGTCCCGCGTTCTCTCATTATTGAAGATAGATTCAACACATTGGCCTTGGCTGACTTCCAAAATGAATGAATTATGTCCTCTTACCTCTTTCTTAAAAGTCACAGCCTTTATCTTAAACAGAATCAAGATATGCACAGTAGAAGTTAAACTGTGTGACTGTTAGGTAGTTTGGTTTTGTAGGTCTTGGTGAGCTTTTTATCTTGTATTTTGTGGTAGTCTGACAGAGTGGATCTACATATGAATATTGAGGTTAAATAGTCTGATGGCACTCTTTTACTCTAGTGATGTATGCATCGTGACAGTGTAAACAAAGTACAAAGATAATAAAATTCTTAGTTACCTAGGTTTTGAACTTCTGTCACCCTGAAGCGAGGGAAATAAACTGGAGCATCTGTTAATTTGAGGGGAAAAAACAATACATACTGGCCATACTGGAATTGCTCTAGTCTCGCTGAACTGACAGCAAGTCAAAGACTGGTGCCGCGGTGGTAAACTCATGCTGGTACATGAATGGAGAGATCGTGTGGCCCAGACTACAAGCAGTTAGATGTTATACGTCTTCTGTTCTTACTGTGGGGGGGATGTTGTACGGTGTACTCTGGTACTTACTGTGGGGTAGACAAAAATGTGTAGGTGTGCAAGGAAGGGGCAGAGACAATTCATGTAAGGCGTTAACCATAGATTAGCAGGGCAGACTTGCGTTGCAAGGCTAACAATATACTACAGTGCAGACCTGATGCTGAAATTCAACCCTGTACAAGGGCCATTACTCTGGCTTTGTGTGAATTCACCCTCTACAAGACTTTAAAACGATTGGATAACACTAAATTGCTCTTAAGTCACCTGTAGAAACTGACGCAGATAGCAAATCTTTTATGCTTCAGGCATATGGAAGTGGTTTGTGATGCAAACATACGATCTAAAGCAGAAGTACAGCATGGCTTTTGTGAGCTCTCTTCTGTGTACCTTGATTACATCTCTGTCTGAACGCTGCAAATGCTAGAAGTTTTACATGGCTTCAAAAACTCGGCAGAGAGCCTGATGAAGGAAAAATCAATTAAGGCTGTAGAGAAAGTGCCATGTTTCAGACTGCTGGCAATTAGGAGAGGATGTTGCCTGCTGCCATAGACTCTCATTTCCTTTTTTTTCCCTATGCTAGGGCAATATTAGGTTTAGGTGGACCTTGAGATTTGAGGCAGTATGGGCTACTGTTAGGATACATCTGTATTTTGCTCTCCCTTTTATATTTCAATCAGGCTTCTCCGTCGTTTTCTGCCTCTGTAGGTGTGTACACAATGATTTATTTCTGCCTCCAAGATTCAGCTCAGATCCTTGTCTCTGCAGATGTGTCCTGAATCCTTCCATGAAAGGACTGTGCTGTTCTTTGGGTTTGGAGATAGCAAAGAAGGGAACAGGATTAGGCGAGTGCTACAAAAATTTCTCAGTGTAACGCTTCATCCTTGCTGTGAATGAGGAACATTTGCTTACTTCGTTGGTCACATTTGTATGAATGCAGTCACACCAGGCAGGTATAGGGCAGAATGAGTGTGTTGCATTTCCAGTTTAGCCAGAAGACCCACAGAAGGGAGGAAACTCATGGGTCAGTAAAGGAGGGCTAAATTAGAGGTTAGCATATTCAAGTGTCTAGACAGCAAATACAGACATACTGCAAAAGTCAGTCTGTCAGGGAGTGGATAGTCTAGATTAAAAAGCCATTTCAAAGGCATGTTGCGTGGATGGAGTAATCATGTGCTCAGACTTTTTCAGTACATAAGCATAAGCTGAGTGAGGGAAGAGATCAAAAAAGGACATAAAGATTGACACGGATTCTGCAGCAGCTTAGACTGGAATGGAACTTGATAAATTAAAAATAGCTGGTTGTTCACACTTGTGTTTCCCAGAAATGGCCATAGCCACATCTGTTTTTTTACCATCTGTTCTGTAATATGAATGTCTCACAGAGACGTTACACACATCCTGCTGCTGTTGGGATCTTGTTAAACAGTCCTCCCAGGCTGAGTTTATCCTTGCTCTTCGACACATAAACTGGTCATCAGGAATCCAAACTGTAGTCTGATGAAATACCCGGACCTCGCTTAATCCCTGTTAGATTGGACACTTTTAGGGTAGTGTTGAGAGATGCAGGACTGCAGGGTGCCGGGCAGATCAGCAGAAACAGAGGAGCTGACTCAAATCCCAGTCTGACTGCCCTGCTCCATCCATCTCCCCTCCTCACAGAGCCAGAGGGCCTTCTCAGCTGACTGGCTCAGCCCTGTTTTTATGCCCTCTAGGCACCGCATTTCACCGAAGTGTGGTGTTGCAAGTAATGACAGTTTGGGGGAAGTCTTAGGAATCTACCCACATGCAGTGTTAGGGTCTGAGCACCACCAAATTTCCTTTTCATTCTTCCCAAGCACATGTTATATTCTTTTACCTTTGTCTATTATGCTGTTTCTTTTTCGGTGTGCTTTTTCTGCCATGGTCATCGGCCTGAGAACGATAGGATGTGTCCACACAATATTTTGCAGGTAGAGGTGTCTGCGATAGCTGTTCTTCAAAACAAGTAGCAGCTATGTGAATAGTGACACAGTGCTCAGCTTGAGGTGTGACACCCTTCCTTGTATGTTGGCTTTGATAAATATCCAAAGCGAGCTTGCATGTGAAAAGCGCAAAACACTCTGTGCATGTGTAGTTTCTGCCAGGGAAGGGTTTCTGTCTCTTTTTTCCAAGAGGTCTCAACTGGTGCATCCATTGTAAGGAGCGTATCCGATTCAGGGGCCTTTAAACTGGTCCTCGCACTAGGTGAAGTTTATTAATTACTTTATCAAAGACACCAAAACAAGGGACATAAACTAGATCAAGTAGGCTCTCTGTGGAAGGAACTAGTCTGGGTGGTCTGGTGTACTTTAGCACGTGCTGTTTAGGCCACACATCCACCCAGTCCAACTCCAGACGCACCATGGTGCATTGCACAGTGTGAGATGCGTGGATTTCTGTGGCCAGTTCCTTGTTTGTCAAGACCAAACAGGAACTCTTGAAAAATAATTAAATATTGTGAGCATCTATAGCTGTTGGGTATTTTGGATTGGCAAACCTAGAAGTTGTCAGTTGTGTAATTGTAGGCTTCACTGAAATTGGAAAGAATGGTAGCAGTCAGCTCTTTGCCATCTTTGTGCCTTTTCCTGTGGCTTCATCTATCCTATTCACCTGATAAAGGCAAAGTCACGGTCTGTTCTTTTGCTGAAATTGCTTCTTTATAGGGTATCGTCAATAGGTGTGACTTATGACTTCTACAAAATAAAATGGTAAGTAAAACTGACAGCCTAGAAGTAAAGCATGCCATTGAAAACATAACCCAGGGAAGCATGGGATGCCTTATGTATCGGATGGGTGCTTGTGGGACTTCTGAAAGAAGATTTTACAAGATCTGAAGATGGAATAGTATGTGGTTTAGTGAGCCAGGGAGGTAAGAGCAGATTGAGCAGGAAAGACAGTGGGGATGAAACAGCTGCTTCTCGTTCTGAACGGGTAATTTCAGTTGAGTGTGTATATATATATAAACGGTATTTGGAAACAGTTCCAAGTGTATCATCATAGAAATTAATAGTTGGGTAACTTGATTCCCAAGTAGTATAAAGTTAATTTTATTCATATTTCAGATTCTGCCTATATGGGGCATGTTGAAGGTTACACAACAGTCTGCTGAACACTTGTATTTTGAGATGTGTGCTTGTATTTGCTGATTACTGATCTCTTGCCACAAACATCCCCAACAAAGCAAGACACTGCTGCTGAACTTGCTTCTGTTTTTTTTGTCATGTTGAAATCTGACGTTTTTTAATGTCTATTTATGAATGACATCTTTAATTCCAGAGCCTAATACTTACTTGCCTGAGTGCATCTTTGTGTCTACTAATAAAACACTAGTTTTCTGAGAAGCCCAGCACTACAGGACCTATAGGATTTTATATATGCGATCTAAATAACCTTTGTGAGGTTAGAGAAAAAACTACGGTTATACCTTTAAGGTCAGGCCATCTCAAAATGTTTCAAATTGGACATCGCAAAATGGGCATGAGAATAACTTTTCACTCTTAAACATATATGTCACATGCATGTGTACATATATAGGCATGTGTGTACAAGACAGGCCTTAACTGCACTTGTGCATAGCAGCACTGGCTGCAAGCAGATAAAAAGGGGAAAAGTTGATGCGATCACAGTAGTTCTCAACAACCTTTTTGTACAACATTTCACGATCTCTGTCATGCAGCTTGTCTCCTGCTTTTTTTCTTAGCGTTTGGTTTCCTAACTTCATTCACCAGCTTGGTGTACTTGGACAGAAAATGAGATTCCTCTTGTGCTTGCACCCAACGCCCACACTGTTCTCGTTTGAAGGTATTGAGAAATTCTGCAGAGTGAGCTCCTGTGCCTGGTTTGTACTCCTGAACCTGGAATTTCCAGCTGTCACTGATGCAAGCTGGCTGAAAAGCAAAGCTGGGGATGTATTGACTGGCAGTTAGTAGAAATCCAGACAGACACATACCATTGCACATAATACATGAAAATAAGTTACTTGATTATTTACAATCTTAGGAGAACATTTCTATGTGGTGTGCAATTGATATTTTATCTGTGTTGGCTCTACTGTGAAGTCAGGGAGGGGGAGGGATTCTGAGGTGAATCAGAATTTATTAATGCTCTAGTAATAATCTGCTTTTAGGAGTGAGAAATGCAACTTTTTGAGGGTCTTGGTCTGCTTTTCAGTATCTTCACACGTCACATTAACATGGAGAGAATTAATAAAATGACAACTTACGGTAATAACAAATCGTGTTTCCCTGCTCTCCAACAAAACAGAAAACTAAAAAAATACCTTGTCCTCCGTTGATGTACATGTCCTGGTTCTGTGAGGGACAGGGTTAATTATCCTAGCAGGGCACGGGTATTCCATCCCAGGGGAGCTGTGCCCAGGGGGTAGCAGAGAGCTGGCCCGGAAGGTGACTGGGACAGGAGCTGGCTGGGAAGGGGAGGGGGACAGGAAGTTGGGGGTGCGCGGCACGTGGTCGGGGACGGTCCTGGGAGCAGTCAGTGAGCGGTTGGCATCATAATCGTGTTTTTATACTTCTTAATCCATGTTACTGTTTTGTTGTTCTGTTAAACTGCCTTTGTCCCAACCCACGAGTTTTGCCTTTTTCTTCCCATTTTGCCCTCCCGGCCGTGGATGGCTCCAGAGTGAGCAGCTGCCGCGTGGTTCTGTGTTGCCATCTGAGGCCAAACCACGGCAAAACCATATTGGAATATATCAAGCACTTTTTCAGACTCGGAATTGTATTCCCATCTGTGGTCAGATTTAAGAAATTTACAAAGGATAATTCATTTATGCAATTTATTACATTACAGAAAATTTATGGGAAATATTTTACATTTGATTGGAAGGGTAAGTCCAAATGATGGTAAAGTTTTTTTGCGCAACTAAATAGCTTGAGTTTTTACGTCATCTTTGATTTTTAACTGCGTGAATTATGTGGTGTTTGTTCTGTCATAAGCAGCACCTTCTAATTGTTAATCAAAATGGTGTACCATAGTCAAATATATAACCTTTATTCAGTTCAGAGGTATTTGACCTTTACGTTTTTAGCATAGACCTGTAGTAATGAAAGAGCTGTTGAAAGTAGATGCAAAGAGTCGAGTGTGATTGAACTGAATTACCTGTTGAGCTTAAAATATGGGGAGGAAAACGGTATTGCTGTTGGGTGGCTGCAGGTAGCCCTGTGGGGAGTCTGAGTGGTGGGGCTGCTCCTACACGGCCTGCGTCTCAGCCACCGCTCCTGAAGCCACCATCGTTGTGAGACCGTGCGCTCTTCCTTCCTCTGCAGGGTCACTGCAGGTTTGGGAGCTACCATTTCTGTGTGGAAATGACTGCTCTTCCTCCCAGCGTATGTTCAGCGTCTTTGCGTTCTCGGGGCGGAGTGACCAGTCCCTCGTGAGCCTGTGCAGCCCCCTCCTACTGGGGTGACCAGTGTGCCTGGCCTGCAGCAGGCACAAGCCCTGCTGGGCAGGGGTGGGAGGCGGCCATGGCATGGGAACTCCTCTCTTGTCCTGTTCCTGGATCTCCCTCTGTCACCTGCGCTTTCTCCTTTGCCTTTCCTACGTGCTCATGAACACAGGAAGAATAATTTTCTTTGTAATTTAGCAACTGGGAATCCTATCCCAGATAAACTTTAACATTTCCAGGAAGTCATAGGTACTTCTCTTTAAAACATAATGAGTGTGTCTTTGTTTTCTCCTTCTCTAATTGGCACTTTCCATTCTAATAAACCAACACCCACAAACTATGCAGCCACATGATCTTTTCAGTTAATACAAATCATCATTTCCAGTCCAATAGACCCAGTTAATTGTGCAAACCTGTAACACACCCATAAGGTGGCTATCTAGTTTGTTATGCAATGATGAATCATGAAGGAAATGTGGAGTGTAATTAAATATAGTGATGCAGAGATAGTAGTATGAAGCCAAAATCAAAGTATAAGTGATAATAATCTGTATTAAATGTTTGTTTCAGCGTGTTGTTTTCAGAAATTACTTAAATGATAAGGTATCTGGCTGTTGCACACATGCCTGGCATGTGTTTTGGCAAGTTAAAAAATGACCTGCAAACCTGTAAATAAGCTGAACCAAGTCTGCTATCAAAATAGTCTTATGGGGAAGGAAAGGTTTGTGGCTCAATCTCAGACATGGCACACCACCACTTTCTAAGTCTGGTGTCACCTCCCAGGTTTTCTGGTCTTGCTGGAAGCAGTAGTTTCAAAGTAAAGCCTTCGTGAAGCTTCTGCTGTGAAATGATTTCCAGTAACGCAGACCTTACCTCCAAGTTACTTTATTATCCCCTCACTCTGGTAGGGAAAGATGCTTTCTGTATATTGATGGAGAATTTTTGGCTTACACAGAGGACAGGTTTTTCTGGTGACAGGTTAATGATTTCTCTTAAATCCCCTTTTTATAACTTTGAAGATAAACTTTACATATAGAAACGCACACGTGCAGAGGGGTGGCTGTACAGTACTCTGCAAATGTTATTTTGCCCTTTCCCAAGTTGCTCACAGTGTGAGAGCATTTGTCGACTTTTTTGCTTGTCTTCCACGCACACCAAACACTGGTGATAACCTCTGGCACGTTTGTGGTAAACGCATTAAGAATTGTTTTTCTTGTCTGTCAGATGGTATTGTGTTCCAGTCCAGCAGCTGACAGCAGTTTAGCAGCATTGTCTCCTGAAGTCAGCTGGCTGGCTCCCAAAAGACAGCCTGTATTTCGGTGGAAAAGAAAGATAGCCCAAAAGTATGTGTAATGAGAGTAACATCCATTTAGGATTTTGTGTGTGTGCATGAATATGGAGACCGTGCACAAACTGAAGATCTGAATTAGTATCTTCTGCCTGGTGGTGGATCCAACTAAAGATGACGGATTTGTGTGTGGGAATAAAAATAACAGGAGAAATGCCTCAATGAGCACGACTGTCGGTCTATCTAGGCCAGTAGCTGGGCTCCTGTGGGAGTAATAGGAAAGGCTACTTTGGGGAGAGCTGGTAAGCCTGGAGAGTTTTGTGGTCCAGTCCGCCTGTGCTCCTCCAGAAGCCACAGTTGTTGTAGCTGGGTTATATCCTCGCCTGCTTCGGTACTTTCTGCTAACAGATCAGTTTTCCGTGCGTTCATCTGGTCCCATTTTGAGCTTGCTGAGCGTGGCTGCTTCCACATTCATTGGTGGTAGCGGGTGCTCCGGGAGTTCCCTGCTCACACTGTAAAGAAGTGTTTTCTTCTATCTGCTCAAACCCAATTTGCTGCTAGTTTCTGCGGGAGCCCCCACTTCTAAAGCTACGGGGCCTGGCAAATAACTACGTGTGGCAAGAGCTGTACTTTCAGCTTGTTTACTGCCTTTATGGGTTTTGTTAACCTGGATCATAATCCTTCCAGTCTCCCACGATCTTCTCCCCTCCAGATGGAAATCCCAGCCCTGTCAGTCTCTCCCCGTAGTCCCTCATCCTTCCACCATTGTTGTTACTGTTCTCTCCGCATCACCTCGGTGCAGAGACTGGAGCCATGCCTGGGACAGACACTTGCTGTGGCCATATCCATCTACATTTTGTTGTCTGTTTTAGGTAGTTGCCCCAGTTTGAGCTGCTGGTTGTGGAGGGTTGTTCTGCATGACTTTGTGGTCTCTGTTCTGAGTTGTCACTGCCGATTCTGGGTTCAGGGTTGCGTGGGCCTGGCTTCCGTTGATTTTCCCTGGGTGTATTAGCTTTTGTTACCTGCACTGAAGCGCCTGTGCTTCCTAAAGCAAGGAGAGGCCAATGCATGAATAATGACTGAAGTGTAACCACAGTTCCTATCGAGTTGATGTACTTAGATAGTTTTGCTTTTACAGAAATTTCTCTGAGAAATGGCAACAGCTATTGCTTGTTTGTGATTACTATGTTAGTGGTTGGAAGAATTTTTATTTTAATTCAGCTTCTTGAAGCCTTTTCAGTGTAGAAAGAGATTGCTGAGGAATAAAAATATATGCTAATGTTAGTGGGAGCAGCTAGCTAATTAGTTCGCAGTATAGTAGATCAGGGTGCTGTTCCATCTGCTGGGGTGGGGGCACCACCGATATTTGAATAATAAGGGGGAACACGGCTAGCAGATTTCAGTAGTCATCATGGCAGCTGTTTTCAGGCTTTTTAGTTTGCTTTCTGGACATTTTTCTGGGAGTTGTTGGAGGCTATGCCTTACGTTTTAAGCTTGGAGGTTCTTATGTCAATCTATAAGGTTATTTTAAACACATGACATAAAGAATGGGTAGCTTTAAGAAGCCGGCATTCCAGTAGGATCACCAGCAAAGGTTCCCCTTCAGGGCAGGGTGAGCTCAGGGAAGCTTTGAATGGCTGGTCCAGTATGACCTGTGTCTCCGTGCCTGGAGCAAGTATCCTGTCATCTGTGACGTGTCACTGAGCCGACAGCCGAGTCCCTAACGGACAGTGGACAGAATGTGGAGGTTCCTCTATGCCATTTCTTACGTGTTTTACTTCTGTATTTGCCCGTGGGTTCTGTCGGAGGCAGTATATAGACATGGGAGTTGAGTAAAGTGTTATGTATTATGTAAAACAAATGGTATTTGGTATTAAACAAGATATACAGTAGAGCATTAGAATATGTTGCCAGGTGGGGATAAAGTGGTTCTTGAGTAGGCAACCCTGCTGTAGGACACTTGAGGAGAAGGGTATTAGCCACTGTCTCAGAGATAGTGCCCTCCCTATCTGTTGGCATGCCGAGGAGTTGCTGTGTGATACCTGACACACTTCCTAGCGCCCTTCAACGTGTGCTTTGAAATTGCCATGGATAGTAGGATAAATTAGACTCAGCCTAGATAAGAGAGATTATTTTAAGCTTTTCCTTTTCCAAGTCTCTACCTGTACCTGTAAGGCCAACTGGTCTGTGATTCACTTCATCGCCATGTGGCTGGGCCAGAATAGGTAGCAGGGCTTTGTATCTGCTCAAAGCTCCAGGATGCCTGTGATTCTCGAGGGTGTTTTTGCTATGCGGCTTTTTCAGAGGCGACTTTGCTTCTTTTAAAATGGAGATGCCTCAGAATTACACCATACCATAAAAGTTGTGTTAGGTGTATATAATCACTTGAATTTAGAGTTTCTAGAAAATTTCCTAAACTATACCATTGCTATCCATACTTGAGAGAAGCTGGTACAGCTGCTTGTACATCAGACTCCGGTAAGCTGGTGTTTATTTTGTAAAGAAGATATCAGCAATGCTATTTGGCAAGCAAGTGAACAGGAAGGAATGTCACGAGAGTAATTTATTTTTTTTTTTGTGTCAAAGTGAAAGGGTTGTCTTGATAATTTGTGCTGCTAGATGAGTAACCCAGAGTCACCTGAAGTAAGACTTACCTTAAATCTGACTTCAGCAGTTATCTGGGATATCCCAGTCTGTAATCTTTTTGTTGTTGTTGTAAAGTTGAAATCCTTTCCCCCTTGGCTGAGGATGGGGAAACAATCTGTCAGCATTTTCCATACCTTACGATGAGTTCACCTGGAATTCCTTCAGGGTTGGCTTGCACAGCTGGACTACATCTCTCATACGCCCAAAGTTTTCTAGAAATTGGCACGTGTCACAGGAGTCGTGATATTGCCTCACAGCAGAAGTTGTGGTTTCATCTGCGCTGCTCTGTCCAGTAGCCTCCACGGCAGGAGCTGAAAAAAAGGTAGTTGCTGTTCACAGCGTCGCATCTGCTTACAGGAGACTTTTTTGTTACACCGCGAGGAATGCTGCAGAGGAGAGGAAGAAGATACTCCGGTGCTTGTTGTGGATGCAGTTACCTGCAGCGTGGGAAAGTCCTCAGCATCCTTCATCTCGCATCGGGGAATTCAAGCAGAAAAGGTGACATGGGATCTTTCTTTGCAGGCATCTGCAGGCATTCTTAGAGCCTCGAAGATTTAAGGAGTAAAATGAGAAGAGGATAAGAGCAAAAAAATCCCAGAAGGGTTTCTACACATAAAACAGCAAGCTGTATTAGGTGTAGGAGATGGTGTGGTGAAGGTAAGAAGTCAAGCAAAAGGAATGAGGAGGCAAGTAAGAATCAGATGAGAGCAGCAGGGCCTTGAGGGGATGAGCATGCTGCTATGAAAGTTAGGAAACTAAAGGAGAAAACTGTCAGAAGAAAAATTTCTGTGGTTGAAAAGACCATTTTATTGCCTGCAGCTGGGTGCAAGGGAGAGCTTCCTCTAGGTGAAGCAGCCTGACGTTGGAACGGGTAGCTCAGATGGGTTGTGTGGTCTCTGTCCCTGGGATTTCAAGACCAGACTGAATTGAGCCCTGAGTAACCGGTCTGACCTAGCGGTTGATGATCCTGCCTGGAGAAGGAGGTTGAACTAGAGACCTCCTGACGTTTCTCCCACCCTAAATTGTCATATGATCCAATTTCTACTAAGCACAGGAAAACAGAAAGCTTTAGGGAGTGCCTTTGTCCAGCTTGCTTGAATTTCATTTTTCTGGATGACCCTGCCCAGAGTATATGTGCATTGTTGGCTTTCACAATACTTGAAACCAACACAGTGATTAAGTTTTGAGAAGTGCCCTTGTAAAAATGCTAGCCTGAGGAACTTCATGTATTACTGTAAGTTTTTTATTTTTATGGTGAGTAAAGCCCTCTTACAATTTAGGAAGAAATTATCTTCCCCAATAACAAGCTGAGGATAGAAACTCCTGAACGGCTCTTCTGTTTAAGGACAATGAGTTTCACAACTGCCAGGCCCAGCTGCTGATAATATGTCCCAGGAATTTCTTTGAACATTTAGTTTAACTTCTTTTTTTAAGATAGCTGTGGCATGGCAAGAGAAATGTTTATAAATATTTCAAGTTACCTTGAAGTTCTGGGATTTTCTGTCTGAAAGTAAGTCTGTGCAAAGAACCCAGATTCTGTGTGTGTGTAAGCCTAGACGCTTACGTGGACCCAACAGTAAGAGAAGAGGATGTTGCTCATTTGGCTTTTCCTTGAGGTTGAGTCAGGAGGGGTGGAACAGAGCGAGCAGTTGGCCAAAGGTGAGAGTGCTGCTGAGCCACTCCCCGAGATGGACTGGAGGCACTTGGCAGAGCAGCCTCTGGCCCTGGGGAAGCTGTGGAGACTAAAGGCACAGCCCAGCATCTGACTCAGAGTTTGGAAGGGACTGCACTGGTTGCAGTTGCCGCAGAGCTGTGCATTAGGCATGTTCAATTGGAGAGGGACATAAAAAGCTGTCTGTGAAATCGTCTCTGTTTCTAAGATGTCAAAATATCCAAAGTGCATTCTGGCAATGTGGGAGGGAGAAGGTTAAGCAAAGGTACTGCATGCGGTGTCACAGTTACAGCCTCACCTGGGCCTCTGGCCAGCAAAGCCAGTATTTCAGGTTGGATAGGATTCAGAAGAGGCTAGCCCTCCTCTTAGGTACGTTAGATCCAGCTGCTGTCTCTGAAGAAGCTAGACTGGAAAACAGAAATGAGAGAAAAGCAGAGTCTAAGTGTCACTTTCAGTGCTGCTTTTCTGTGGAAATGGGGAAAATGCAATTGTGCTTTATCTGTGTATAAGCGAGTAAGAAAAGTGACACCACATGCATTCTTCAAGGTTGCTGCAGACTCGCCTTCAATGAGTCCCAGGCCATTGCCATCCTTCTGAGTACCGTCATTGTTCCTGGGAGCTACCAGTTGTATCAGAGGGAACAGTCCACAAGTGCTTCATGTTGGTAGTGTTGTCTCAAAGCTCTGAGGTACAGGACCAGCAGTGCTTAGCAGTCTGCCCACAGTCCTTCTCAAAGGACGACTCCAGCCTGAAGACTACCTGTGACTAGCAATTCTTACTTTTACTTGGCTAGGCTCTTGCAGTACTGTATATTTAAAGCACCATTATAACTAGTCAACAGAGCTCCTAGAGAAATTCTCTTCGGAAGAGGTATGCCCACATAGATAGGAGGGCAGCCGTATTCAACCCCACTTGTACATTACCTGCAGTTGAGAGAGGTGTTGTCTAAAACCCACAATAGAGAATTTAAGTACTGGCATTTCCATCTGTGATTGATCCCGTTTCATCAGCAGCCCCCTCCTGTGGCCACCTGCTGGTTGTCTTTGATGAAGGATTAATTTTCCCTCCTTGTATTACTTGATCAGACATTTGCCAAGGTTATAATGTGGGAGCCAGACCTTTTAAGAGGCTCTGGCCTAAGTCTGTTCGCAGGTCGTTTCTCCACACCAGAGAGATACCTTGGAGCCAGGAGGATCACTTAAAGTGCAGTGGCGGGTGGTGGCCTTTTTGGCTCAAAGTGATGGGACATAGCACAAAGGAAGCTCAATAACCAGGTTAGCTCTTTCTCTGTGAGGAAAGCTCTTATCTATATGGCTTCTTTTTTTAGCATCCCGCTTCAAAAGGATGGTATTGACAACTCCCTTGGGCAAGACACAGAATTAGATTATTTTTTTGTGGGGGTCTGAAATATCTACTCCTTTATTGCTACCAGCATTGGAGAGATTACCTCTTTCTGTGGTTATGCAATGACTGCCACTGTTCCTTGTGGTGCCTTAGGAAGTCAGAGCAGTCATTTGCATTGGGCCCAGCACACGACCTCTGGAGTTGTCACAGTAGGCAGCTCAAGCTTGCTTTGCAACTCCCCTTTGCTGTGACGAATGTGTTAACATCAGAAATGTTCTTACCTTACAGCCTCTTTTGTAGTTAGTCTTCTTTACAGAACGAGTTAGGCGATTCCATTGCTCCAGCCTCTGCTTGCCTAACCCAGATGTTTCTTAAGCAATACCAAAATATGCGTGGGGCTTGCCACGTGGAAGCTTGTATGTGTGTGTTAATCAGAGGAAAAGGAAAAAAAAAACAACATTGTGACTGATTCCTCTGCTTGGAATGCTGAGAGGGAAAGCTGGAATGCTTACTGAACCACCAGAGTTTCTGGGGACAAGCCATTTCTGCTTCTTACCAAAGAGGCTATGGGAAGGGAGAGGTTCTATAAAGAATAGTCAGCATGAGATTAATGTGGTGTCTGTTCTTTTATTCAAAGTTGGGAAGGCAAGATACGCTCTTAATGCCTGCTTCTTCCAACCCTTTCTAGAATGTGCTTATGCTCATCAAGGAGCAGCAGTGCAAAGGTCCTGAGCTGACGTTTATGAATCTGAAACACTGTCAGGCTACCTATCTGCATCTTTAAGGCTAATAAAATGGAAGACCACAAAGCTGCTGGTGAGGAAGAGAGAAAAGCGTTGCACAAATACAGAGGAGAAATCAGAGATGGTCAGTCTCCAGTGACGGAGAACTAAGGTTTCTCAGAGGCTTCTGTCTCTAAGGTGGGAGGTGATGCATATAGCCTAGCATGTACCAATCAGAAGGGAATTAATTGCTTGGCTGTTGGCCCTTCCCCCTCATTAGTCTGCTCTCACAGCCTTGTTGCAAACGCCGGATATCAGGGCTGCGCAGAAACTGCAGCTTTGCTTGGGTGACTCAGAGGATATTGGGAACCACTTACGTGTCTAAGAGGCAGATGCCACTGCAAAGAACCTACTCCGTTAGTGAGGGTACTCTACTCAGCAGTGCAAGAAACTGCTTTCTGGGGGTCTTAAGATTTTTACCCATTAATATTTGTTCTTTTTGCATTTAAGCTTATAAACTGTACAGCCTAGAGAAGCATTAACCCAGGTCTGCTGTCCAAATACACACAAATTCCCAGCTGCATGGGTAACAGCAAATTCTTTTTCGTAATTGACTATGCTAATTCTCTTTTTTTTTTCCACACAGATATAAGAGATCTGGGTCCGTTGCTGAGAGGGTAACTCTCTGGGCTTACTGAAGCTGACAAGTAAAACAGCACAGCTTGCCTTGCATCCTGGCCTTGCCAGCTTTCACATATTTAGCCTTAAGATAACTGAATGCAAGTTTATGCTCAGCAAATACTAAGGTGTTTTCTGCCAGGTGTCTTTTATGAAAGCTGTTTGCAAGTTTGAGTTAAGTTTTTAGTAATTAGAATTAGAATATCTTGATGTTCTGCATGGAGAAGAAGAGTGGAGCATTCTTGGGATCAGAGAAGGCTTTTCTGCTTCTGGACAGACTACCCGTGACCTGGAGCAGCAAAAGGATGATTCTCCATTTCAAAGTGCAAGGCGAAAGTCGCTTGCCCTCTGCAACATCTCAAAATCCTCCGTTAAGTTTAGAGCTGGGGTTGAATGGGAAGAGTAATCGGAAAGAAAGAAGCCAGGGATAGAGTTAGCAGTTCTTTTCTAACATATGTTTTTGAAGCAGTGGTGGAAGCAGCTTCAGCTTCTGCTTCCACAGTAAAGGTTTTCTAAATATCCTTTAGGAAATAGCATTTCAGTTCTTTACTAGATTCCTACGTGGAACAATGCCTTTCCCATTTCTGCTTTTATTGTCCTATGCATCTTCAGTGAATGATTACAAAGCAATGTATGTGATTCCAATTATCACAAGTAAAGTATGATTAGTATTGTTGGTGTATATTGGAGTGAGAAAGCAGCTATAGTTCATAGTCACAGAGATGGACATTCTCTCTGCAGGGTGTCCAGGTACATTATCACAAAGTGTAATTGGAAATTCTTAGGTAATGCCAGCAGCTACGGTGGATTTGGGAAGAAACAGGGAGTTCATTTTGCAAAGAATCAGCTGTTTGAATTGCAGATCACATTGCCAAGGATTCTGCTTGTTTCAATGATACGCTTCATTCTTCTCTGTTCCGCTTTTTTCTTAAGAGCTTCTTAGAGACTTACCTTGCATAAACTTGCCTGTTGTGAGTGTTCTGAGATCGCTGCAGTTTCAGGCTTTTTATCTTAGTGATCCACGTGGAGAAATACAACACCTAAAAGCCAGGAAGGGTGACAGTAAACCGTTGCTTTTTTCGGGGGGGGGTGTGTGTGGGGTGTGTAGAGAAAGGAAGTTTTATTTAATTATTTATCAGTTTAATAGCTGTAAATTCTTATGCATGTCCATTGAGTTCTGCTGTCTGTAGTGAAGGAGACAAATACCAATTTGAAGAGTGCAGCACTGGTAGGAAGTAAACATCTATTCTATCTGGCATTCTTTGTCTGTTTTGGAGATATTAACTCCCTTGTGCTCAACTCCTGAACCAATTCTGACTTAAAAAAAATCTAAAGCCCAAACCGAACAAACTGGCCCCTCCTTTTTAGACCTTACCAGTGATACATTCATCTAAATGTTGGCCTAAACTTCGTTTAGGGCTTATTTAAACTGAATTAGAATCTTTTAAAAGGTTCAGTTGGCAATTCCTGCAGGGAAGGATCTCTAGGAGACAATTTGGTGGATGTTTGGTCTTGACAAATATCCAGCCATTTTGAGTAGGCCTGATGTTAATCTACAGTGCCCATTGCTTGGAGGAGAAGCTTTCAGAAACACCTCCCAAGAAGGTAGGTTTTGAAGTTTGCTTTTTGACGGAAGGACTGTCAAAGCCAGTGAAGACTGCATAATTGGAAAAGTGCTGTTTGTAATTCAGTAGATTTAATGAGGGATTGGAAATGAACTTTGTTGATGCAAAACACCTACAGGAAGTATAAGACTAGACTGCCTAACTTAGACACTTGAATTGTCTTCAGGTGAAGGTTAGCTGGATAAAGATCCAACACTGAAATGCAGCTGTTTTAATGCATAGATGTATGTAAACAGAGGACGGCAGATCACGGCGCGCTTGTTGATTGGGGCAAACTTAGATGAGTCATGGACGGGATGTGGTAGGGATGTCGCAGCATCTTGGTTGTGCTCGTACTTGGTGTCCACTTGGGGAAACGTTGGCTTGTAGTGGAAGAACATCAAGGGAGTTACACAAAGCTGTTTAAGATGCCAAATCTCTTTTTCATGACTCACCAAGGCAGTGGCAGCTTGTACTTGCTGCTCCCTGACTAATGCAGGGGTTATTCCCGAGTGTTCAAATAATACTGAAGGTTACTAGTTCAGAATTTTCATGCGTGACCTCATTTTGTTGCAATAACTGACTCATTGGGTCAGTTTATATATCAAATAAGCAATGGTAAGTGAGGGAACTGTGACAGGGTATACCTGCATTGGTTCAGCTGACAGTACAGTTTGGTCCCTGTTCTAATTACTTCTTGATAAGATTTATCTCCTTTCCTGGAGGCAGAGAGAGCACAGCAGTACCTGCAGTGTGTCTGAGTCTTAAACAGTAAAACAGTTGGTGGGAGTGTGTGTGGGATATATTTTTTTGATTTAAAAAAAAAATCCATGCTTTCCCGAGATCTCATTCTACATGGCTTTGTGTACAGGAAGCAGTATGTGTTACCCGTAAAGCAGTGTGCTGTAGGCTGCATGGAAAGGGAAAAGGCTAACCTGGAAGAATCAGCGTTTAGGTGTAATACACACACTAGGGCACATTTTCTGCTAAACATCTCAACTTTTCTGAGTGTAAAATTGGCATAGCATCACTGAACAAACAGTTAAAGGCAGTTCTAATGTCTCGTTTTCTCCTGGCTGCCTAAGTCTTCCATGAGTTTGTCAATCACTAGCATCAGGAACAGTACTGTGCCTGTAGTAGTAAAGAACACTTGCATCATCGGGAAATACAATTATTTGCTAAGAGGTGGGATTCTCGTATGGGAATGCATGCCCGAGAAGGTAGAAGGACTATACTATGTTGTATTCCTCCAATTCTTTTAATTTGTAAGAATATTCACTTCCTGGTATATTCTAGTTAGTTACCATACAAGTTCTCAGTATGATGAAACTGAATGTTTACAGATTTTCAGTAAGACGTTGAAAGAAATACTGTTTAATGTGAAGTGGTTATTTTACCTTGGGCAGAACTCTTTATGTAGAATATAGGCCCCAGGTTGTGTGAGTTTGTCCTGCATCCCCTCATAGGTGACAGCAGATTCTAGACATAAGTAAAATCTCGTTAAAATGATTTTTTTTTTTAAATTAAAATTTATTTATTTTAAAGCTTGCCTATGATAATGCCACCAGCGCTTGAGTTTGCTGATGCAAGGTGGCAGATCTCAAAGAGTTCAATACTCGGGACAGATAGGTGTCATCCATGTGTCATAATGTGTTTAATTCATGAGGAATACTTCTATTCTGAAGAAAAAGGAAGCGCTTTACTTTTAGTTTCATCAGGGCATAATTGAGTTTGATCTTGGCACATCAAAATATTCCAAACGGAAGACATTTTTATTGCATTCTTATGTCAGTTACCTTGTGCGTTTCTCTAGGTTACAATGAAAACATCATCAGAGTAGTAGCCATAGTTTGGAACCTTCTCTAGTGGGGGAATGTAATATAATGTAATATAATATTCTTTCTAAGAGGGTTTATGCTCATCAGCTGGAATACATTAAACTGGTGTGGTCTTTTCAGTCAGGAGTGGTGGGCTTCACTGCTTGTAAAAACTCACTGCAGTTGCTCTGTTTTTTCAGATGTGGTAGACATTTGTTATGAACATATATGTGTTCAAGACTTGCCCACCTTTTGTGATGATCCTGTCCACTGCCCTTGCACAGTAACTGCACTGCAGTGGGCAGAACTGCAGTAACTCATGTATCATTTATACATTGGTATGGACACACGTTCTGGTGTTGCTTTTGGTGTTGTCCTGAGGTTATGGATGCTCTCAGCATCTTGCAGCAGCAAGTTGTAACCTGGAAGAATTTGCACATAAGATATGCTGGATCCATCATGTGGAGGAAAAATGCCAGTGGAGTTAGGCCTCTGTGAAAAGGGAAAATAGAAGATTGACAATCCGGTGTATGCCTGTGAATCACCTGCACTCGTGAAAAACCAGGCAAGATAATCTTCCTTCAGAAGGAAATGTGGCTTAGAACTATTTTAGCATGGATTAGAGGAACTGATTTGAAGTGATGCTACCAAGGTGCTGCTGAGGAGCTGAAAGACTATAGGCATTTTTGAGAGCTTATCTCCTCTTCTTGCCCCAGGACCCATCATGCCTTTTGTTTTATGCAAATTACCTGAAGTCAAATTTACTGAACTCCTTGATTTGCAGTTTCTAAGCTTTGAAGGTGACTTAGAAAGCTTCGTTCCCTGCCTGATTTTAGCTCTTCTCTGCAACATGATCTTTTTCCTGATGTAGAGAGAAATGCTGTTAGAACTGGGGCCAGTGGTGCTTCCGATTCATGTACATTATCTGTCTCTTACACTCCGAAATCACTCAGCACAAGCAAGATTCTCCTGCTGCAGTTTGCCCCACCCTATCTCGGCCTTCTAGAAAATATCCTCTTGTAAAAAAACAGTATTTGCCTTCTGATTTCTACTGCGACACAGAAGAGTCGATACTGAAGGATTTGAACATTGATAGTGTTCCCTTATACTACAGGAAAGGCCTCCCAGTAGCAAGACTTGTGGCGAAATACCTAGCTTTTTTTGAAAAAGGAATATTGAAGATTTTGCAGACAGGATTGAGTACTAGAAAGCTAGGGGAAATGGGCACGAATCCTGCCTGCATGGTAACGACCGGCATGAAATGGGAGGCTGTTTAGGTTCCACAGTTACTTAAAGAGAAAACCCGTGTGCTGTTTTCCCAATGATCTGTGAGAACATCTTGAAATCTTCACTAAAACCTCTTTCAAATGAACGAAAGCTTTCTCTGAGTCCAGCAGGGGGTATTTTTGGTGTTGGGTTGGGTTTTTTTTCCTCCTCCCCTATTCCTTTGTGAGTCATGTTAATACACAAGCATTAGCCTTTATGTCTAAGAACACTAACTCTTTTTTTTTTTTAGTTTTTTTTCTTGCTTGAGATTGTCACAAACTGTGGGGAACAGCAGAGAAGCGTGCGGTTTACTTAGGATGTAGTGGTATCAGTGAGAGTAGGCAAGCAAAAATCACCACGAGAAAGCGAACGGTGCAGAGAAGCATCCTTGTTTGATGCTCAGGAGATCAGATGCTGTGTCCAGATTAAGGAGCAGACACTTCAAGATTCTCCTTCTCCAGTCATCTGGGTCAAGTACCTAAAATCGAGTGTGCTCTGTCTACCTGGCATGCATATTCCTTTTCTGTCTGTGGAAACGAAAAAGGGCCCAACTCTTACTTTGGTCTAGGGTCAAATTGTGGCTGGAGCAAACACACTGAGACTTGACCTAACGGTTACTGGTTTTGATCCATGAGCTTCAAGTAAGGTCCTTTAGGCAACCTTGTAGACAGTGCAGGAAGGAAAAGAGATTGATACTTGTTACAAGTATTTTTGAATTATATTGTGTAAAAAGTTTCTGTGAATGTTTTGTCTTCTGTATCTATTCTTGCTTTTATTGTCTAGATGTCTGAGCAGGAAGAGAGAATTCACTGTTAACTGTCATTATGATCGGGGTGTTGTGGCAATTGGAGAAAAATTTGGGGCCTTCTCGATCTTTGTTCGTAGTGCTTGTTTTTAACATAAGAATGCTTGATTCGGTTGCTTTCTCCTCAAAGGCACCATTGAGATTTTTCTTCCATTGGCTAAGTCATTACAAGGCTAGGGGGGAGATGTATACGTTATTTCTTTTCAGAGACAGGTGGCCTGGTAGATCTAGTGACTATCATGCACTCACGCTGCGCTTTGGTTTGGTTCATTCTCCGAGTTTACCCTCAGACTTATCAGGACATGCTCTGAGCATCTCTGAGTTTGGCCAGACAGTGATGTACAGGTGGACATCGTTGCCTCCAGATGGCAATTTTTGGTGAACAAGTATTTCTTGCCTAAAAGGAAGAAAAAGCATAACCTAAACATGAAGCATTTTCTTAGCAATTTTGCATAGAGCTTTTGTCACTAGCACAGGAATTGCCTGAGGGGTAGATGAAGCTTCTCCTGGACTTTCCTGTTTGTGCTTCCTGCGATTAACTTAAAGTACAGTGCTACACAATGTTAAGAAAGTTTTTAAAGAGGCAAGGTTAGCAAGAAATTACTTCGACCTTTACATGGATAGGTGAGAATCAGCCTCTCTATTTCCATTTTATTGCTACCACAGTGAAGCTCCATGCCCCTTTTTGGGAACGGTGGATTTCAATGCAAAGAGTGAGCTGATAACCATTATTAATGGGCGGAGCCTAACAATTTTAATCCAAGGCCATAGGTAGATACGCAGGAGCTGTACTCTGTAAACTGGGTTTAAACGGGCAGCGCCCCCCCGCCAACCTTGTGCCAGAGCTAGTGTGTCACAGCTGCCAGCTGGTGACTTTAGGAGCTGGCCGGGCTGTTGGGCCCGTGCGTGAGGAAGAAAAGCAGTGATATGGTAGAATTTGTGTCATCGTGTACCACTTGGATATCCAGCAGTTCTGTCCTTTGAATTTCCACAGGTGGTCTGAGCCTGTTCCGTGCCAGTGCAGAGTTTGTGTGATGGCCAGTGTCTAGTGGAGCATCACGCAAGTTCCTCGGGTAAAGATAAGGGCAGCGGGGGAATGGTTCTGTTCTGGTCTCGAGTTCTGGGAAGTGATGCAGTCACCTGGGAGCACAGGCTGGGCCAGTCTTGGTCTCTAGCACCGCACAGCGGTGTGCAGGACGCAGCCTGTCGGAACCACCTAGGGGCTCTCTCTCCTGCTCATTCACCGTGAGCCTAATGCTTTGGGCTATTGATTGCTGCAAAATACAAGTGCTAAGAGAGAGCTTTTTCCAGAATCCATTCCATGTCTGAGAAGCTGATTGACAAGATGCTTGGTATTTTCTATGTCACAATTTGTACTCCAGCTGATATTGCTTGTTTTCAGTTTAGTTTGCTTTCTGCTGCAAACACGCCTATGAGGGTATGGAGTTGCATTTCAAAGGCATTGCTAATCTCTCATCTATAGCTGTAACTTAAGAACTTACTTATAGCTGTAACTTAAGAAGCTGTAGCAGCTTCTTAAAACAGGCAGTTGCTGCTAATTCATGCCAAAAAGTGTAACAATGGTACAGCTGTGGTACAGCTGTGGTACAGCTTTTTACAATCTGAAAAAATCATTCATGAGTAGTTGTACTTTGATTTCTTTGCTTTCTTTTTCTTGTTAGAATATTCGGGCTTTGTGTTATCTTTTAACATTGTTGTTTCTTTCCTTTAATCGTTGGCCTGTCATTCATGTCTTGATGATTACTTTTGTCCATGATTTTACTTTTTCTTATCTTGCATAGCTTTAAACTTGTACACTTTCTCACACCTTAACAGCAGTCTTCTCAGCACAACAGAGCCGAGGTTACATAGCTGTCTAGTATTTCAGGCTGGATGAAATGCTATGCTGAGTGTTACAGTGGGCTAGAAGTGTCTCTATTGTGCTCCTAGCTTTAACGTGGTCTGTGCTGTGATGTGAGCATGAGAGGTGTGCTCTACAGAGATGGGATTTCTTCAGGCTCTTCACAAAATATATTTGATGTTTGTTCTGTTCTGCTGCTGCGTGGTCTCAAATTTCCCTTCTGAGGAGGTTCAAAAAATGAGGGGCAGTGTCCTAATAGAGCACAGCTCATTCCGGTCACTGAGGCTCTTGTTATCTTTTGCCCACTTGTTTGCCTGAGAGCACAAGTCATTACCATTTACTTGGTGTCATCAAGCTGTAATGATTCAGCCCCGAAAAGCTGTATTTTACAGTCAGCCACATGAAACACACAAGTACACTTAAGTATCTAAAGCAGAGGACTCGAGAAGGAAATACGGTGGTATGTTCTAAAAACCGCTGTGGATGTTCCTATTTAAATTCTGTATTGGCCAAGAGACTGAGATACGTGTAATTCTTGAGTAAAGTGGCAGATGTCCAGTGTTCCAAGAAACCTTGCTGACAATTGGAATGGAAATTCTAAATCTGCTTGCATTATTTCTATCACAGGAGGTCAGTCTTTTTGCATAATATGAAATGATAAATGCATCTCAGTTTCCTATTTTGTAAAACAGAGTGAATCAGTGGAATTAGAATGGAATATGGTAATGTTGTGCTAAAGCACTCTGTATCATATTACCCGTGGTGGTGTTTCAGTCTCCGTATCTAGCTTAAAATGCTGGTTGAATAGAATAGTATGGGATATAAGGTAGTTTGTATTGGAAAAAGTTTTCTTTGCTGATGTAATAGTATTGACTTGGGAATGAAAATCCTGCTAACTTGTCAAAATATACCCACAGTCATATGGGAACTTGAAGATTATTTGAAGACTTTTGACCATTTTGAAGTGATCAGCCTGGTCTGGCTGATCAGGTCTGATCTGTAAAAACCTGAGTTTTGCCTCATAGCCTAGGGGAGTCTGCTGGCAGAGGTTGCTGTGAATGACAAAACTCATACCCGGTGATGGGGAGAGTACTTGTGGCCAGAAGAGCTGGCCCAGGAATGTTCCTGTCGGCTTTGTGAGGAGTATTTTTGGGTCATGTCCAAGGATTTCCAGTCCGTCAGAGTTATGTGGCTGGCTGGCTGGCTGTTTATAGACTGTGAAATCTGTGCTTTTCCAGTCAGATACATAGTCCTGCTGCTGCTCTAGGTCAATGGTAGATTTTTCAGCCTCTCGAATGAGACTGGGAGTTGGATACATGCTCACTGTCTCAGCAGAGTGCACAGATTGGTGTCCAGTTTGAATGGGGCTCGTGTGCTTCTAACCAGCTACAGAACAAATCGTGGTTACTTTGTGTGAGAAGCTCAGAAGATGGAAGGGTTCGTTAATACACATCTGCTCAGTCAGCCATGGTGGTTTTTTTGGTTTGTTCCTCTCCCCCTGCCCTCAGATTTGGGGTTTCCCTGTATATACTGGAAAAGGTCTCGCTTTGTGTTTTCGAGGTTTTAGTCTTTGAGAAAGATGAAATTTCCCAGACTCTGCAGGCGCACCAGTCTCTTCAGGTCCTACAGTTGTTGATTAATCTGTGAACTGCGTACTGTGCTCGGGAAGAGGCAGAGCAGGAAGGATTTGCCTGTCCAGATACAGACTTCTGCTTCGAAGCTGGTTGTCTGGTTTCCTGGGTAGTCAGTGGAGAAGCAGGTGCTACTGGGCTATGACTCATCCCATCCAAGGCCACGTCTGGCTGCTCAGACCGTCAGAAACAGCATGGTCAAAGTTTCATCAAACCATTAATGCCAGGACTAAACATCTCACGTTTTCTTCAGGGGCTCGAGGCATGTTTGCAATTAGCAGAAAATTATATTATGTTTATTTGACCCATGCGTATTCCTCCTGAAAATAATAGCTTGATTACTATTGTGATAGGTTTTCATTGGCTGTTTATTCCTTTAATTGAACAGAGGATGAAAATACATACAGGTTAAGAAAGTTTTTGGCTATATTTAATGGATTATGTGGCCAAGTGGCTCTCCAAGTGAATTAATACTTCATCGGGTGAGAGCAGAACTGTAGGCCATCCATTCATAACAAGCCAAGAATAACACATGGTCTTATTCCTATTAAACCTTTGTTCTCATTTTACCTTCACGCTGACAAATGCAGCTTATGAAGGACTCTGAATTTGAGTTGGGCTTTCACGATTCCAAAGGGAGAGAAGTTTGTGTCAGGGGATGCTCTGCACACTTATGGCTCTATCTTTACTGTAGCACTCATGTTCAAGTGTGCCAAAAAGACTGCTCTTCAAGGCTAGTCTAAGAGATTAATCTTTCTCCATTAATGAGTCTTGGTGAACAAATCCTGGCAGCGTTCCCCTGTCAGGATCTTCATAGAATGCTCTGACTTCTAATGTTTCTTCTAGGATATGAAACCAGACGGGAAGAACTGCTGGAGTGTTAATTTACTACCTGGTGTCTGTCTCCTGGAGGAAGGTGAACAAAAACTGGAAAGCAGTAGTCTCCCAGTGGAATCTTGGCTTGAGGTGAATAGATGAATGACAGCATCTCTGTTCTGCTGGGAGCCTCTCTGACCTTTTGCTTCCTGTTGAGTTGTGAAACAACAAAGTAAACATTTAACTGAATATGGCAGCCTGAGACAATTGGTGCTATTGTAGAAGGAATGTCAGTCCCTTCTCGATTTGCATAAATTCTCCTAGCTGGCAATGCTAATAGAGTTGCAGTGGAAGTAAGCCAGGCCTTTCCTTGGGCAAGACCCAAGTTTAAGCAGAAATACAAGTAGTGTGCGGCTTGGTCCCTGGAAGTATCCTGGATGCAGCAGCCGTGCTGAGGTTTGCCCGTGGTCAGAGGCCTTTCAAAAATACTTTGTTTGTAGCATAGGAAATTGATTTGCAATACTGAAGTCTACAACGCTCTGCTGTGGTGGTTGGTGGGAGTGGTCGGATAAGGCATCGTTTTTTTAAACTGATACAACCATTCCAGAATGGAATCGCTGAGGTATGTTCCTTGTACAAAGAGGAGTCATTCTTCAGACTCATTTCCTTGATCCCATAGCACTGCCATGACTCTGCATTCCTAGCCGAGGTAGACTTCTCGGCACGAATAAAACTGCGAGTTCAAAAATGATATAAATTTGCCTGAACTTACTCTTCACCCAGCTCAGATGTAAGTAGTTTATTCCCTTGTTCCAGGCTCACCATTTCATACCAGCCTTATTGATGATGGTCTGTAATAACGCTAGAGCCTGTGCAACCTCCTGCTGAAGAAAACCTGGCTAATACTGATGCTCTGCTACTGACCTTGTGTATTTCCAGATATAGTCCATGAGAAAAATTTTTTCTACCTTTAAAATACCATCTACTGTACATGTAAGTACACATTACAAGCAGAAAGAGACAGTCTGGAAATACGTTAATTTTAATGGTAGTTCTGCCCACGTGATAAATCTGCTACCCTACTTCATTTATTTTGGACTTTTTTCTTTTAGAGCAGATCGATAAGTTGCTTTTAAACAGATGACATGTCGGTAAGCTTGGTACATGTTTAACGGACATTTAATGCACTTAAATTCATAAGGAGTTTTACTTTCTCCTCATGGCTATGCTAGAATGCAGATGTCAGGGTCTTCTGACTTCCTGTAATTAATTTGGTAGTCGGACTGAATCAAGTCTACATTTGGAATACTGTTGCTTTCAAAGAATATTGGGCTTTCAAAAAATATTTGTTGTGAAAAAAAAAAAAAAAAAAAAAAAGAGTGTATCAGTCACATGGAGATCTGTTTGTATCCATCCCTTGGTCCCCAGAGAGCCTTTTCCTCTCTGCAGCACCTGTGTATTCTCAGCCTATTCAGTCAGAAAGCTGTCTTGTGGAGTATTTTAGTTTGCTTTTATTATTGTTTTCATATTAAGTGGAAAAGAAGAGATTTTAAGTGCTGTTCTGTAGCTGAGGGGCACTTTAGTATTATCTGCAGGTTTTCTGTTCTGTGCACATACCTAGTTATTATACTGGTAATCTCTCGGTGGATGTTTGTGCCGATGTATCTTTGCAATAACATTTCTTAGTGAAATGCGTCTGTACAGACAATCCTTATCCTAAAAAGGTAAGGGAGTTAGGGACCAATGATGTCTGCATATCATGCCATCTCTCCCATTCAGCTCTAACTACAGACACCCCTCGCTTTGGGTCATCTTTGAACTTCATTGCTTCTGTCATGTATGCAGAATTAGAATGTTTCAGAGAAAATGTCAAAAAATCAACAGAATACACAGCTGACCACTGAGCCCTGCCTTTTTGTGAATGGGAAAGCCTTGGTGAACAGTTTCAGACTCCTTTTTTGGATCCACTTTCTTTTTCTCTGAAACTGTGTCCTAGATGGCTTTCACAAGCATGTGTTTCCCAAACAGGACTTTTAATGTCATGTACTTTGATCTGCCAAGTCCCTAGCCAGGCAAGACAAACTTGCCGTTTCTCTGTGAAAAGAATTAAGGGCTTTAAAACGGACAGTTCTCCAGTTTTTCAAACGTTGTTCCTCCAGCACCACCCAATGGAAATGAGCTCCTGTTAGTCACACAATATTTTTTTTATGAGCCAGTATGAAAGGATTTATTTTCAGTCTAGTGTTCAGTAAATTGTTGGACCTTCATGTTCATAACATCATTGTACCTCAGTTCTTTGTTAGATGGGCACCTATAGACTGCCTAGGAGATGCCTTACGGATCACTTCAAATTCTCTTAGACCTACCAAAGGTCTTTATATCTTGTGTTTTGTGAGGCTCCATTTGAATAGGGATGACCTTCAAGAGCTGTAGTTCAGACAGCAGTCTTAAATTACTAAGCACTCATTGAAATTCTTTTTCTTCAAGGTTTGTTGCTTTCTCACACTTGCTACTTGGGCTCTTTTACTTTTATTACTGCCTGCTAGCGAATCTTTTAGTAGGACTTGTTGGATTGTAACTAACAGCACTTAGTCTTGGAATGGATAAATCATTTTGCAATACTTCTGCTTACAATTGATTAATTTATCTGCTTAGTTTCAGAATAGGTCTCCTCAAACTAATTAAAATGTCACTGTAAAATGATTCATTGTAAATTCCTGACAGTCAGTCCCGATTCCTTTATGCTATAGTATATGTTTGTTACAAAGAATATATGTATTTTGTTTGACGTGGCATTTGTCCAATACATTTATTTACTGGCTTTTATTATAAAATATAACTCCACGCTAGTGTAGCTTTTGAATTCCACGGCTCATTCTTATTTGGAGAATCTGGACAGTTTCCATAATTTGTCTGTTGGGTATTACACAAATGGAGCATTGAGGCACTTTGTAGAATTTTAGTGACGTGGTAGAAATCAAAGTGACTGAATAAAAAGCTCTTATCCAACTGATGAAAGTATCAGTCAGCTACATGGGGCTTGAAAGAGGGTTTGCTGCTGGTGGAATATTAATAACAGTAATGCAGTGGGCATTGTAGATATTCTCTGGGTTATGCATGGTTCAGGAGGCAGCAGTGACAGAACCCAGAATTTTTGTGAAAGTTCTCCATTAATCTGGTGTTAGCAGTTTAGTGGTTAAGTTTACTTATAATATGCTCTGCTCGTTACAGTGTCAGTGATTTGGAGCACTATTCCGTGGTTTCCTAATATGTGGCAGTGGAAACGTGGTACAAGTTTAACACGCCCCAAAACCTCCTGCACAAAACCAGGAAAAAGACAGCACTTTAGTATGAAACATTAATGCTGTGACATTAGTCAAATACTATGGCATTAGTATTTTCAATACAGAAAAATAAACAGTTGCCACATTTGCTGATGTATAAAAAACATAGCAACACCGGTAGGAGGAGTAGCTTCTTATGAGCAGTTAACAAATGTGTCGGTGTGGTAGCCTTTCTCCTTCAGCTGCTTCCTGACTTTGGAGAGGGAGGCACAGGGGTGTCTGTTAATGTTTCTTATAAGGAGGTTCTTTATATTCTTCAGGAAAAAAAGAGTAATACAAACTCTATTGTTTGGTTTTAGATTGACATAGGGTTTCCAGAGCAAGACAAAAATACACACTTGTAGTCTGGATTCAGTCCGAAGCATCTTTGCTTCTGAAGTGGTTTAGGCCGGAGAGACAGGATGTTCCACGGCGCAAAAAACCATGCGATTAAAGAGCATGAACAAACACAGGGTATATTATTAACAAAACACCACACTGCATTTCAAGTTGGGATTTCTGGCTGATGACCCGTGAAGTTGACTCAAAAAGTTAACAGAGAGACAAAGGTCCAGTCTGTCCTAACATAATAATCACAAAAGACCCCTGAAGCCTTCTTTCTGTATGGTGATCTGAAAAAGCTGTTCATGCTGGTCCTGACAGGTGCAAATACAGTACAGTAAGACTCTGTACTCAGGAACGTGTGTTGAGAGAACGTTATGGCATCTGCTGTGGAGGGGTTTTACCTTGTTTCACCATTCTGTTTGTGTCTAGCAATTAGGCTCCCTGTTATCTCCAGACTCCTCATGCTGTCATCAGTACCTTTCATTTCTACCTTGTGTTCTGACTCACAGGTCTGTCAGTGCCTTTCTGTCTGTCCTACCTTGTGGCCCCTTCCCTTTCCAGGATGTGGCTGATACCTCCTCATCCTGATCAGCAGCTGTCTGGGCCACGATCTGTATGGGCAGACAATGAGTCACTGCTCAGTGGTGGGGATGCGTGTAGTAGAGGCAGGAGGTGGAGGGTGTATGGTGTTTGGAGACTTGTGGAGCACTTGACTAGGAGCTGACAAGAAACTTTGGTGATAAGCTGGTGGGTAAGGTGGATTAGTCTTGGCTGGTCATGTGTAAGGAAGAAAAATGAAAAAACTTGAGCCTCAGGAATTTCAGTCAAAGGCTTTCAGAAGTGCTCTGTCCCATCCTGTCCACGTGCATGCCTGTTCCTGGGAAGCTGCACTTCTGCTTTCTGTTAGCAGGGGCTGTGCGGCCAGTGAGCCTGTGAATGGGTGTGAATCCTGGCAGTGTATTACAAAAACTGCTCTCTGGGTAGTGTGTGGGGGTCTCGGGAAGGGGGACATCAGGACCGTTTCCACTTATTTTTTGCAGAAGGTTACTTTATTACAAATGGACTTAGGTATCCTGGATTTTCTTTTTCAGGGCTCCGCAAATACTTTCAGCTTTCCCATTTAAATATTCCTATTTAATGTTGCAGGCTCATATTTAACATGCAGTTACGCCAGGAAGAAAGGGAGCGTTTGGCACTGTGGAAGTGGTGGGTGTCAGATCGCTGACAGGCAATGTGCTGCAGTGGACAATGACAGCTTTTCCTGTGCTGCCCATGGCATGGCTGAAGAACAAGTCTCCTACCGTCCCTCACCACTGTTCCTCAGCAGATGTGCTCTGCTCCTCTGGACAAAAAATTTTGCTAATGCTTCTGCTAATGCTTCCTCACTTTTCTTTAACTCTTCTTGTTGCTAAAAATGAGATTTCCTGTGGCACCTGGGTTGTTCTAAATGCCAGGAGAGGCTGTGGAGCAGGAGTACGGAGCCCTGCGGGGAGGCCCTGGTGCCAGCCTGAGCCAGGAGTTGCAGCACCAGGAAGGCCGGGCCTTTGGGCCTGAGTCACCAGTAGCCAACAGCAGGTCAGCTGGCAGGTGGCTGCAGCCCAGAGTGAAAGCCCGTAACTTGCCAGCCAGCACATCCAAAAGTGTATATCTGCATTTCCTCAGTATCTTGTATAGTCTTGCTGAGAAGTGGCATTCAGTTCCAGGTAATTGTTAGTGCTCTGGTTTCCTCTGGATCTCCATCTATTCCTTTGTGTTGGGTCAGCTCAGCTGCTTTATAAACATGGAAATGTGCTTGAAATCTGATGAGCCTGCAACACAAAAGGAAACAAATGCTATTGGATCTCAGACATCAGAACTGAGGGGCTTTCTACCAAGCTCTGGTTCAGGTTTGCATGTAATAGTGAGATTAAAACTGGGCACTTCTTTCACATCAGTCAGAGAAATCGTTCCTTGGTACCATAAACAAAGGACCAAATTATTCTTTGGTACTTGTGTTCTTCAGACAGAGACAAATATGTGGGAATCCTGTAGAGGCTGAGAGGAAACCGTGGTACCAGGGAAGTCAGCTGGCCTAAAAATTCTTGCATGTGTCCTTGGTATGAAAATGCACTGAAGTTTCGCAACGAAACGGCAAACATAACATACCATGACCTGTTTTCTAACCCTGGGACAAGATTAAATTTGAACTGGTGACAGGTATCAGAATATTTGCCTAAGCAAACATGGTAAAAGTAGTATTAAGCCTTTTGGAATGTTCAGTCACCCACTTCTGTGTGATTTGCATGATAAAATCTCAAAGAATGGAATCGAAACACTTTTTATGTGTAAAGTAACAATCATCAAGTGCTTCCATCTTTATACTTAAATGGTCTGCAGACTTTTCTGCAAGTTAGTGGAGTAAAAAGGCAAATTTCCCATCTTAAATGCTGTTTTCTGATTGCATCTTAAATACATTAAGCTACAGTTGCATTTCCTTAATCCAAATGTTTTGAAATTAAAATTGCTTTTACTTGGAGTTCTGTCACTATTGATGTCATAGCATTTCATTTACTAGCAGAGAAGTTCTCATCAGAAGCTGTTAGGACAGTATTTTTTTGTCTCTTCATCTTTCCTATTTGCAAGGCCTCCCAAATTATTTTTGACTCTTAAAAGTATGCCTGGTTTGTGATAAACAGTTTTGCATGGTGTAGACTTAGATGTATCTTAGCTATTTCCTGGCTATTCTCTGCAAATACTCAAGGGGTTATTTTGTCCCAGTACTCTCCTGCGTTGCTACTGAACCTTGTTTTACAGCCCAACATCCTCACATCTCAGTGTCTGTCCGTGAACCGAAGTCATCCGTGAACCTTTGACGTCGGTGCTCTCATTAGTCGATGGCTGTGGAGCGTCTTTCACCAGATGCAGAACCCCGAGCATTTCTTAATAAGACCTTTGGTGAAAATCTTGGTGTTTGCGCCAAACCACTGGGAAGCTGAGTGTTTTGGCGGAGTGTGATGGTCTGCTCCCTTCTTCCACGGAAAGGGAGCTCCTTGTCCTGCTGTTGGACTTGTGTTGAGCTCTTAGTCTTGGATTGTCCTGTTTACGCTTCAAGAGATTAGCTTTCTCTCGGATTTATGGAGCTTAATTATTTTTCAGTGACTTGCAGAAACTTGGCGTCAGCAATCGGATCTTCAGACATCCATCTCACAAGACTCAGGAGCGCTGATTCACCAATATATTACCTTTGATACTATTTAAGTGTCAGTCCGAGTTGTTGGTTTTAAGCTATGATATGATATGCACCACTTTGCAGTCCAGAGCAGAAATAACTATGAGAAATGCCAACCTTTTCTGCTGAAAGATTTTAGCCAAAGAATGTAGCAATGGACAATTTGATTACAGATGTATTTATATATTTGTTTTTATCCTAATGTGCTTAAATTCTTCTGATTGTCTTTGCTGGCAGGTGGAGTTTTTTTGTGCGGTGGTGGTGTTTGGTGTTTTGTTTTGTTTTTTCCCTGTCCTCCCTGCCTCTTACTTCCATTGTCCATTTCCTAAGTTGCAGAATAGAAATTGCGTTTCCTGAGTTTGCAGTTATGTATAGTTGCCGCCACTTTTAGCTCCTTTCTGGCTTCCATTAGTTTTGAATTTCCAAGATTGTCAATAGCACATTTGGGATAAGTGTTTTCTAATTAAATTCACCTCTTCTGAACTGCCCTGATTTGTAGGATCAGAATAAGAAAAGATGTATTTTAAATATAATTTCTGATTGCTAGAGAAGCCCCTTTTCCTGACACAGGCAGGAAAAAGGTTTGGCAGCCCAAGGTGTTTGGCTACAAACCTGCTTTTTTTTCTTGTTTTTCAGGCCAAGGTAATATCCAGTCAGACTTCGCATGGCATGAGCAGAAACAGGATTTTCTAGCACGGTGAGTACTTGCAGAATCAACAGGCTGATTTCTAATGACAGGCTGAATTCAGGAGACATGGCATCATAAATAAAAGCAAAAGGGGGTCAGTAATTGCATAGTAAATTCTTTTTCACCTCTGCCTGTTTTACAGGTGGCTTCAGGGAAGAATTTAGGGCATTGCAGAATGACATAATGTGAGTGAGCTCTCATGATTATCACAGGGAACACTACCGAGAGAAGCTCACAAATAGAGTTTTGAAGGAGCTATTTAAAATGATAATATGGGTAGGGATTTAGTGATGGTGTTCACGAGAAGACCTTAAATAGGGATCACGTATCAGAGGATGTTTTTTCTTTCACATTCACTGTCTGTGACTTAAATTGTAAACTTTTTTCTCTTTTGTCACTTTCTGGATGTAGACTTTTCATGTAGACTTTTNTTTCCCTTTCCTTTCTTCTACAGCTGAGCTTTTACCAGTTTTCAGTTGCTGCTTTTCCAGGCCATTTTCATTGAATGGTTCCAGGAAAAGCTAGAAAAGACCTTGCAAGGTCACAGACTTCCTCTGTTTCATCCCCTTGGCCCAAGGCAGGACCTGATAACCCTAACCTGCTCTCAAGCATCCTGGCAGATGATCTTAAGTCTCTGTTAATAGACTCTCCAACCTCCCTAACTTAAAATTCTTTCTTTTTAATACAAATTTTTGCCCGCTACTTATAAATAGTACATAAAATAAATGAACCAGCATGATTTAATGAAATTATACAGGAGCCATTGGGTTTTGATACGGGCAGCAGTGGGAGAATGCTATGAACTTGACTGGTGTAGCTTCATTTTGTGTTCCAGTGTGACCCACCAGATGAAAGAGGGCGTGATTAAGATATGTGTAGTTTGCTGCAATAATGACCTCCTCGCTCACCTCTTGGCCTCTTGATTTTCTTCAAGGTTTGTACCCTGAAGAGTTCTTATTTATTCTGATGTGTTTTCCTGATATTTGCTCATGCTGGTTTCATGAATGAAAATTTATTTCCTGTCTCCAGTGATAATTGTTAGTAAAAGTGGTGTTACAGAAATACAGATGGGAGACAGAAAAGGGACTAAATTAGACACAGACAATACACAGCTAAATCATGGGCAGATTAGGATCATATTTCACAGCAGGGCATACAGTAATGATTTATTGGAATAATGCCTTGACAGGATTAATGCCTTTAAAAAAACACGTGCAGAAAGTGTAGTTACTAATATTGTTTAAAATTAGGCCCCAAAGGTAGCAGAGTGAATGCCAATTATTTTGTTCAAACTGAGTCTTTCTCTGTCCATATACTTTTTCTTCCGGTGTTGCCAAGTGTGATCCAGAAACAGGAGTCTGGGAAAGCCTCCATCCAGAAAATGCCTTAAGGCACTTTCAAGCTGTGGGGGAAAAGGACAAGTGCCAGAGGAAGGGATGAGTGAATCGGATTTTCTGGTTGTGGATTGGATCAGTGGTGGTGAATTTATGGGTGGGCAGAAGCAGTCACTCTAGTGTAGAGTGCAGGGTAAGAATGGAATTGTTTGTAAAATGCATATATTCAGAACCAAACCCTGTCTACATAGTAGCCAATGTATTGCCGGTGTATCTTTCTCTGGTAACCACATGTTCTTTGATTTCTTCAAATGCTATGATACAATTAGTTTCCTGTTATTTATATGCCTGTAGTATATTGAAGAGTTGCTTCTGCAGCAGAAGTAATTACTTTCTCATTAAGTCTGAAAAAAATTGTTACAAAGTCTGTCCGGTTGTACAGGCCATGCTTATTGCAACCGAAACCCTGCACAAGAGTCACACGCACAGGCCCTTAGTCCATCCCACTCTGCTCCAGGATGATCAGTAAGTGCCACTTTAATGGCATTTTTTTTGATTTACCCCTTGGCTAAAGGAAAGCAATGTTGAGTGATGCAGCAGGTGTTTCAAAGTCCTTATCGGCTAGGAGATTACCCTGTTACCTAAATTGAGCATGTAGTAGCATTTCAGAAATGCAAAAGGAAATGTCTATGCTAGGTTTGAATTGGCTAAGAGAGTTCTGCAATTAAAGCATGTAGAGGAGGCTTCCTGTGATCCTGGCTTTTGATCAGAGTTTTATGGTCTTTTGACAGGTGTCTGTTTTGTCTCTAAAGCATTAGTGCAAGGAGCAGATCAGGGGAGAAAATACAGTTGGGTGATGTAGTTGGTTTGCTGTAGAGGAATAATTTACCTTTGCCATTGCTTACTTGCCTCCTGCCTGATTTACCATGACCTGCAAGGGAACATTCCTCAACCACAGCCAAGGCATTCAGGTGGAGCTAATTGAGCAATTAAATTATCAGGTGATGGAAGTAAAAATCTCGTCCACACAGTGGATGGATTTAGCAATCTGACTCCTTTTAGTTTGACTGACTGATGCAAGGTGTGCGTTGCCACATAGGTGCGTGCTGTGCACAACAGAGGTAAGCTGCTGTTCTGACAGACGGTAGCTGACGTGAGGCTCATGACTTCTCTCAGCTGACCGTAGAAGAGGGTGACAGTTGTGGTTTCTGAGGATAAACTGTGAAAGTGGACAGTCCGTTTAATAGAACTTCCCTTACCACCTCCTCCTTTCATGGAAGACTCCTGTCAGGAGTTTGTAGCTGTGGCTGATATAACAAACACATGAAAAAAAAGCCATCCTTTTCAGCTGTGTGCATTTCACCTCTAGGAAGGAGTGTGTGAAGCTAGGCAGTGCTCAAGTGCTGGTGGGCTTATACAGCACTGTAGATGGAAGCGAGTTCCATTTTGGTGAAGAGTAACAATGATAATCTGGCTGAAGATCCATTTGTTATGATAAGTAGAGGCAATCTAAGATGCACGTGTTTCCTGAGAACATCATGGAGAGGTGATGTTTTTCGATGCCAGCTCTCCAATTTGGCAATTCTGGAAAAGATATATGTAATAAAAGCATGTCAGAATTCTAGCATCTTCCTGTACAGAACTACTACTCCTACACAAATTCTTGTTCTAGCTGCAAGATTGATAATGTTAAAACACATCCGTCCACAGCAATGCTGTCATTATAAAACAGTTGCAGGACAGGGGATTAGAAATGTTATTGCAACAGAAAAGACAAGGAAAGCTGAAATCTTAGAACAGAGGACTGAAAAGGATGCAATGCGCTCACTGGGACAAACTTCTGCAGTCATGTTAGACCAGGATGTAATGGAGAAAATGCTGCTGCTGGGTAGATCTCCTTTGCTGCCAGGGCAGGAGTTCCTTGTGTTGGTCTGATCACGTAATCTCAGACCATATTAGAATAGAGGAGAGAGAAAGAAAGTCTCTTTTGGCTTGGTAGAAGGGTTCGAGTCTAAATTAAAGGGGATGTTGCAAAAGGTCATGAGCATTGACTCTGCAAGTTAAAATAGGTTATTTGTTTGCCCTTTGTTGACAATACAGGAAGTCTTAAAATTGAGTTCTATGTGTTTCTGCCTTATTGGAATTCCAAGGGAAGATAATTCTGAGGGGATGTATGAACTCAGTGCGGTCACAGAATCCCAGAATCTCAGGGATTGGAAGGGACCTCGATCATCTAGTCCAATCCCCCTGCCGGAGCAGGAACACCTAGGTCAGATCACAGAGGAACACGTCCAGGAGAGTTTTGAATGTCTCCAGAGCAGGAGATTCCACAACCTCCCTGGGCAGGCCGTTACAGTGTTCAGTCACCCTCACTGTGAAGAAGTTTTCCCTCATATTTAACTGGAACCTCCTATGTTCCAGCTTGCATCCGTTACCCCTTGCCTTAAAGCTGAGGGAGAGACTAGCCCTGGTCCGTCTCTTCTGTTGGGGACAATAGATGCACAAAGTTCCCAGTTGATCTCTTCTAACCCCGAAATACATGTATTTTACTTGTAATTTTGAGTTGTTTAACTTTTGTTTCCAGCCCTTGGTTGGATAGCTATTTTAGGAGCCCTTGCTCTGTCTTATTCAGGAATTAGATTACTACAATTTTTTTGCAGCTTGTAAATAATTTCTGCCATTCTTCACCCCAGGTTTTTCAATGTGATCTTTCAGTTGTGGACCCCAGAGCTAGACTCAGACTCCAGTGTCATTTTCATCTATAACAGGCCTAGAAGGGAAAATACTCCCTACTGGCTAAGATATTCCAGGGCTGTGATCTAATCCGTTCCTGGCGAGTGCCTCTGTGTGGCTCAGGCTCAGAAGAGAGGAAATAATTACTCATTTACCGATTCCTGCGTTTGGTCTTCAGACATAAAGCTGACCTAGAAGCTTTATGTAGACCTAGAACTGTCATGCAGAACCAAACCCCTGAATTCTTGACAATGTCTGCTAATCCTGCACCCAAAGAGTTGATAATATTACTGAGAAACTGAGTAACTGTGTACCTGCAGAAATCACGTAAACCTCAGTGGAG
>VZTM01011259.1:7435-24564 GCA_013400555.1 Jacana jacana | reverse complement strand
GAGATGACGGTTCGGCAGCTTGCGCCTGCCTGGACCGAGCGTCGCTGCCGCAAGCGGGGGCCGCGGCCAGCGCTTCGTCGTGATTCTGCCCGACTCGCCCCTGCCTCGGCCTTCAGGGCTCGTTCTGGGCAGCCTCGCAGAGCCCGTGGGAGCGGAGCGCGCCCCCGTCCGCTGTCGGCAGAACTGTGGCGGGGACGGGGGAGAGGGGCGGCGGGGCTAGACAGCGTGGTTCCCCTTTCAGCCTGCTCCTGCAGCGGTGAGGCCGGGGGCGCGGCGCGGGGGCCGNGGGTCGCACGGGGCGGACGGCGGGCTCGCCCTGGGGCGGTTGCGCGGCCTCTTCTCGGCTCACAGGGGCGTTCGGGAGGCGGCGGCGGCCCTGACGTCGGATCAGGGTGTGCTTTTCTCTGCCACGGTGATGTCTGCGGTGTGTTTGGAGCCCTCGGTACTCACGGGAGAAAAATTTGGGCGAGATTCTGCCAAAGAAGGAACAACTGATTTTCGGTGTAGAAGTGGCCAGGGGGACGGGTGGTGGCCGGTCCTGGCCTGCCGCGCGCTGGCTGTGCAGAGCCAAGCCAAGGCCCTGCGGATTGGAACGCGCAGTTGTTGGTATAACCAACATCAAGTGCCAAAAATCACAAGCAGCCATTGACAGTGAAAGCAAACAGCTGTGTAATTGTTTTCTGTGCCGAAGCAGAGTTTTCCTGCTTTGAAGCTGTTGTAGATTAGGTAGATTCAGGTAGATTCACCCGAGGACAGGGTTATACTCTCTGGTGAAGTGGAAGAACATTTGCAATGAGGAATATAGGCTCAGCTCGCAGTTTTATGCTGATTTTCTGCAGGATCGGTCACACGCTATCAATAGTGATATTTCGTTCCAAGTAATCGCAGATTACCACGTGCATTGTTGAGCCTGGCAGAGGAGTTCGTTTCTTCTGTTACCTGCAATAATATTCCTTTGCAATGCACGGTACGGAGCTCTTACGTCGGTGGTTAAGGGGAGAGCTAGCAGGGTTGTATTGTCATGCTTCTGTGAAAGGGTCATTAGAGCATCTGTTAAGAATCTGAATAGGTTTTTGTCATGTATTTTTTTCTGGTATCTCTCTCTCCTAATTTTTAACAAATTCTCATTGTGAGGGACTTATTTTGACCTGAAGGCTGATAAAGGTACTCCTGTAAAGTAAGTACTCTGCTTACGAAGGACATGGGTCATATGAACTTTTCAGTAATCAGTGAAAACTGTGTCAAGGGGAACGCTGGTGTGGGCATCTTCATGAAGACTCCACGTGCTCCTCCTTCTGTTGGTCGATCTAGGGGACTCTGTCGTGTCTAATGAGCTTTCTCAACAAAATGCAGCTTGCTTTTGGTGCATTGTTAAGACATGTAATTAAAATTATGATTTGCTTGTTGTTATTACTTACGTATAATGTATCTTGGTCTGAAGAGAAGTAGTCCAGAGGCAATCTGTAGTACACTTAGCAAAGTTTCAATAAGCGTCTTCTTTCCCTCACCGTTCCTCATCCCCCTTAGGCCTCAAATACAGTCAAGTTACCTACACTGTAGTCGTCTGTGAGGTGCTTGGCATTTTAGTTTTGCATTGTAAAATGTCTCCCTTTGGACGCTTGCGTGGAGCTAGGGATCGTTCTGTGTAGGGCATCGTGTCATCGTGCTTAACAACCATTGTACCGTTGTGATGATAAACATGGGTTTATGGAGTTCTGCTTCTGATAATAGTTGGGAATATGCAGCAAAGAACGATGTTGCATAGACTAAGGGCTACAGGAAGACAGGTGTGTGAAATGCACTGGAGGAAGTAGCAGAAAACAGGAGATCTGTGGGACTTTGGTACAGCCACACCTAGGAATCTTTTCCCCAAGGGACCGGGATTAAAGAAAAAAAAAAAAAAAGAAAAAAAAATAAATTTGTTTTGTTTACTGGTATGCAGCTGTGAGGTTTTCCTGAAGAGGTGTCGGGTGATGTGGAGCCACGATTGTGCAACAGCAGCCTTTGGTCCGTGGGCAAGAAAGCATAAAGAAAAGGTCAGACTTACGAGCCGTTTCCATTTCTGGCAACAAGAGGCCAGAAATCACATGTGGTTTGTTAATTCAGCAGATCTGTCGGCATCTATTCTGAGATGCTATTTTGGAACCCATTCGGCTGTTTTACTTGCCAGAGCACACGCGCTTTGGCTACAGGAGTGATTTTCAGGAGTGATTTTGATGAGACCCGTTAGCACTTGAATGCCGTTAATCTCTGAGAGAAGAGTAGCAGCGCTGAGAGTGGCTTGTGGGGAAAAAAAATAATCAGCAATTAGTTTAAAACGTCAATTCCTGCACTGAAAAGTTATACCAATTTCTGGTTCCAAATATATTTGTTGTCAGCTGACCTCATCTCAGTGTTCAATATGTGTAATCTGAACTTCAAAAACTCATTCTTTGGGAGCCCTGGTAGTCTTACGGGAAGAGAACCAGCAAGAAATAGAGGATGAGACCCTGTCCTTGCGATAGAATGTCTCGGTTGAATTCCGGAATGTAAATAGGAAGGAAACTAAATTCAGTAATTGTGTAAAAGGTTTTGCATTAACCCTTGTTCTGAGCACAGGCAGCAGGTATGGTAGGATCAGTACTGAAAGGTGATTTCACATTGCAGCAGGGTTTTGGATCTGCAGCTAAGCCACGGCTTTGCTTTATTGTGGTCTTAGATTGACGTCGTGATTCATCTTAATTTAGCTGAAGTGAATCGCAGATAAATGTAAACCCATTGCTGTTATGGGGACTCTTGGGAAGTATGACATGTCTGACTGTTAATTGTTTTAAATATTTCAGTCTTAATCCCTGGTGATGGTAAGCAATGCCTAGGTAACCAAGATGTGCAAAGATGGAGGAAACATGCCCATAAGATGTGTATGTCTTGTGTCAAGAGATGGAGAGAGAAGGTCCTAAGTAATATAGAGGCTTCACTCTCAGTATGTTAAATAAAGCAAAGTTTTCCTTACTCGATAATTCTATTCTGAGCTATTTTTATTCCAGACGCCTACCCATGATGATTCCACCATCTGCAACAAGCCCTGTCAGCGATGCTGCACTTTTGCCAAGCGTGGCTTCTCAGGAAATCTGGAGGTCACAAGTTCCAGGCTATTCTGGATCAATCACACGGCACATAAGTCATCGGGCCAACAACTTCAAGAGACATCCAAAAAGGAGGAAACACATCCGCCCTTCGCCGCCACCACCACCAAATACTCCATGTCCTATTGATTTGATTGATTTTGGGGATCTCCAGCCTCAGAGGTCTTTCCTAGAGCTCCTGTTTAATGGGTGCATTCTCTTTGGGCTTGAGTTCAGCTATGCCATGGAGACAGCCTATGTTACCCCTGTGTTGCTTCAGATGGGGCTTCCAGACCAATTGTATGGAATGGTGTGGTTCATCAGCCCCATATTAGGTAACTTTTCCTTACGCTATTTCTTCCTTTTTTTCCCCATTATACAGGTGTAACATATTTTCACTTTCTCTACCTCAGCTGTTAACAAGCATGTTCTGCGTCGTCTTGAAATTAAGAAGCACTAACCATAGTCTTAGACAACCGAACGGAGAATAATTCATGCTTGTCTCACTTGAAATGAGCAGTGTTTTCAAAAGGGTTTGTTATTTTTAATTTAAGTCTTGCATGATGCAAGGAAGGGTACGCTTTGGTTATTCTGTTCCTATATTTAAAAACTAGCAAAAGAGGATCAGCGTATTTGTTGTGTTCCTCTGAAAAAAGCGCACAGAGACGGTTCCCAAAGGTGTGTGAGAAAAGCAGAGCGAGATTACCTTCTCCTGTTTAACTTTCTGAAAGTTCCAATTATGAAAGACCATCGACTGTTACAGGCATTGGATTACTTACCTTAGCACAGAGCCAGGGACGGGATCGTATCTATTACTGTGGGAAGAATCACAGTATGGGCTTTTACCACTTGGAAACTTTGTTCTGCCTGTTATCCTACTTGTGGGATGTGCTTCGGAAGAAGAGAGCAAATAGGCCTCTGTTTATAGGCTGTCTCACAGTAATATAGGCACCTTTCCAACTTGCGTATTTGCTTCCTGCTGCCTTCCAAGCTAATGCTGCAAAGGGTCTCCCATCTAAGATGGAGTGAATGAAATAGCTTGTAAGGAACGGAGTCCTTTAGAACATAAAACTGTTGTACTCTTATTCTTCACCCAACGTCAAATTCTACTGTCTTGATGATGCAGAGTGAACTGCCGTGGCAGTGAGCAGTGGCACATTATATTATTCAGTCCCCCACCTGAGAAATGCCAGGATGTACACTGTGTGTGCATTTGGGTCACTAGTACAGACTAGGGATATCGCTATGCTATGGTGTGTTGCCTTTAACTGCCTTTTAAGGTAGCTATTTTGAATCTCCTGTGAATCTGGCTTGTAGAAAAATGCTACTAACTGTTGATTCCTTTTTTCTAGGGTTCCTGTTACAGCCTTTACTGGGAGCCTGGAGTGACAGATGCACATCAAGATTCGGGAGGAGAAGACCTTTCATTCTGGTCTTAGCAGTAGGTGTGTCTTTTATAAACAATGGACGTAGCACTTGTGAAGTAGAAACGTTGTGCAGCTCTCATCTGTGGCATCCCTTGTGGCACTAGGCTGAACAAAATGTCTCTGAAGTGTTGGGTATTGTGGGTCTGAAGACGATGGTGAGCGGCGCTGAGGTGATGCTTTGGCAGCCGGAGAGCCATATGCAAAAGCATCTCTAGCGAGAGTTTGAAGACATGATGTTTTGGGGTTCAAGAACGTTTTTGTTTGGCCAAAACCAACTCCAGACATTTGTAAGCTTGAACAGTGGAAAAGTGTTACGTATATCCTATAAGCCGTGCTCATTCTCCAAACTGTGGTGATCTCAACAAGAGCAATAGTACTTGCTGCAAGACTATGCAGGTAGCATAACGCTTTTAGAGCATGGAGTGATGCAGTTTTTTTTGCTTGCAAGCAAAACATTGATTTCATTCTGCTTTTATTCCCAGGAGCGTTGCTTGGGCTTTCTCTTATGCTGAATGGCAAAGATATAGGGAGTGCCTTGTCTGACACTGCGAATAACCACAAATGGGGAATCATTCTTACAGTCTGCGGTGTTGTCCTCATGGACTTCAGTGCAGATTCAGCAGACAATCCCAGTCATGCCTACATGATGGATGTGTGCAGCCCAGTGGACCAAGACAGGGGCCTCAACATCCATGCTTTATTAGCAGGTATGCCTTCTTGGTTCTTCCTGGTGACATGAACCCCAGGTAAACAAGCCCTGCAGTGAGAAAACAGAGTGCAAATCACTAGTCTTTTCCTGCATATACATAATAACCAAATGGAGAGGTTGCACTAGTTTAATTTGAAAACAAACTTTTGCTCACTGTCAAAGGCTTTTGCTACTACCAAAAGTCAAACAAGACACAGTCCCGGGTTGTTCATCTGAAGGTCCCTCGTGTCATTTATAATGCCTATGGAAACAAATTCTCCCTCAAGGAAGGAGGTTCGGTTTCCTGCAGGTGTAGAAAATGCCTGTTTTCAGTTACTGTATTGGAAGGGACGTGCGTACCAGGCACTGTGATCTCTCATTGCTGTCATCTTCAATCTCTGTACCGTCCTAGTCTAGTTTTCCTGTCCCTCGGGAGACTGTTTCGTGCACTTGAATGTGTTTGTAAGAAACAATAGCGTCTTAAGGCTTTCACCGTGAGAACTGAGCAAGAGAGGTTTCTGGTGCCCTCAGAACTTCCATGTTCATCAGTAGTAATGCAGCGGCAGTTTTGTATGCTGTCAACACATTGCTGAGCAACGAGCTTGCGATGCCTCTGAAGTGATTCAGTCTGTCTTGGACACAGTTATATCTGCGTTCCTTTAAGCAAGCGGGGAAAATGGATTTTCACTTACTTTCAGGAAAACAGTCTTAACTGACTGATTGCAGAGCTTTGCCATGAGGCTGGTGGACACTTCTGTTTTATGGACTGAAATAACTGAAGGTAAAGTGGTTTGTTCTTTTCAAAGAAAGAACTACCATTTCTAATTACTTGTATCATCGCTTTTACAGCACTGACTTTCTCTCTCTTTCTGTACCGTTTTTGTACATCCAGACTGTCCTTGTGGCGTGGATAACTCTGTTTATTACTGCATTTGAGTTGAAAAGGTTGAGTAGTAAATCAGAAGTAACGTGTCAGATGCTACTCAGAAATCATTAGACAAACGGTTCTGTGCTGTAACTGACTTCTAGGATTGGCTAGGGATGGTAATCTTGGCTCTGTTTTTCCACCAGGTCTTGGAGGCGGCTTTGGTTATGTTGTCGGAGGAATACACTGGGATAAAACCAGTTTTGGAAAAGCTGTGGGAGGGCAACTTCGCGTCATCTATGTCTTCACCTCAGTAATACTGACTATCACTACTGTGCTGACTCTAATTAGCATTCCAGAGAGACCCTTACGGTCCTTTAGCAGGAAGAAAAAAGTGATGAAGAGTCCAAGTCTTCCTCTCCCTCCTTCTCCACCTTTCTTCTTTGAGGAGGGTGTAAATGAAAACTTTGCTTCTCATAACTCAGCTCACTTATATGCAAGTTTTACAAGTCCCGTTTCTCCCCTCAGCCCACTTACACCCAAATATGGCAGTTTTGTCAGCAGGGACGATTCCTTGACGGGAATTAATGAGTTTGCATCATCGTTTGGGACTTCAAATATCGACAGTGTGCTTATAGACTGTTTTACAGGTGGGCACGGTAGTTATTTAGCGCTTCCAGCTAGCTTGCCCAGGGAATCTGTCAGCGTCAGCTTTCCTCGGGTGCCTGGTGGCTGTTACCAAGGAGAAAATGGAGTTCTGGAGCAAGGGGAGAGCAGTGTAACGCCAGGGCCTGATGGTGAGGCGCCGAGGGTGGGCTCGCTGGATGCAATAAAGCCACGGTCGTCGGGGATCCTGAAAAGACCTCAGACCTTGGCCATTCCAGATATCGTAACAGGACACTATCCAGAAAATAGCAGAAGAAGAAATGTAACCTTCAGCCAGCAGGTAAGGGCAGAAAATCAATGATGCAGCCACGTAAACCTGAGCATTCATTTTATCTCTTCGTACAGTTTTAAATGTGTAGTGCACAAATTCATTGTTAAAAAGACAGCTCGCGACAGTTTGGTCATAAAAGTCATTGCGGGAACAGCATACCTGCTATGACTTTATTGGTAAAATAGCAGGTAGGATTTGCATTATGTCTGGCAGTTTGTCAGCTGCCTTTGTTAAGATGGCAGAAATGAGAGCGTTCCGCTCTCACTGGGCCACATGTGAAAGCTAGGTCAGTATGTTTAGTATACTTCACCACCCAGGGAGCTACCACGTGAGAGCAGAAAAAGACATATTTTTATTGAGCCTGTGTCTTCCCTTTCCACAGAATTACCTGCAAGATAGGGCCAGGGATAGGATTCTCCCATGAGCTTCTCCTTATGGCAGTCATTACACCTGGTTCCATCAGGGAGGTGAGGTTTCCCTTACCCAGGGATAAGACTCTGACCTCATCTCCCACTGTTGGTGATAACTTGGAATGTCTGAGACCTCTGTATGCTGGCCAATTTTTTTATGATCCAAGATGAGGTAAACCGTCCTCTGTTGGTTTTTTTGTTTGTTTGTTGTTTGTTTGGGGTTTTGTTTTGTTTTGTTTTTGGTGGGGGGAGGCATGTGTGTGGCTTTGGTTCGTTTGTTTTGTTTTGTTTGGTTGGTTTGTTTTGTTCGTTGGTTTGTTGCTGTACTTTGACTCAGTTTATGAGAGCAGACTTCCTTAGGACAAGGATATTACATACCATGCACACAGAGATCGAGCATCAAGGTTAGCAAGCGATGAGAATATATTTTAATTAAAACCAGCCTCTTCTTACTGTATGCCTCTAGAACTTCAGGAACCAAATTCACCCAAACATAGATACAGCTCCTGTTAAATGCAATGGAATTTGTGCCTTCCCTACGCTAGCATATGGATGTGGTTGCCAAATACTCTAGAGAAGTGAGGAGTCCTGTTTCAAGTATACTGAAAGCTGGAGCACAGTGCTGTAATTTAACACTTGTTCCAAGGCTGGACTTACAGTCTAGCTAAATACACTGTTACTAATCTCCAATTCCTCACACTCCAGCAACAGAGTTTAACTTTCAGATAGGTGTGTAATATTGCATAGATTTGCTCAAAGGATGTTTGGATTCGTCTTAGTGCATTGTTTCACCTGAGAGTTCTTCTGATGCAGGTTGCTAATATCTTGTTGAATGGTGTTAAGTATGAGAGCGAACTGAACGGATCAGGCGAGACCTCCGAGCAACCACTGTCTGTGAAACTTCTTTGTTCGACCATCTGCCGAATGCCCAAGGCTCTTCGTAACCTCTGCATCAACCATTTCCTAGGTATTCAGAAAGTGCTTTCAGAAAGCACCTTTTCAGAAAGGTATTTCAGAAAGTCCTGCTTTCACTGTGAAGTAGCTTACCTCGTGTGAATGTTTTTAAATAGTTTATCTATTATTGCAATGGCTGCTGACGAGAGAGAATATGATTTGTTCCATATATGTTCACTAATAAGATACTTTCCGGTATTTAGTTTCTTAGAACACCGACAAAGAAAAGAAAAGCAAAACACCACAAAACACCAACAATAAATAGTAAAGCCTATGTTCCTGGAAAAGGAATAACAGTGGCCTAAATCAGCATATCTCTCAAATGGAATATTTACACTGGGATGAGAAACGCTGCTGAACAGAGAACTCGGAACCTTTGACACCCTCCCCCCGTCCCCTTTTTAAAATGTATTTATTTTTTATTTAACGTTCTGAAACTGGCATTATTGAGCAGAGAGACAAGATTACTTGTATTTCCCTGCTTACACCTGAGACCAGCATTCAATACTTTTCCTCTGACAGCATGTGTATAGGGGTCCCAGAGCAGGCTGTGAGGGGGAGCAAACGCAACACTGCAGGAGTGCCATAACCACTCACTGTTACCTTTGCTTTTACAGCACGTGGGTGATGGCTAAGAAGGGCTTTCAAGCAATACAATTTACACAAAATTGGACAGAAGATATCGGGTAGTTAATACTCATTGGCTGTGAAAGGAAATAAGAGCTTGCCTGCTTCAGTGGCCCTGAAGCCAGTTTGTGAGTAGGAGTTTTTAACTGTGTCAGAGATGCTCAAGTGGCAGCAATCATGACGTAAGAAATGTTTCTTTCCGGTCTTCGTGGGAGGAGGACAGCAGCTTTAAAGGCCTATGCGATGAACAACTCTGAAGGCAGCACAGACTGCTGTAGTCTTTTTTCTGTCTTGCTAAACCAGTATTCTGTGGCCTGCAGTCAGCCTCTAGGATTCCACTTAGGAATTCAAAGGATAAGTCTTGGTCTTTGACAAATTTTGTACTGTAATGCGCATGGAACAGCGGTCACGGATAAACGTGGCTGAATGTTATGTGATACTCCCTTTGCATAGCCTGACTTTGTTTGCGATTGGTAATATAGTTCATAGCATCCGTTTAAGCTTATGAGAGGAAATAGATACTCTCCAATCCTAATAGGCTACTTCTGGCTTCTTTCAGGATGGCTCTCGTTTGAGGGGATGTTACTCTTCTATACTGACTTCATGGGAGAAGTAGTGTTTCAAGGGGATCCGAAAGCGCCTCGCAACTCAGATGAGTATCAGAAGTACAACGCTGGGGTCACCATGGGCTGCTGGGGAATGTGCATCTATGCATTCAGTGCTGCTTTCTACTCAGGTACTTAGTACAGCCATCTCGGCCGCTGCTGGGAGAGAGGTGCACCTGCTCCTTGAGCAGTATTTCTGCAACAAGTAGTCCAGCGGTTCTGTTGCACATAGCCTACCGCATGGCATGAGTGCTGAAGCAAGGTGTTCTTTTTCACTGTATTCTCTCTGCTGGTTAGCGTGGCCCGCACTGACAGCAGATGAGGTCAGCAGTCCAGTGAAAACAGATCTCTCTTAGTACACGGTTCCTTTCACAGGTGACATTTTCTGTGTACGTTGAGTCCAGGCACACCACCGCAATAGGCACAGTTCTGGTGCAGCACACTCGGTGCCAGTGTGCCCCTGACAGAGCGCCTGGGGTCAGGCACCACCCATCGCCTTGTCGTGTGTCATGTCTTGCCCCCCACTCCTGAACAGTTCCCATTTACCCCCTGCGAAAGGGGGCACTGCTGTGCCCTCCACGCAGGTAGGGCAGCAAGGCTGCGTTGTGGCAGTGGGGTTTGGAAGGGTTCCTTGGCTCTTGTTTGTGAGCTATCAGTCGCTCAAAGGCCTGACGGTGGCTGCCGAGATGTGGCTGCCCAAATGGCTGGGGTGCGGGGCTGAGGGTGCGCCCTTTGGGCCGTAGTTCACCCAGGATGCTGTCCTATTGTCTTGCAGCCCTGCTGGAGAAGCTGGAGGAGCGGCTCAGCACACGGACGCTGTACTTTGTGGCATATTTGGCCTTTGGGTTGGGCACAGGGCTTGCCACACTTTCCAGAAACATCTACGTGGTGCTGTCACTGTGTACTACCTACGGCATCCTTTTTGCCACGCTCTGCACGCTGCCGTACTCCCTGCTGTGCGACTACTACCAGAGCCAGGAGGTGAGCCCTGGGCTGGGGAGGGCAGAGGGGGTCCCCCACGTCCCCTTACGCTGTGTCCCCCGCAGTTCGTAGGCTCACAGGCGGAGGGCACACGGCGTGGGATGGGCGTCGACATCTCCCTGCTGAGCTGCCAGTACTTCTTGGCGCAAATCCTCGTGTCCTTGGCCATGGGGCCACTGACAGCAGCTGTGGGCAGTGCCAGCGGTGCCATGTACTTCGCCAGCTTGGTGTCCTTCCTGGGCTGTCTCTTCTCTTCCCTCTGTGTCATGTATGAGTCGCCGCCCAGCGAGGAGCTGCCGCCCGCCGAGGAGCAGCGCCCGCTCTTGCCCCGTGCACGGACCGCATAAATGGGAGAAGCCAGCACTGCCTCATTGCGTCGCTCTTGGCCCCCCCGTCACAGAGCGGTGGGCTCATGCACCTCCAGGACGGCAGCAGCGGGCATGGCAAACAGCAAGAATATGCTGGCTTTGCTGAGCTTTCCCCTGCCCGCGGGAGGGTGAGGGGCAAGTCAGTGGCGTCTGGCACTGTTCATCTTTCCCCTGAAGTGGCAAAGGCCCACTCGTGCCCCTGGGCCCCAGCGATGGGAAGCAGTGATGTCAGCGTGGGGCCATTCCCTCCAGCTGCCCTGCGGTGATGTCACTCCCGGGGGGACAAGTGACGATGTCCAGCCCGAGGCAGAAGACCTGGAAGTTTGGTGACCGGGCAGGGTGACAGCGAGCCGCAGGGCTGCGTATGCTGCTGCAGCACTGCCACTACTCCGTGGGCAGAAGGTGCCATCTCACAGCCACGCGGAGCACCCCTGCCCTCGGTTGCTGAGGGCTGCAGTGGCTCCTGTGAGACCTTGGGCAGTGACGAGGCCAACCTGCAGGTCACAGCCTCTGCCCGTGGCCGGCCTGGTTCTGCAGGGGACATTTCAAAACTGTGGAAAGGATGAGAGTGACTAGTCTTGCTCGGAGGGCACAAGTACTCTGTCAAGTGCCACAACCAGGCTTCTGGGTACACAGAGCTCCCACCGGCAGAACTAGTCCAAGGAGCTGATGTGGAGTGAAACCACAGTGGCCTGGCTCCCAACCCCTGCTCTGTAGCTTCTGGCTGTGGTCCGCGGTGATGGTTGCCAATACGTGCGTATTTCCTTCCACGTTAGACTTTTTAACTCAGACTGCAAGGGCTTGTGATGACTTAGCAGGAGGACGAGAACTTTGTAGAGTGGGGCTGATGGTTGGACTCGATGATCCCAAGGGTCTTTTCCAACCTGAACGATTCTATGATTCTATGATGGGCAGTTGTCTGTAACTCAGCTTTGGGGAGAAGGGTCTTTTTGTATCAAGTTCCTTGGGTAGGAGCTTACTCTGGAGTTGAAAATTTAGGAAAAATAATTTGTGTGAAAGCCTGCAGCGCGTCATCCTTGTTTATCATACAGCTGTACCTTGCGACGTTTAAAATTTCTGCATGCGTATCAGTGATTAAGTACTTATCGGCTAGAGCTGCATCTTCCGTATCTCATTGAAAATAGTAAAAGGACTTGGTCATTATTTGTAAGAGTTTGTAGTGATTCTGCTTTTGGAAGGCGGTGAATGTGTGAGATCTTGTAAAAGCTCCAGTTAAGCCCAGGATTCTTTTAAGTCTTGAGAGCAAAGATGAAAATGGAAATAAAGTTAAAACTATTTCTAGGATTCCTGTCTGCCTGCCTCTGTATTTGAGTTGGCAGCCAAGGTTTACCAAAGCTGATGGGCATTTTGGTGTTTAACTGTGTTGTGCATTGCATCCCTGTGGGGGTTATTATTGCTCACCTGCTCTTTAGGTCCAGAAAAATGGTTTTCTCTGGAGGGTCACTCCTTTTAAATGACTTGCACTTGAACGGTCATCTAAGTTTAATCTGATGCTTGGTATGCGACGCCAAGATGAAATAACTTGTGTAATCTTTAGCTGTTGTGGCTTACTGTACTCCAGTGCTGAAAGCGTAATGCACAACTTGTTGTGAGAGGTTCTAGTAAGAACATTTCATTTTTATCGTCTATTCCCAAGNATACTAAGGTGGAAAAAAGAAATTTTCTTTTTTTTTTTTTTTTTTTTTTTTTTAACTTGAGAAGTAACTCATGATACTCAGTATTTATTTAAATGGAGGAGCACTATTGAAGTTGTCAAGTCAAGCACTCGGAGGTAAAAGACAGTGAGATTGATGAATCTGTTCATCTTTCTTTTCTTTGTTTGGGCTTACATAGTGTCATATCTGCAAGAGTGTCTGTGACGTGCCATTTCCTTGGTATGGTTCAGCTGTCTCCAAGAACATTTAGGACAAAGCTGGAACAAAGTAACAGGAGAAACCGTACGTGTGGCATTTCTGATTCCTGAGAATCTGAAGACTCGCCTTTCAAGAACTTTTCTTTTTTTGTTGGTCTGCTGCGTAACCTTTATTTCTCTCCCTTATCATACCAAACTTTCAAACCAAAAAATGTTTTTTTTTTGTCCCACTAGCTAACGCAGTACTAGTTCTTAGAATGTTTTCTCAAGTTTTCTAGCCAGCATCATTACATTAAATGGATCAGGAGCATTTTCCTTTTCTAGGGAGCTGGGGTTGCAGATCATTTTGTTGTAAGCGATGATCTTCAAAAGATTCACAGAATTGATGAAATCAATGTATTTGACGGTAATCTGTCTCTGCTTCCATCTGTAAATACTTCTTTGAAATGTGTTTATATAGTTATAAAATTATTGCTATGCCCCTATGCATTACCTAATGAAGTATATAGCACATTGTCAAATATGGAAAATAAAGTCCATATGCCATAAAACAATGTAGTGTTTACATACACAGTACTTTTAAGTCAGCATCAATGTATGTTAGTTTGCGGCTTTGAGCAGTACTGGTGGTGTCTGGAAAAAAGTCCACGCAATTGGAAGTTGCACCAAACCCATAGAAATAACTTAAGAAAGAAAGAAAGAGGCATTTCTTACTTGCTTATGTTCTTCCTTTGTCATACGTTTTATGTTTTACAGAAATTACTATATGTGGCCACTGTTGAACTGTGAGCCGCAAAGCGATGTTTAACTTTTTGAATCCGAATGCTTCAAATATTCAGTCTGAATCTGCGAGATGCTGTTTAGAAATAAGATGCACGAGTTTTTGCAGGAAAGTGCTTTTTATGCCGTGCTGTAGGTTAATCTCTTCAGCAGTGCCTAAAGGTTAATTTTGAATAAATCCTTATCATTAAAGGTTGCCTTGGCAGTTACTTGTGGATGTTCATAAATGTATTTATAGTATGTGTACGGAAGTAGGGAAAACGGGAAGAGGGATGGGGGAAGCACCTAATCAATTATGTCATGTTTGTAAGTAAGCTAGCTGTAGCCATTCCAGTGTGTGTCTGTGGTTCACTCGACCTCTGCCGTATCTCAAAAAAGACCACCTAATGGTTTTGAAACTTTTGCTCTATCTTTGAATGAAGAAAATAAGTCATTTCAAGAATCAATTAAAATAAATATGCATGAGTTTAAAAAAAAATAAAAATACTTTGGGAACTATTTGAAAAGAGTTGCCTAGACAATTAATTTTTTTACTACTGAGTAACTAGTCATCTTGTACTCTGTAGGATATACACCTTATTAAAAACAGAATTTCTCTTTGGGTAAAAGGTGGCTTTTTTAATGTATGTCCTTTCTCCCTCAGACTGGAATACAGACTTAGCGAGAGACTTTTAGATGCCATTACCGTAACACCACCCAGTGGATTGCATCAAGTACAATAAACGTCTTGTGAACTCTAGGACCGCTGGAGCTGAAATGCTCCAGCATCCATTTTGTTTATCTAAATTTACATTTTCCGTATCTCCGGTTATTTATGATTCATTTAGCCTACCTTTTCTGCTGGGAAGGTTTTTGTTGATGTTCGCTAAGGAAATGACTGCAGCAGCTTTCCATTGCTGTTCCTCTACCCCAGGCCGCTGCTTCTGTAAGCAGGGTCAGTGGAAGCGAAGATGCTAGTTAGAGTGGGCCCGCATTTAGCGTGGCACATTTCAGGCTGCAACACTCAAGATGACAGCAAAAGCTGTAGGGCAGCAGCACCAGGACAGATTCGAGGCCTTTTACTAGAATCCTTATTTTCCTAGGTATTGTCATCACGCTGTCTCCTAACAGGTTTGAAGGTTCTGGTAAGTCAGTGTTCTGCACTGTAGTAGGAGTTTTTCACATTAAAAGCATGCTAGCTTGCTTGCTCTCATATGTCCTGTGCAGAAACGGTAAATGCGTGGAATAATGTCAGTTTCTGGTATATACTGCTTGTTGCCTAATGTCCCCGCCCACAGCGTTAGCCAAGGAGTTTTACTTTAGATCTGAAAGGCAAGGGCATAGTTCAATACCCAAGTAGTGCTAATAGTTAACAGTAAACAAAGGGGACACTGCTTCATCAGCTTATCAGGTGTATGGAACAGCGAAGTATTCCAGGAGCAGGAAGAAAGCAGGCGGTAAGCTATGTTAATCGGATGAGAATTCAAATGCGAAATATCTACGGAGTAGCAATCTTCAGACCGATAAGCAGTCTGCAATGGGGATGATAGGGCATTTGCCATGTATACAAGCTGTATGTAAGCTGTTTTAGTTTTTTTTTTCTTTTTCTAGGATCCAGTGACAGCTTTCTCAAACAGAACAGTCAACAGAGGAAATTGCAGCATCAGAGCAGGAATGAAGATTTTGGGTTGCGTGAGTACAGTACTAACCAAACTTACAAGAGCTACTTAATAATGAGGAGTGTAACAGTATCGCTATCAAATACTACAAAGAATTACTAAGCTAGAGATTCAGGCTTCATCTGTAGCTTTCTTCAAGCCTAGATTTTGCTGTGCATCAGCCTGATGATACTTACTCTGCTGCTGGCTTATGCTCGCTCCTATGCAATTATTTTTTTATGCCCACACACCTGGGGCAAGAGGGGAAAGTGACAATATGGTCGAATAAGTTTAATAGCTTCCTACCGAGAGAGGAAGATTCTTGCTCTGTCTGCTGTAGTTCTAGACAGTATCTAGTGGGGTGTCTATAGTAACGTACACCCTTGAACCGACATCCCTATATGTTACGGAACAATGTACGGATCCCTTAAGCAACAGGTCATCGTGGCTCCAAAGCCTAAATGGCGTTCAGCACTCGTAGCTAACAGTTGCTGGTTTTCTCTAGCAAGCTCTGGGAGGCTGCACATCTCACCATTTGCAAGATACTAGAATTGCTCATTGTAATTTGTTCACAGCTTTCACCCACTGACAGCACCATACCATCTGAGGATTACGCTCTTTAAGCTTAACTTTAAAAAAAACTCGTGCTGTCCCATACTGGTGCACAGCATTCTGCGTCACGCTGCTTCTGTGGCAGGCTGGGTTACTGTGGTCCAGAGGCTGTGCGCTGTTGCGCAAACTTTTCTTCTCATCCACGTGCAACAGTTTAGGAACCCTGACAAAGGGTTCTATTTCTTTTGGTCCACAAGTAGAAACAGACCCACCGCTGGCACAGACAACGAAGTGGGAGTTAGGCGAGGAGAAACACGCTTTTCTGTAAGACCCTTCCAATCACTTGCATAGTGTTTCTCAGTGTAGTAGAGGCCTTAGCAGAGGCCAGGAGACAACAGACAGGGGAATTCCTGCAGTAATAAAACCACTCATTCTCAGTACTGTGATTATTTTCCAAGCAAGCAAAACTCTTTCTTAAGAGTGTTTTCTCTGTTCTTCCTCTGTTGGGCAGTTATTCTACAAGCCTTGTCGGGATGCAAAACCGAACACTTGTCTTTGCCCAGCCTTCGTAGAAATGTGTCACGGGAGTTGCGCCAAAGGAAACCCCAAAAAGCAAGAGGCATCACTAAGGTAGGGCAGAGATTTCAGCGGGTTTCCTGCTTCTTGGGATAGGGTCAGATATGTGGTGAAGTAGTAAGACTTGTATCTCGCTTCACACAAACCTCACTCTTTACCAGAGTCTACACCTTTCCCTTCTGCTTGTAAAATAACAGAACGGCCGAGAACCCCTGTGGAGAAACAAAACGGAAACGCTGTCTACTCAGAAATAGCTGCAGTCTCCTTTGCGTTTGGCTGCCAGGCCTCTTCTGGGCCATTGGACTGTCCCGTTACAGTAAATCAGAGCCAGGAGACAAAATGCCTGACGATTGCAGCTGGTCTGTGAAAGCTGGCAGGTCCCACGCCATTGCTGCAGAAAGCAATGCACTAGAGCTAATAACGTGCCCTTAGAAAAGGCCATAAATTCTCCTGGAATGCTTCCGTAACGTTCATTATAGTGGGAAAACTCCTTTTACATTTGTTGCAACAAATGTGGCAGCGATACTATACTTCTCAGAGCAGAGTCGGGAGGGAGCAGGGACTGGACAGTGTAGGGTGTGGAAATGACACTTTATTACCGACGGATGCCCTGACGAGAGAGGGCAGGGTGCAGCCTCGGGCTGCCTCTCGCTGGGGCCGCTCGCCAGCCCCCGGGCCCGGGCGTCTCTCAGGGCGCGTCACCGGGCCCGGCCGAGCCGTCTGCCGGAGCCAAGGCAGCCTCCTG
>VZTM01011258.1:1598-27600 GCA_013400555.1 Jacana jacana | reverse complement strand
ACATGCAGATCTTAAAACCAGGATTCAGTGTTGTTTTCCAGATTGAACTTCCTTCTATTAGGCTGTTATTACTGTCATACTTTTTACTGCTATGCACATAGTTCTGATTCTGCTTGTTTCCCTCTAGATCCCAACAGACATCCAGACATAGTTTTCATCTTTTTCACTTTTGTATATAAATTAGGATAATCTGGCATGTCTGTGAAAGCCGCTGGGAGATCCACCACACTGATAAGAGAGAGAAGATAACAATTGGCTTTTATCCTTTAAACCTATGAAGTCTACTTTGAGGTATTCAGATGTATCTGGATTAGTTCCCCCTTTTAATACCTTCAGAGATATTCTGCTCCCCCTGATAGCAGAGTCATTATTTAATAAAAAGGCAAAAGTAAAAGAATAAATTCAGTCCATAGCCTGTACTATAACTACTTGTGCAGTATGTCCTGGTAGAGTACACTGGTATGAAAAGAACTGATGAGGTACGGTTGTACTCCTGTGTGCTTGGCAGCAAAGCATAGAATTTGCAGAAGATGGGCTAAAGTGCCAAGAACAAGTGCCAAGTCACCATATCTCTTCAGCTCCTTCTGCTGGAAGGACCTCACTGCAGTTCCCAGAATGTTTGAAAACCACCATCAGTCAGTGATAATGCTGCTATTTAAGCATCAGTCCTTACTTCAGGGCAATTGGCCAGACTGAAGCAGACGGCACAATTTCTCTCTTATTTTAGTAATTTGTGAAGTATTTCAGGCCGAACACTTATGCAAATAAATGTGAATTACTGGAGAGTGGTTTGTTTGTTTGGAATATGCCAAATGAAATCATCTACTTCGTTAAGATGTTTCCTAGAAAATTGACTTAGCATGATGCCGATGGTGAAGGGTGACAGATGCTTAATCAGGGCAATGCTAGGGTAATTTTCATTAAGGAGAATCATTCGCTACTGCCATGTATTTATACTGAATATAAAGCTCAAGTTAAAGGAAAAACACTTACCTATTAAAATTTCCACTCAGTTTTAAATCGCCAGTGGGTAGGTGGGTTGGTTTGTTGATTGTTTGGTTTTGACCCTATCTTGCATTCTCACCTTACAAGTGGTGGGGAACAATAGGAGTGTCACAGAGCAGTCATTCAAAATGGACCAGAAGATCGCCATCAACCCTTAAAAAGTATCCTAGGCTGCTACGTATCTTTATTGTCCATTTTAAATGGGTTGTTTAAATAGTGCACAGTTTGTTTTAATCAGTTATGGTTGTATTCAGGCTACAGGTTGGGAATAAGTAGCAAATAGAGTTAGTTTTTTTCTTTGTCTTGCTGTCCTATAATGTAGTTATGATGGTTTATATGCAGCTTTTTACCTGTAGATACCAGTACACTGAGATCACTGTCAAAGGAGATATTCTATTCTTTTATAAAACACTATCTCCAATTTACAAATAGGGAAATGAAGCCACAGGGAAGAAAAGATACTTCTTTTTCTTTTTTTTTTTTCCTCTTTTTCCCTCTAAATTTATCCAGTGGACTGGTTGGCAACATCCAAGAGTAAAGCTTGGGTATCACAAGGTCAGTGCTCTCCATACAACTGCTTTTTTAACAGTTGGAAAAGTAATTACTTAATACTGGAAAGTTTTAACCCTCACATCTGCTAACCTATGGTCTTTACTTCCCTGAGGACAAATTTAGAATAGTTTACTGCAAGTCTCTTCACCTGTGAAAGGGGAAATAAAGATTCTGACATTTGCCTGCAGTATAGGTAGAGGATTGGCATTTTTGTTCAGGATTTTACAATATCCTGGTATGATCGTATATAACAAGTAGGCAAGGCTTCATGTTGTAAAATCTTGTTTCTGATCAGAATCTTCATGTTTTGAATACATATGAACGTGTTTCACCTGTTCCATACAACATAGTTCTTAATAATATACTTCATATTCCTCTGGGTTTGTTTCTGGTTTGTTTGTTTGTGGTTGTTTGGGTTTNCTGGGTTTGTTTGTGGTTTGTTTGTTTGTGGTTGTTTGGGTTTTTATTTTGTTTTTTCACTTTATATCCTTGATTATTTTCTGGAAAAGCATTTTCATGTTAAAGTCTCTGACTCAGATGAAAGAGGCCATCATCTAAGTTAGTGAGGTGGCAATTTATCATGCAGAGAAAAAAACCCTAGAGAGCAGATAGAAAGCTACATTCATGATATATTTGGACAACTAGATCCAAAAAAAAAAAAAAGCAAAGCAGTGTGTTGATGACGATTCCAAGTAAACTAGCTGGGTTGCCAGAAACAGTGAAACCATGGTTTTGCTTGGGCTGGGGAACGGTTAGGGAATGTAGTTCAGAGCTAGACTTGGGTAACTCTGCAAGACATTGCATTGTACTTCTGTTGATGAGACAGAGAGCAATAGTTATATGTGTGCTTTTATGTAAGTGTGCAATAACTCACTCTAAAAAGCATTTTCTCCAATTTAAAAAAAAGAAATTCTGCTACAAAACTGTGTTATTGACCTTAGTCCTAAATTATTAATTTTATAATGTCTTGATAAGTACAAAAATCTGATATATTCATGTGTTATATGAGCCAATAATGTAGAAAAAGAAATTTAAGATGCATCCTGCTGAATTTTTGTGTTAATTCATGTATTTTTTTTCACAGGCAAGAACGCATCACTCAGAATTGCACATGTTTCAGCCTGATGATGTTGGTACTTGTATTAGAACAGTGGAAAGTCAGCGTGAATTCTTTTGTTTTACAGAAAGCAAGAAGAATTGATGTCAATTAAAGGTTAATTAGAGTTTAATTGGTAGTTCTTTTTTCCCCCTCTTTACTTCTGGTGATAACAGGAATGTTAGAATCCTTGACTTTGATGGCAACAGATTGGGCAGGCCTGGTGTTGATTGCTACTGCCAACATGAAAGCGGTGCTGCAGTTTTGCAGCTTCAGTTCTTAATCAATGAGGTAAGGACATATTTACTCAGATTATTCTGTATAAAGGCAGTTGAATAAGTCAATTCATGTGTTGGAATTGAGTGATATAACTTTTCACATTGACAAATCATGCCAACAAGTAAGTGGTGTACATCCAGAGGACATTCACCATGCAGCCTTTTAGAAGACTATTTATGGGCCTGCACTCAGGGAAAAGTATTATCTTCATATAAATCAGTATAAAGTACTGACCAAAAGGCAATCAGTATGTGAATGTGTGCAGGTAGATGTAAAATCCATTAAATTACTGAATATGCTGCACAGTCCGGTTTCAAATAAAAATTAATAAATGACGTAAATCTTTCTATGGAAATATATTTATGGGGTTTGGCTTAAAGCTCAGTAGTTTGGGATATGCTATGACTTGGAGCAAGGGAAAGCAATTGCAGGGGTCATCAATCAAACTGGCATGCTTAGTCTACATTCACCATGCAGCAAAATGAAGTTGAGATGATATGAAGAAACAGCAACAAATTATAGTTTGCTCTGTGCAGAAGATCTCTGGAGATGGTAATAAGAAAGAAGACTTTCTGGAGCATACAAATCTATGGGTTTTTTTCTTAGTACCTCATAACTTGGCCAAATTATAAACTAATCATAGTTCAGATTTTATTCATTTTCTCCCATGTTGTAAGGAAACACTTTTCACAGTTTCAAGTCCTTTTTTGATGCATGGAGATCTTAGAGCTTTTCAAGAAAAGAATTTTAGTTTTGTGGTTTTTTAAACCTGATAAATATTTTTATTTTTCTACACATGTTTGGAGATAGTAACCTGAAACACAGAAAATGAGGCAGGAGGACTGAATCTTTAGAAACAGTCAGTCAAGTGGAATCCTTTAGAGGGATGCAGGGATGAAAACAGGGAGGCTAAGGTTTGAATGACCATTCTTTCTTTTATTTAGGTGGACAGCAGAACCCCTAATACATAGTATTCATTTGATTTCTGTGCTGGAGATTCTCTCTGACGTTGGTCCAAGCTCTTTGGGACACGAGAATTAATGTAATGCATGGATTACATTGCATTAGAGAAGTCTTGCTTTTAGAAATTTAATTTGATAGAATCATAGAATTGCTTTGGTTGGAAGAGACCTTTAAGATCATGAAGTACAACAGTTAACCTAGCACTGGCAAGTTACCACTAAACCATATCCTTCAGCAGTACATCTACAGGTCTTTTTAAATACCTCCAGGGATGGTGACTCAGCCACTTCTCTGGGCAGCCTGTTCCAATGCTTTACAAGCCTTTCAGTGGAGAAATTTTTCCTAATATCCAATTTAAACTTCCCCAGTTGCAACTTGGGGCCATTTCCTAAAGAGAAGAAACTGACCCCCAACTCACTACAACCTCTTTCAAGTAGTTGTAAAGAGTGATCAGGTCTCCCCTCAGCCTCCTTTTCTCCAGGCTGAACGACCACAGTCCCCTCAGCTACTCCTCATAAGACTTGTGCTCTAGACCCTTCATCAGCTTTGTTCCCCTTCTGTGAACATGCTCTAGTATCTCAATGTCTTTTTTTGTAGTGAAGGGCCCAAAACTGAACACAATACTGACCAGTGCTGAGTACAAGGGGACGATTACTTCCCTAGTCATGCTGGCCACGTTGTTTCTAGTAGATACCAGGATGCTATTTGGCCTTCTTGGCCACCTGGGCACACCACTGACTCTTATTCATCTAGTCCAATCCCCCTGCCGGAGCAGGAACACCTAGATCAGGTCACGCAGGAACGCGTCCAGGCGAGTTTTGAATGTCTCCAGAGAAGGAGACTCCACAACCTCCCTGGGCAGCCTCTTCCAGTGTTCAGTCACCCTCACTGTGAAGAAGTCTTTCCTCATATTTAAGTGGAACCTCCTATGTTCCTTGCACCCATTGCCCCTTGTCTTATCATTGGATGTCACTGAGAAGAGCCTGGCTCCATCCTCTTGACACTCACCCTTTATGTATTTATAAACATTAATAATGTCACCCCTCAGTCTCCTCTTCTCCAAGCTAAAGAGACCCAACTCCCTCAGCCTTTCCTCGTACGGGAGATGCTCCACTCCCCTAATCATCTTGGTAGCCCTGCCCTGGACTCTCTCAAGCAGTTCCCTGTCCTTCTTGAGCTGAGGGGCCCAGAACTGAGGGGCCCAGACAAAGATATTAAAGAGAACAGGCGTCAGTACTGAGCCCTAGGGAACACCACTTGTGACTGGCCACCAGCTGGATTTAATGCCATTCACCAACCACTCCTTGAGCCCTGCCATCCAGCCATTTTTTTAACCAGTGAAACATACGCACATCCAAGCCAAGAGCAGCAGTTTCTCCAGGACAATGCTGTAGGAAAGCATCAAAAGCTTTACTGAAGTCTAGGTAGGCAAAATCCACAGCCTTTCCCTCACCCACTAAGTACGTCACTTTGTCATAGGAGACAATCAGGTTAGTTAAACATGTCAAGAAAGTTGCTAGGATTAGGAAGGAAATCCAATATGCAAAAAGAGAAGTTAGTCAGCAAGTTAGACTTTGCATGCACTGTTCTTTCAGTTATATCATTGCCTTTCCTCAAAATAAAGTGTTGCCTGCTGTTTGGCTAATATCTATTTCCTCTCTGCCATAGTAATACACGGGGATAGGTCCTTTGTACTAGAGCTGATCTGAGGTGTAAATGTAGTAAGCCACTGCAGCAGCAGCTGCAGTCCATTTCCATATGGCATCACTGTTCCATGTTGAGGAGAAAGACGGTAGGAAAGAAGTAGAATGAAGTTAGCTTCAAGCTGCCCAAGTCTGGATCTTGGAAGATGTCTGTTTTGGGGCCACCAAAAGCAGAACCAGCCTTCAGGGTATTTCTGATTTGTGATGAAGGCAGTGTCCTTTTGTCTACATTTCTTAGTTCTTCTTAGGTCCTTCCCCCGCTAACACCTGTCCCTACTTTTTTATTGGAATCTTCTTTTCACAGTTCTGATTGTGAATTTCATGTTGCCTTGATATGAGTTCTAAACTGTGCTTGGCACTGTAAATTGTGTGTATGTGTATTCACTAATCTCTTCATTCTGTAGTTACATTCTTCACCCTCACCTTTTAAAGTAAGTGTTTCTGTTCTCTCTTTTGTCAGTCTCTGTGCTTATGTGGAAATACATGAGAGTTCACACGTATAACCTTGGTACAAAGCCTTAATTTGCATTTTGAATTCATGGCATTTTAGTTTGACTTTGGCTGATCATGTACTAATTGGAAATATTTACCAGATCAATTCAAATTCACTACTATTTGTGGCAGAATGATTATTTTTTTTTTCTAGAAGAAACCAGCCATTTTTCATAAGGTATATTTTCTATGGGTAGGTCACTAACAGTGAGGATCACTTAAGAAAAAAAGAGAATGTGCAGAAAAGTAATATGTTGTGCTGTGTTTTGTGTCTGCTCTAGGGTGCTTTGGTCAGTGCCAGTGCAGATGATGCACTTCACTTGTGGAATCTTCGACAGAAACGACCGGCTATCCTACATTCCCTGAAATTTAACAGAGAAAGGTAAGGCTATAAGAGATAAAATAAATATAGCATTAAAAAAAACCCCAAAACTTACTTTTTGTATTTCTAATAATACATGCCTATTAGTTTGCCTTTCCAAAGGTGGCTATCATTTTGTCTTGAAGTTTTTTTTCTTCCATTGTTTGTGTCTTGTTTCCATTGAACAAAAGCTTCACTTTCTCCTTCTGCAGCCTTCTCAGAACTAGAAAAAAAATAGTGCTCTTTTTGTGTCAAAATGTTTTTCATTTTACCTTCTATTTGCATGACCTGCTGTGAACAGTGTTTGTTTTTCTTAAGACCAGACATAAGCACTGTGATCCTTTCAGCTGGTCGGTGCTGGCTGTTCAATACCTCAGCTGAGCTGTATCCGGAAAATCATTTTTTTCTGTAACTTGAAAGGGTTTTATTTTTGTGAAATACTGGAAGTTTAGCAGAAATAAGTTGTAAATTTGGGAAGCTATGGTAAATGTCAAATGAATCAGTGACTGTTACTCTAAATTTTTATCATATCAGTAGCTAATTGTAGAAATCCCTACTGAAAATAGATTAAATGAGTGGTTGTAATTTTCAAACTCAAACAGAAGCTGAGCACTTTAAATCTGGATTTAGTCATCCAAGTAAAACCTGCTATAATATTATGGAACTTGAATGCTACACTTCATATTAATAAAGTTCCATGTTTCTATTCAGGAATTAAGTCAGTAGTCAGGAGACCAAGACTCAGTGCACAAATACCGCAGTTGGCTTTTTGTGAGTCCTTGAGCAATACAGTTATTCTGTACTTCATCTTTGGAATGGATTTTTTAGAAATTTCAGAACATAGATGTACTATGTGGTATAGTTTTGTCTGGAAGTTTACGTGAGATTGTAATTTTCACAGAATATATATTCAGTCTTTATTAAGGTGCAGCAACTTGTTTTATATATTTATGTATTTGCTTGTGCAGTGGTGAAAGATATCGGTGCTTTATGAGAGCTGTGAAGTAAACAGGGTCATCAAAGCTTTAGCTGCAGCCAATCTGAAAATTATTATGGAAATAGACTGTTTCTTTGTTGTTAGTTATTCAGATACATATCGTGTTTGCATTTAAATGTCAGCAAGTTGCAAGTTTTGTTGTGGGAAGTACTGCATAATAATTTAGAACATATATATCCTGATTCCAAGGAGTTTATAACCTACAGCAAAGAAAAATTATATGTTCATATGCTAACTGCTTCTGGACTGTAAGTCATCATTTTACATATGTTAAATTATTTGCATCTTGGTATTATCATCAGGTAGGCATCTTGGTATTGTAATTTGTCATTGGCAAATCTAATCATTGTTGAAGTTATTCCAGTACATCATGGTCCAGCTCTCCCAGCTAGCAACCTTCCATACAACTTAAAGAATCCATACTTAAAGTAATGCAGTGTCTGTTCACCTGTTTGCCTGTCCTTTCTCTTCAGAGACACTAGCGTGGTGTCTTGGTCAGAATTTTATCAGAATTTCTTAATAAAATAAATTCACACACATTTAGGCTTTGCTAAGAGCAAAACATTTGTCATTTACCTATATTTTCTTTCCTTATGACAGCCTAAAACATTGGGCAAAATATTTGGAAACAACTTATTTGGAACACTGGAAATCTTTGCATAAAAACAGAATTTGTGTAATGACATTTTTGAACAGAGGTTTAAAAGGGATCTGAGGATGTAGTTATTTCTAACAAATCCATACCTAGCTATACTGCCTTTTATAAAAGTCTAGTAAGTTCTGAGTAAGAAAAAAATACTATTGGTTTTTTAATGCATATTTTAAGTAACTGATACAACTGCAATTTAGATCAGTTTTATTAGCACATCAAAGACTATGAGTTAAATATCCTGATACACTGCTATATAATATTGTCAAAGAAAAGTCTAGTTTTAAATTTAAAAAGAGTTTTCACAAAGTATGAAGAAATAACTTAGCAGGCAGTTCTTTTATTCTCAGGTTTTGGGGATTTTGTATTCAATGAAATGTGGGAGTGTTGATCTCCTTGAGGGTAGAAAGGCTCTACAGAGGGGCCTGAACAGGATGGATCAATGGGCAAAGGCCAATGGGATGACGTTCAATAAGGCCAAGTGCCGGGTCCTTCATTTCGGTCACAACAACCTCATGCATCGCTATAGGCTTGGGGAAGGGTGGCTGGAGCTGCCTGGCAGAAAAGGACCTGGGGGTGTTGATGGACAGTCACCTTAGCATGAGCCAGGAGCATGCCTAGGTGGCCAAGAAGGCCAACAGCATCCTGGCTTGTATCAGAAATAGCATGGCTNATTTAGATCAGTTTTATTAGCACATCAAAGACTATGAGTTAAATATCCTGATACACTGCTATATAATATTGTCAAAGAACTAAGTCTAGTTTTAAATTTAAAAAGAGTTTTCACAAAGTATGAAGAAATAACTTAGCAGGCAGTTCTTTTATTCTCAGGTTTTGGGGATTTTGTATTCAATGAAATGTGGGAGTGTTGATCTCCTTGAGGGTAGAAAGGCTCTACAGAGGGGCCTGAACAGGATGGATCAATGGGCAAAGGCCAATGGGATGACGTTCAATGAGGCCAAGTGCCGGGTCCTGCATTTCGGTCACAACAACCTCATGCATCGCTATAGGCTTGGGGAAGGGTGGCTGGAGCTGCCTGGCAGAAAAGGACCTGGGGGTGTTGATGGACAGTCACCTTAGCATGAGCCAGGAGCATGCCTAGGTGGCCAAGAAGGCCAACAGCATCCTGGCTTGTATCAGGAATAGCATGGCTAGCAGGAGTAGGGGAGTGATTGTCCCTCTGTACACCTCAAGTGCTGTGTTCAGTTCTGTGCCCATCATGGCAAGAAGGACATTGAGGTGTTGGAGCATATCTAGAGGAGAGCCACCAATCTGGTGAGGGGTCTAGAGAGCAAGTCCTGTGAGAGGCTGAGGGAACTGAGCATGTTTAGTTTGGAGAAGAGGGGGCTGAGGGGAGACCTCATTGCCCTCTACAACTACCTGAAAGAAGGTTGTAGAGAAGTGGTTTTAAATGGGGAAAAATGCTTGTTGTTTTCAAAATACTGATGCACGTTTTCAGAAAACAGAGAAGTATTGAAAAAGGCCGAACAGTGAAGTGTTTAGACAAAGTCTAGTTCTTACAAAACACCATTTCTAATTTAATTTAATGTTAGATTTAGACGTGTTTTACAGAATCAAACACATAATTATTCAGATCCATTTTACCTATGAAAATGGAGCATGTGACTGATTTAATTTTTCTTGTTTGCATGTCTCTCTTGAGGATTTATAAAAATTGCAATTTTATTCATACAGTATGTTTACCTCCCTTATATGCTGTTTGGTTTAGATTTTTCTGAATGATCGGCAGGTTTACTTCATGAAATGATGGAATATAATGCACTTCTACTTTTTCACTACTATTTTATCTGCTTGTAATGAGGATGAGAATTGTATTACTCCACATTCTTGATTAATTTGACTTCAATTAATTAGCCCTCATGTAGAATCGGTTTATTCTGAGTTTTCAAAATATTTGACACATGAACCATGCATCTGTTAGATTCTGTTAGATAGATGGATGCTACGTGAGTCCCTGGATATTATTCAGTGCACCAGTCTTCATCTTGTTGAATTGTTTAATTTGCATTTTGCTTCTGTTTCTTGACATTTAAGATTGCAGGATAATGGACTAAAATCTGCTCTTAGCAGTGTTTCTGTGTATGTTTATGCAACTACTTGAGTCAAATTTCCTCAAGCATATACAGATATATATTCCCTCTTTCCCTCCCACAAAAGTAAAAAACCATGTTTGTTCTTTTCTTCAGATGTTGGTAAAAACTTAGATGCAAAGACCAAAGAACTTTTAAATGCAACGCACTGGTTATCTTTTGCTTACCGCATAGTATTAAGACACCAAATGCTTTATGAATAATAATTCACTAATAAAATGCACTTTTGTAGCCATTAAGTCATAGTTTGCAGCCTCTCCAGATTTATTTATTTCTTCTTCTGACCTATTGTTAAACTAATGTTGATGCAACATTAGCAAGATTAACTTTCGTCTGATAATTCATGGCTCCTTTACTAAGTGTCTCTTTGGAGCAAGTGTTTAAGGAGCACTGGAGAGCAAGACATAATCATAAACTGATATTTTTGTTCTATACTGTAATGCTCCGGACTTTTTAGCAAATGATATGGGTTTGCATTGCATCAAAATATAAGGTTATGATCTAAAATTTCTATTGCTATAATTGCAGTGCAATTCAATGCATTATGAACCTTCAATAAAATATAAATGTAAGCAATGTGTTTCAGTGCTTGGCCCCGTAGCAAGAGCTACAATGAAAACATGGTTGCTCAAAGACATGCTTGACAGTAGCATATGGTTGATATTATATGATTTGCTCTTCCATTTACAAACGGGATGGACAGGTAAAATTTTTTAACCTCTGGAAATGCTCCATAAGAATCTCTTCAGTACTATTGAAGCATAACATTACGGTGATGTTCCTTATGCTAGTCCCTGCTTTTTCTTCTTTGATGTCACAAGAGATGCCAGATTCACCTTCGGTAGGCATCTTAGGCAAAATAAATAACTCAGCTGCTGGAACTAGACACTGTCTCTGTCTGCTGCAAAGAACATTAGAATGAAGACAAACCACTGAACATTGTTATAGGCCTTAATTATTATTATATAGTCAGAGTAGATTTCAGCAGGTATAGCTTTAAATATACAACAGTTTACATAGGTTTCCCATTTAAGATTAGTGCAGGAAAAACCAAGAAGGATTAGAGTGTGAGGTCTAGGTCCTTTAGGCCTGTGTGCACTAGTTTCACTTATGAACATAGTTCATCCTCCGTTTTTCTGAAGGTGAGCTAGTTCAGTTGTGTTGACTAACATGTGGAATAGCCTCCTCTTTTTCTTCTTTTAGCCAGCACTGCCTGGCATGTAACAAGTGAGCCAACAGCACCACAACAATTTATCCACAGACTTATTCTTAGCGTGCGTGATCATAGAGTACAAGGTCTGCTAGATCTTTAAATCTATCTGCATGCACTGTGCACCAATGCCATGACAATACCAGAAATGCCCTTTTTGCAGCGGAATCACCAGGTGACAAGATCTGTATAACTGGCTTTGGGGCTCTGATCTGTACCGCTTTCTTCAGTGTATAAGGTACACAGTCATAGAGGAAGAGGAGCCTTTTAAGTGGGTGACTTTTAGAGCAATTCTTAGCTGTAACTTACTGTTAATTAGAAACTTCTGCATCTGAGATTTTGCAGTATTTGAACACAATGATTGAAAATATTACTGCAATGTTTGGAAGCAAAGAGAAAAGGTGTATTTTTCTATCTGGTGACTTTTCTTTTGTGCGTTGGTCTATATTCTTCTTTGAGAGCAGCTCTGTCTTTGTTTGTCTGTCTCGCTGTATCTTTGCAGGATTTTGTGTCTTGTGTTGTTAAGCGTTTACCTCATCAAAATGCCAGCAAGAGGCTATTGAATGAACACTGGTGACTGGCTGTGCAGTCTCAGCAGTACCTGTATCTGTTTACTTGTGTGTTAGGGACTTGTGAGTTACTAAACTTAGTTTATCTGTGCCATTGGATGTTCAAGGAACTGAATTCCTATGATTGCTTGCCAGTTCATTAACAAGCCTCCTGGTTAATATTGTGTAACTGAAGCTCTGTATTGCTTACATACTTTCAAATTAGTCAGAGGTCTGTCATCAAGCATGAAAGTAGTTAATAGGTTTGGTGCATTTGCACAGCCTTGCTGTACCACAGAACAGGTTCTGATTACAGGGTGTGATGCAGTGTTTAGCTATTCCAAAGAACCACAGAATTGAAATATAAAGAAATATTTCACCATAGAATCCTGCCAGTTTGTGGAATGGATTTAAACTTTCTCAGGCTGATGAAGAAAAAACACCGAGGAAAGGAAAGCCATGCTGCTGATTGGCATTCGCTTCCATATTTTACGGATTTTTTTATGAAACTTCCTTGTGTGGATTTTTTTGTTTTTTGCTTTCTGAATTGTTGTCTCTTGCCAAGTGTGAACACAGCACAGACCTCAAACACTTAGGATAAATTTTCAATATGTATGATATGGTCTTGCATCAGGGTTTGTCGCTTTTGAAAGAGTGATGCTCAGTGATTTCAATAACCAATTAATATTGTTTGTGTGCAGTTATTGAGCTTGGAAAGATTCCTGAAGCTCAGAAGGAACACCTCTGGTCTACAGGACAGTGCTTTAGTACTGCAGGGCAGGAAAGTGACCTTTGTGAAATAGCACTTCAGAAAGACAAAAGATTGGATAGAAAGTTTCTCCAGTGAGTCTGACCCAAATGATGTTCATGCAGTTCCCACACACCTCGCTCTTCTCTGTTAAAAATAAAAAATTAATTTCATAGTATGCTTGACCTGTAGGATCATCAAGAGCCATAAGCTTGTCCTGGAAAGGTGATAAGCAACCTAGTTGAAATGATGAACGTCTTGATCATAAAAAGAAGTTTAGCACAAGTATTTGGTGTTTGGTTTTTTTTTTCAACACGCATTAGCTAAACAATCAACAAAGGCAAAAATACAAAACACTTTAGCTTGTTGATACCAAGAATCACCAGTTCTGATTTGATAGATCTATGAGATTATGCAATTCCACTAAAGTAGAATGAAGCTTCACACGATACCTAAGATTTTATTTTTAATAGATCCTAAATATGTGGGTCTTCTATTGGACTGGAGCTGAAGGGAACCTCCTGTCATGGTTTGGGCCAGACTGGCCACTGTAACTTCAGTCTAGTTCCCTGCAGTTCCAGATCGGACAACTTGTATACCCCCTTTTACATAATGAACAAGCTGACTATGTTATGGATCAAGAGGTGCTGGCCCCTATGATCTGCTTGTTATCTCCTTATGAAAGGCACTCAGACTCTAATAAGTTATCATTCAAAATGCTATTTAGTAGAGTTTGTACTACAAAGAATGAGATAATAGTATATATAAACTTACATCCCTGTCAGTGCTGGGAACCCTGAATTGTGCATCATCAATCAGGCATTATCATCATCAGGCTGTGCAGACTCCATCCATAGCTAGGGTTATCCCATTTTGGTCATGAAGTTATAGGATTAAGATTAGGAGAAAACAACTGTATTCATTATATTTACTATCAAACAGAATGGATGCTCACAGTAAAACCTCCTTTTGTGCTGTTAAGTGAAGGCCACTCAGGTGGTGCAGTCAGCAGGTTTAAGCTGCCTGCAGGCTCCTCTGTCAGAACAAGGTGGCTGCATTTATCCTGCAGCCAAGTACTGCCTGCAGCACAACACAGCCTGAAGACCATCCTACAGTCCAGTACAGCACCGGTTTGTGCCTACTCAGGTTAACTGCTCTGTGGATCACTAACTCTTCCACATGCAATGGTCTTCCAGTCAGGAGCTTAAGTCCACTACCTCTCCTACTAGGGAAAATTGCTCGGTGCTAACATCATTCCTCTGATGGCAAGAAACCTTGCAGCTTCAAGACTAAATTTATTTTTATGGCTCTTTCATTCCCAATTATTATGATACTCTGGTTCACATTGTCATGTGCTTTAAATATTACGTCTCTCCTCTGCAGTTAAATAGCTCATTCATATTCATTCACAACTTTGATTTATTTTTTTTTTTAACTACAAAAATGAAGATTCTGTGTTTTCCCTTATAAATCTGTGTCTTCGTTCCCTTTGCTTTTCTTTGGCCTTTCTTCTCATATCAATTCTCTCTGAGCTGATTAGGCAAGGGAGGATATTCTAGATAGAGTCCCATCTGTGCTGTGGACATTGACATTACCATTTTCTTTTGTAATCTCTGCAGGAGTATGTTTACTGATGCATACCATAATAACATCTTCCTTTTACGTGGCTTCATCTTATCAGCGCTTGTTGTTGTGCTGTGATTGACTTGTACACCCATTACACTTCTTCCCTTGTGTATAGCTAGCTGGCAGGGAATGCGCTGCTTTTCAGTGCAAGCCTTTAAGCGTGGAAGCAAACTGAGACAAGTGAAATTGAAATTACCTTTTCCCATCACTTCTGTATCATGATTTCCAACCCTAAAGTGGAAGTTCTTACTCTTAGAAGTTTGAGGCCCTGCCCTTTGCATTTTAAATTTTATTCCATTTCATGTACTTTACTTGTGCAGATTGTCCTTCCTCTGTAATATTTTGTTCCTAAGAGCTTTCATTAGTACTAGTACCAAATTCACTTATGAAATTACAAGATCAGCTGTCAAACTAATACGTGGGAATTCCTCAAATATCCAATAAAATATTTCCTTTTTTTTTTCAGTAAAATAAAGAAATATTAAAACCAGATTTTTACAGCAATGTTTTTTATAAATGCTCTATTTAATTTTGACATATGTTACATTTCTTACAATAGGCCTATCTTTGGTAGACCTACCTTAGCAATATTCTTTTCTAATCTATATGTGATGTAACAAACTCTTTTCTGATTACAGAAGTCCTGGTCATATTTTTAATTCTAAAATATCCAGAAGATCTCTGTTTGTATCCCAATCCAACCTTGAATTTGAGAATCTGTGTGAAAGTCATCATGTAAAAAATTAACAATCTTCCCCAAAGTAATTTTTAGTTCACCAAGATTCTGCCAATATTATTATTTTCAGTTTCATTTCAATTTAAAATGTCCTTAAATGCATTATACCACAGTATCTGCTTTCATACTTCTTTGCTAAATAGCTTCTCTGAAGGCAAATACAGAGCTAAGATACTTAAGATCTATTTTTACACAGCTATGTTCTATATGTTTTATTTCTATAATGAGACTTTAAAATATACAATAGTCACATTAGCACAGTATATCCTAGGATCATAGAACGGTTTGGATTAGGAGGGACCATAAAGATCACCTAGTTCCAACTGTCCACACCTCCCAGTAGACCAGGTTGTTCAAAACCCCATCCATCCTTGAATGCTTCCAGGGATGGGGCATTCACAGCTTCTCCGGGCAATCTGTTCAAGTGCCTCACCATCCTCACAGTAAAGAATTTCTTCTTAATAACTAGTTTAAATCTACCTTCTTTCGGTTTAAATCTGTTACCCCTCATCCTATTACTACACTCCCTGATAAAGTGCCCCTTCAAATACAGTAATTTGATTTTTCCTAGCAAAGTCTCAAAACAGCAAATGCAGTTGCCATGTTACATTGGTTACAAATATGTCTTTGTTTTTAAAGCATGAATCTAGGACTTAAGAAAACACATGACAAAGCACAATGGAAAATGTTTTTCTATTTCATGGTTATCCATCATTTGCAAATGCATTCACATCACCCTCACATTGGTGCATTAAAGACAGATTAACAGAAAATGGCTGATACACTATATATTAATTACTCTTAGAGATAGCAGTTGTATTTAATAGCCCAAGCACCAGAAAACATGAAAAGATTATTTACAAACAATTACTTTCCCCTCTTGCTAAAATTGTACCAACTGGAGACAGCTCCCGCTCCCCATAATCCACCCCTGAGCTGTTCGTTTGACTTACTGCTTTATATGAAGCTTTTTACAAAAAATACTTTGGCGAATACATAAGAGACTTGCAATTGCATCTGAGCCCGTGGAAAGCATATCAAGTGAAGGTTTCTAACAAGAATTTTCTCAACTCTGAAACACCTATTTCACTGGTTCTACCCTGCAATCTCATTAAACAGCCAAATGTTCTGGCTATAAATACAGCATAGTTAAAATGTTTTTTAAGTGAAATTTCCTATAACAGCTGATGAAATAACTTTATAAATTTGCTATGTGTATATGCATTTATGTGAATGCACATGTATATTAGTGTGTCCATGTGCATATATACACACACACATACATGAAATCATCATGACCCTTAGAGCTGCTTGTGAACAATGTGTAGCTAACACAATTACTCAAGGACTAAACAACAGTACAGGGTCTAGAGGGCCCTCTGGCCTGATAAGCCCTCTTTTCCGATTTACCTCTTCACCTATGTCACTTGCAATGGTTCCTTTTATTATTTCTATGAGAAAACAGGTAAGGTATCTCTTCAAAATTCCATTTTGCTAAACTTCTTTGTGAAAATTTGTTTTTACTTCAACAGGGAAGAAAAATATGCTCTGAATTATTAATTTCTGTCACCTGGCCACCTCTGATCACCTCAGAAACTTATGAGTTGGTTTCTTTCCTCAGAAAAAAAAATCCTTTAGCTCTTAGCAGCAGACATAATGTTGCTATACGCTGCAAAACTTTAGATCATATGCTGAACAGTGGGCTTGTTGTTTCTTATGCTTTATAGAAAAGAAAGCATGTTTGTCAGTACATTTCTGCTTTTTTGAGAAAACACAGTCTAGCATGTTATGTTGTTTCCACATAGCAGCTGTCTTGTCAAATTGCTCTAAGGCCAGGTTGGATGGCAAAATTTTAAATACATACACAGCCATACATTGAACACCAGTGCTTCATGGCCGTAATCATAACAAATGAGAAGTCCAATACTGTAATATAAAAATGCATCATCTACTTCATATCATGCACAGTCATACTAGACGAGTAAAAAAAGATGTCTTTGAAAATTGAAACAGCATAAGGAGTCTACATTATCAGTTGGAATTCTCAGCTTGCTACAGTTACAGTACAGTTACAGGAATTCTGTTAGTTTATTTTTTTAAGTTTTCAAATGTGGGTTTTGAGACATCTTTCACAGTCCTGTTCAGGTCTATCCTTTTACCTTTGTTACATCAGATTTCCAGTCATATATGAAAGCCGTAAGGAACATACACCCATTCTGCTGCAGTAAGTCATGTGGCTCTTGGAAACTACACCACACCCCTTCTATGCTCAGGCACATGTCAGCTTCAAGCAGAATCCAATATGATGATTTAGGATACTTTTCCTTCTGTCACAATAAACTCCGGGCGTTATTCCAGTAAATCAGAAATAGAGCTAGTAATGTCAGTATCGAGATTATCTCATTAAACAGTACATGAGCAGGAAAAGAAGAGAGACTACAGATTGCAGAAAAACAAGGACCGTTAATCACAGAATCCCTGTCTACCCAAGCATAACAAATGAGAACAGCTGGTGTCCAATAAGTCTACATGATTTTAATTGATGGAAGCTGTTTAGGAAAAAAAAAAAAAGTGTGTATATATAGAAAAAGTATAAACATATAAAATGTTTTGGGGTTTTTATCCACTTTGAAGTCAATTTCAGTATTTCAGTATTATCCTGGTAGTAGAGTAATTCAAAATAACTTGATCAATATTGGTATAAAACAGGTTTTAAATTAATTGTAGTAAGGATCTATGATATAAACACAGATTTGTGTATGTTGCAGCAAAGAGGGAATCTGTAATCTATCTTTAGTTTACTTTTCTAACAACTATGTAAAGTCAAACTGTTAAGCAAAAGACAAGTTTCAGCCTTTCATCTTTGATCTAAGTCCATTTTCAAAACTATGAGATTGGGAAGCAGAAGCTGTGTTTTCGATTTATAGCTTCAGTGTTGGGTGAGAGGATGAGAGAAACTCTACCTTCAGGTGTTGGGTTTTTTAATGCAACTGCTACAAAATCAATGAAAGAAATCAAAAACTTTCTTTTTTGAGAATATAACCTCCCTCTTCCATTCTTTATTTTTGGGCTTTCTTTTATTGCTAAGAAACTCAGTACCTATTATGGTGGTCTGTATTTCCCATCACTATCCTTGGTGTTACAACTCCATTTTTACTTACCCTTCAAAGAAATTAATGTAGAACAAGTGAAGTATTACAAATAAAAAATAGTGATTTCACAAGCCAGTAGATAAGAGAAAAATCATGTACATTGGCTTTCCCCTAAACATGAAAGCAAGAGTCTGTTTGCCAGCCCTGTTTCATTAATTTGCTCACTCCACTGATTTTGTGGAACTTTTATTCTCATTTTTGTTGTCTAATGACCTTGAGTTGGCATCAGGAACAAATTGAAAGCCAATGAAAAGTATGCTGGTTTCTTCTGGCATCTTTTCTTTTTAAAGAGGAAAATTTCTGTAAAATGTCCTTGTCTTTTTTTCCTGGGTCCAAGCCTACACATCTCACATGTTCAATCTACTGCCTTACTGTTGTGTAATACTAAAGATCAAGCCAGGGAGAGCATGCCTCTGCCAATGTCAGTGATCCTCTTCCCACATGCAAGGCATCCCAATGAAGTTACCATCAAAACTATAAAAAGGAGTTGACAAAAGAGAGTGTCTTTTTGCTCTGCATTTGTCCAAAAGGAAGGAAATTAATCTTCTGTCTTCTTGAAAATTAAACAAATTACTAGTAGGAAAAACTACAAAAGTTGCCATCCCCTTGCACACCGGGATTGCAAGAGTGACTTTTAGGTTGTTCTGGAGCTCCAGTAATGCTAATTAACATGATAGTGTACTGCTGCCAAGATAGCCATTGAGTGACTGAGGGTTGAGTTATTGAATTTAAACGCCTGCATTCTATATTATTGGAAGTTACCATGCAGCTGTCTTTTCATATGTGGTATGGCATGTTGAAAGGGTCAGGATGAATATTTATGGAGTTGTAAGAAGGTTACTGATAAGAAATAAAACTAGGGAAACCCAACGGATCTGTTGCATGCTGTATATGTTGACTGTCCTTGTAAAGAGCTCATGATAACCTCATAGGCTTTTATCTAAATACAAACATTCAGTCGTTATTCAAGGGAAATCTCCAGGTTTACTAGACTATGAAATGTAATGCATCTGATATGGTTTTGAATATGCTTTTTCTGATTTGTTCTAGATTCCTTTGAGTTTACTGCTTGTAAATAATTTTGATAACAATGATTATAAAGGCCCATACAGTTCCTACATTTTGTATAGTCAACATAAGCATTTGTGTCCTAAGTATTTATGGAATGCTGTAAACTATTAATTATGGTTGTGTGCACATACGTATGAAATAGTAAGCTCACAATTCAACAGTGAGCCTAACTTCAAGCATGTAGCGTTACTTCACCTGTCCAGAAGTTTTGCATAGGAACATCTAGCTTTTAAAGAAACAGAGGAACAACCTGATTTTACTGTTGATTGTTCTAACAGGGAAAAAAGAAGATGAGAAACTGAATATACTATTCATAGTGCTTTACTTTGCACTTTATATTTTAGTTTTTAACACTTTAAAGGACTAATAAGCAGTCCCAATTTCCAAATTCAGAATGCATCTCTAGATCCAAAGGAAAAAAGGAGCCCAGCTAGGGAAAACCAAAGTATCTTGAGAAAGAAATAGTTTTTCAACTGCATTTCTTAAAATGTCACAATTTTTTTTTCTACTTCTCAGATTTCTTATAACTTGTTTAAGTATAATATTTCAGGTAGTGAACATCATGAAAAATGCAGGTATCTTTGAAAGCAGCAGTGAACCACCAGCTGGTTGACACATCTAAGTAATTTGCAGTAGTGAGTACGTGTAGCTAAAGAAACATGAAATAAAGACAAATAAAACTGTTTTGTGAACTGAATGGCTAAGATGAATAATCTGAGACGGTGAACTTAAAAGGGACTTTTGCAACCAGATGTATAGAACTAGGAATTACCAGTTATCACTGCTTTGACTTCATGTTTCATCCTTGTTCCTCCATAAGGAACATGTATGATACTGCTTCATGTAAAGCAATTCATTTTACTGTCTCTTTACTTAAAACATTGATCTCTACAGGCTACTTTAAGAAACCTAAACTATGTCTTCAAGTCTTCAAATGTCTTCAAGCAGTCCTACTGTTTGCAAGTATTGATAGTTCAGTTGGGAAATAGCCATAGTAGCATGTGAGATATATGATGACTTGTTTCACAATGTTTAATTGTAAATCATTTGTGACTTCCATTCATGCCCTAGAATTTATTGCTAGAGATGTTTCACTGAGTAGTGATTACCAGAATAGTCACATTCAGCTCCTGACTAATTTGATAGAAAAGTAGAACTAATTTCTAATTATTACACTCTTCATTAGATATTCTTCACCTAACCAATGCTATTATAAACGTTAAATGTAGCAAGTGCACTGTAGTCTTAAAACAGCAAAGAATATTTGAGCAGTCTGTGTAACAGTCAAGTGGAAAAAAATCCAGAGATGGAAATGTTCATGCAGTGTTTTGAGAATTTATCTTAACATTCCTCTTTTGTTCAGATATCCCTAAATAGCCATGGGGGTTAATACTCCAATGCATTTGTTGTGCTGTCATCACGATCCGATGTGATTTGTGTACAATGTGTTCTCAGCTCCACTTTCTTCTAAAGAAGTAAAACTTAAAATAAAAAGGACCAATTGATTTTTAATTGAAAATATTTGTTGACTGATGGCATCAGCACATTTATGAGAGATAGAAGATTTTTCTAAATTAAAATTAAATCACACTTTTAAAAAACACGTGGACCACAAGACTCAGCCTGAAAGCCATGTTTGGTTCATTCACTGGCTGCTAGGATCCGTGGGGAGGTGGCTACTATAAATTTTGGAAATTATCTTCTGTGTTATGTGGATGATCTAGTTTGTATAGGAGAAAGATTCCTGTTGTGATATAGTATCAGCAAGACCCTGAAAGGAAAAAATGTCCAGATGTGTTGAACTGTTATATATTTTACTTGACTCATGGCAGTTAGTCATTTAAAATATTTCCCGTGCTCTTATGTCAGCCACAGAGGCTGTGTATACACTTTAAGTATCTTTGCATCCTCCTCTCCAGAGGCCAAATAGCTCTTAATTTACATCCTGTGCTTCATCTGCTGGAGACCACTCCTTTTCTTCATTGTCTATAGCTTTAGCCTGGGCTTCCACTTGGGCACTTCAGGTTGGCTACGAATTACTTTGCTTGAATACCTGTTTACATCTTCTTGTGTGCATTTCATGACTTAAAGCAATAATCTCAGCTATAATATTCCCTTGTGAACTGACAGAAAAGCAACCCTACACTTTCTGAGAATACTGGCTAGCTTGAAGCCCCCTTAGAAAGGCCCATCGGCTTTAAACTGCTGCAGAAGGAGGGACACTATATGAGTCTGGTTTTCTGTGTATGTCAGTGACAACTTTTCATATTAGGGTGGTTTTTTTTTTTCCAAAAATGCCAAAAGATTAAGGGAATGGTGAGGTGGAATAAAAGAGTTGGTTGGAAATAATTTGTGCTTAGCAATGGAGGGAGAAGCGGACTGTATACAAAGTCATGAGGCACCCTTGGCAGCTGTAGTTTTCATTGCTGGGGAGAAGAAATCCTGCAGAAGTCAAGAAGGAAGGGAACGGCTTATACTCTGGTGCAAATGTTCACTGAGGGCTACAAAGGCCACAGATTCCTCTCTAAAAGGAGCTGCTTTGAAAGGGGACTTGACAGAACATCAGCCAGTTATTGGCTGTTATCAGGGAGGATGACCAGTCAGTCTATCAGGTGGCTGTGCCAAGAAAACAGCTTGTGATGATGACCAGCTGAGGTAAGTAACAAAATTGGTGGAGACTACTGGAGGCACCAAAGGACACTGGAGAAGATTCCTTCAGTCAGGAGGGGAGCCATAATCACTAAAGACAAGGTAGACTTCTGATGTGCCTAACCTTCTTAAGAGGGTGATTCACCTTCTCAGCAGCTGAGCTTATCCATGCTGGCACAATGCACTCTAAATTGGGTGTGAGATAGTGGCTGTAACTTGGCAGTCACTGACAGCTGAGGGAAGGCTGGGCCAGGACCAAGCTGACATGCCTTGCAGCTGCTGGGCTTGCTTCCTGTTAGTACTCGTGTTCGCAAGTTAATACTTTATGTTTCATCTTCCACTTCTCATGAAAATTTCTGAGATTTCCATCTTTTCTGAGACCCTGGAGAGTGTAGTTTATTTTGACAGGATTCTGAGAGGAGGTTCAAGATGATGTTTGGGTTTTGTAGGAGCTTACAGAAACTGAGCCCTTCTGCCAGACAGTGCTGAGCATAAGGTTATACATATTCTATGCTTGTCCATACTTAACATTATCTGTGTAAGGGGAAAAGACAGTATAAATTTAGTTGCAGTTTTGATATCAAGGAATAAGCAATTAAATTGGAGAAACTGTTCATCATTTTGACAACAAGGCAATTTATTCTCCCCACTTGACCAGCTCTCCCCATTCTCCACCAGGAACAGTGTTCCAGGAAAGTTTTTCGTACTGAAAATAGGAAAACAAAAATAACAAAGCAGAGGCAGAAGGAAGTGTTCTCAAAATTATATTTTAGTTTTCTTAGAGCAATATGATTAGTGTAATAAAGATGATTTTAAGCCATCTGAGAGTTTTTACTGCTATTACAGAAAATGTAGTTGTTTTTTTAATTACAATTTATATCCTGTTTTGTCCTTTGAATGCATTGGAAAACTGATGCAATGTTCCATCCTATTTTGGCAGCATAAGAACACGGTTTGTTGTTTTTTTTTTAATCAGTCCATGATTTTTGCTATTTCTCATAAAGATCAATGAGATGCACATTGTGGTTTGCTGATAAGAGTGTATAATATCCCTATTTATGTCTGACTTTCTGTTAAGTGATTAACATTGAGCAAATTCTTTATTTAATTGGGTTCCATGTTATCTCAATCAGATTGACAATCTGATTAAATTTTGGCAGAAGCATTTCATACTTGCATAAATCACTACAATCCTTACCTTCTTAAGAAGAAAAACAGCCTGTCTTTCTTTCTAATTGACTGGTTTTCGTAAAGGCATCAAAGGAGATCTTAATTTCCTCGTGGGATATATGACTAATAGAGGGATACCTTTCATCCACAATGAAGACTGCAGCGTGAGACTTCACTATTTTCTCTTGAAGAAATTGTTATGTGATTTCAGTACTTACTTAAATGGAAGATGTTCATTAAAAATCTGAGGCTTGCTTCAAAGCTTTCAAGCCTCAAAGTTAATGCTTTCTGTAAAAGTGAAAAGTCAATAATACATAAAGCAGTTTACATTTAATTTACATAACATAAAAGAAAACTACTTCAGAGCAGTGTATAGTTTTCTGAGAATATGAATATCATTTGGCTTTGTTTGGCGAAGCCTAACAATGCATTGTATTACAATGCTTAGAAAGCCCTATCCTTTAGTATGTTTGTTAAATATCTGGATTGTCTTTCAGGAAATAGCATTTTCCTATAAATTCAAATATTGTAAAAGGTGGTATTTGATAATGTGTAATAACAGTTTGGGTAAAGAGCAAATACTCGTAGGGTAGTTTTCGTTGTGGATGAAAACACATGCTTTCTTATCTGACTGTCCCATAAATCTATCAGAACAAAATAAAATACACATACTTTCTTGTCTGATTGTCCCATTAATCTATCAGAACAAAACCAAATTATTTGAGAGGAAATAGCTGAGTTTAAGAAAGTGGAAAAAATGTGGTAATTTTCCCATTCTTTAGCAACACCTAAGTCTCTTATGGTCCTTCATACTGTATATTCAGACTTAATAGCTACTGGTCTCTTGGATTTCAGAAAAGCCAGACCGAAAATAAGTCTAGTAACTGATGGCCAGTACTTAGATCTTTAGTCTGATTTTTCACTTACTGTAGGACCTTGCTTTTGAAACACTATGTTCTTGAAATTTTAAACCTAAGGCGGGCAAGTGGATTGCATGCAGTAGCTCAGAAATTACATGTCCATTCAGTCTGATGGTTGTTGTGGTAGTACATGCTAGAGATCATAACCCAGAAGCCAATTTGAATAAGGAAAAAAAGCAGACCAAAGCAGCCTCATACAGTGTCTGAGGTGATTTTGAGACTTTGTTCATAGTCAAAGTATTGAAATCAGTCTTGCATTTTGGAGACCAAATTTTCCACATCTCTTCCTTGTGAATGGATTTGTCAGATGACTGAAAATTAGCACAGTTCTAGGCAGACTTGAACCCGTGTAGTCTGATGACACAACTGCAGTAATTTGGATTAGCAGCATTCAAGTCAACTAGGGTTCACTTGGTAACTCATGAGTTGTCTGTCAGTCAATAGACAGATACATTTTCAACACTTTCAAAGTCACAAATATTTTCTTTTCCTATAATTTAACAGGTTATTACAAGTATATGTTGAACGAACATCAGTGTGAAGTGATTAAGAGGATTTATCAACAGGGACCAGGGAGATTTTTGCATGGGCTGGGACCTGACAGAGCATGTATATGCTTTGGAATGGAAGAAAGAAAAGTAGAGTTAGTACAGAAATGCAAGAAATAAAAATAATTTGAACTAAATATTAATCTAACCAGAAGTGTAGGAAATGGTGCATCAGAAGAGCAAGCAAAACAAAAGACATTTACTTGCTCAATTTAAGGAGAAGGATCAGGAAAGATGTGAAAACCAGCTTTACATTTGTAAAACTATGAAGCATATTGTTCTTTGCATCTGTTATGAGCAGAACAATAAAGCTAACAGCTTTAACTCCAGCAAGGAATATGTCAGTGGCATAGAGCACCTGCAATTCTTTCAGTCAGGTATTTGTCACTGACTGCACCCACAATATAAGTACCAAGTTGCTGCTTGAAGGCATTTTCATTTATGCATACAAAACTGTAATTCTAATTCTCAGAGAAATTATCTTGAAAAACTTGGTTCTCTTTTCTCTAAAGGCAGTGGAAATATTGCCAAAGTTAGCCAACTAATGGTAAAATTTAGCCCTGTACAGATGGATAGAACAAAGCCTATATCATACTTAAGTCTGACTTGAATCAACAGGAAAAGATTTCTGTGAAGGTTAACCACCACCTGGGCTATTCTGGGTTCATGATTCAGTAATAATTTCCCCCATAAATTAGGATGGGAAAACTGCGTATTTCAACTCTGTTCAATCCAGTGTGATATGTAAGGCAAAACAAAAAATGCTTGAATGAATTCGATGTTAAATGTTCTGACACACAATTAGATGTTTGAAAAACTGCAGAACTATCCAAATACTGTGTAGAATCTGTTTGGAATCTTTTTGTTTGTTGAGAGTACCTTACAGGGAACAATTATAGAGAGTATGTGAAATTTGCACAGATATTAAACAATTCCATTAATTCAAAGGGTGGTGACAAATGTTCTACTCGGAGGATTTTACATGTCTGAGAGGACCAAATTACTGGAAGATAGCCAGCACCCCTCTTACTCCCTTATAATTAATTCAGAGAAATAGCTGTGCCATAAGAATAAAAAATTGAAATATGTATGTTCTTAAATATTGTTTTACATTTATGGGGGAGGAAGGTGGATAGAAAGATAGCTTACTTAGTGAAGGACTGAAGTTATTGCATAGCATTTTTTTATATAAAAGCTAGAAATAGCCTGCTTGTGGAACCGAATGATAAATATAGTAGCATATGGCATAATGACATACCAAGACAAATACCAGCTTTTTGTCAAAATTCATGAGTCTATATCATAAAATCAGATTGTCAGTCTCTATAGGTAGCATGCATTCAATTATATTTCAACAACAAATGGTTCTGTAGATTTAGTTTTGCCTGAATGTATGTCATGTCTCTATATTAACTA
>VZTM01011257.1:0-23591 GCA_013400555.1 Jacana jacana | reverse complement strand
CATCTCTTTCAGAATGTCATTATCGTGACATTATCGTGATTAGGTTTCAGTGAAGGTATTACAGACTGTGGCCTTTATTAACATATTAAGAAAATGTTACCCTAGAGCAATATTTAGAGCTAGAGTTGAGCCTTCCACTAAGGGTTTTCTGTTAATCAGCTGTAAGAATCGTGTCAGTTTGAAGGTATAAAAGATTATTTCAACAATAGTTACCACAGAGATCCCATGTGTGAAACTCCTGTGTTGCCTCCTAAATTTCTCATTCAGGATGCTATTATTTCACTTCTTTACTTGGAGGTGTCTCTGACCTCATAGGTCTCTAACCTTTCTGGCATGTACTACCCAGGTAAGAGGAGAAAGGGCAGGTGACTGTAGTGCAGNCATCGGGTATTGTTCTGAACCAGTTATCCCCTGAACAGCCTGCAGGCTGTTTAAGAGCACTCTGAGTTTCTGTACCACATGTTGCTCTTGAAGAAGCTGGAATGATGTACAAAGACATCAGTCAGACAGCATGTGCTTATGGAGCTGTTGCATTGTTCTGACTGCAGGCTAAAGCTTTATAGATGGGGTGCACACAGTAGCACAAATCATAATCTTCATTTGTGAGAGAATGATGTTGAGTTGCTCACATATGGAAAACGCTTGGCCTGTGTATTTCAGCCTCTCGAGCTGCAACAGCTCGCTTCTAGAAATTTCCTGTTCCAAAAATGGATTTGTAAAATGTGAATTCGTGACACACAGGCTTAAGTGCTCAGGGTCTGAAATGTGTTAGTATTTGTGCAGATGTAGAGGAGCTGCAAAGGCATAGTGATTCCAAAGTTCTGAGACAGATGGGCATGTGTGTGCACACTCACACTGTGAGCAATAGCTGCAGAATGTGTCATGAGAACTGAAATCTTGTAGCGGTACCTTAACTGGTGATGACTAACCTTGTCATGGCTAAATTCGGAAAGGAGAGTCATGTGTAGTGAACTGAGTCTCCACAAAGGTTTGTGGCAGAAAGACTAAAGAATTAGCAAATGCAGGCAAAGTGCAACATGCTATTGGCAGCAGATCAATAGCTGCGTTTGTTCCTGGTGTTTGTGCTATCTGAAAACTAAAAAGGGAACAAGCTTGGGCTGGGAGGAACCTCTGTTGTGGCAAGAATAGCTGTTGGTCTCAAGCCTTGAAAGGGACTTTGAACAATTACTGGTTTTTCTTAAGTTCTGTGTGCATTGTTGATAATGTGTAATGAATTGCTAACTATGTGGAGAGGAGCGGTAATTGTTTGCTGCTGTTAGTATCTTGTCATTCCTTTCCTCTCCTTTCTTTAGAAGCCAACTATGATGTGCTTTCACTCTATATCACTTCCCGAATATTTTGGGTCTAGAGTTTGAAGAAAAACAATCTCAAATTTCTTACATTGTATTACATCAGTGAGCACTGACTGCAAACATTCTCCAGAGCCTAATAAAATAAGTCAAAATTATCATGATTAGAGCAGTGCATGCATAGATACGGAGACAAATCTGGTTCCCCCCATCCCATTCTGTTGGGCAAAAATATGTTGGAAAATGTGAAATGATCAAGGTATGATATTGGTTTCTATTCTCATGGGTGATGCTGTTGATAATTTTACAGTACTTTGAGGGCTTTGGTTTTCACAGTGAATACACACAACAGCAAATATTTAAAAAGTAGTGAAAAGTACCTTAGACACTTTTCCTCCACAGGGGCTTCAAAAGCTAATCTTGATGGGTGATTAACTACACTGACTTACTCATTTGTGTATAGAGTGGGCTGATAGCTTTCTCTGCAATTCCGTAGACATAAGTGATCGCTATCCAGTTTTGGAAAGCACTTTAAGTTGAATAATGGTTGAAGGTTTTCTTCCATTTGTGTGTAAAAATAAACAATGTGCACAGGGAGGAATTCATTAGTTTGAGCCTAGAGTTTTCCAAGTCAACATACTTATGAAGCAAGTAATTTAGATGCAATGAACTCCTAATATATTTTTCATGGAATGCTTCTCTTGTTATCTGAATAGCAATTTGTAGTAATATATTTAGTTTGTCAGATGAACAGTGAGCTCTTAAAAAAAAAAAAAATTATGATAAAGAAACTTTAACCAAGTAAAATACAACTGCAGTAGTTTAAAAAGCTACCTCCAGCAAAAGCCCATAAAGCCACACACCACCACCTCCAACTATTAATAACTGGTTGGGTGTTTTTGGCATTCTGGATAAAAGCAATCTCATATTTATTTTGTGGTTGTGTATATGTTAACAGATGCTATGTACAGCCAGAGGATAAGACTATTTGGTATTTTGTTTTGAAGCAGCATAGAATAAGGCACTGAAGTTACCTCCAGAGGTAAAAGTTCCAGCTCTAATTGCATTGAATTCCATCTTGCTCATCTCTTGGAGCTCGTCAGTGTCTCGAGATGGCTCTTGTGAAGCTGCTGAAAACAGATCGGTTCAGAGCTGCAGCCCTTATTGATGTTGAAAATATATTGTGGCCCTTTGTTCTACTCTGAGTCATGATTTTCAGTGACTTCTCTGTCCAGATTGCTCTTGGCAAAATATGACAACGAGCCAGATGTTACAACGCTTAAAGCCTGTTCTGGGGGTCTGGGGAAAAAAACCCAAACAGCTGTACCATGTTTAATAGCTTGGGGGAAAGTGGCTTTCAAATAGGAAAAAAATGGCTTTCTGGCAGCAATGCCTGGTATCAGCATGATTAACTTAATGACAATTTTTTTTTAAAGATGTGGTAGCTTTAGTTCATGTGTGGAGATTTGAATGTACATGTGAAACTCTGCTGTGAGCTTTCCCTTTCTCCTACTTGTTTTCCATGAGTAATTTTGATATAACGATACTTTGGTCTCTTTCAGACGTGGAATATTGTCTAAGGAGAAGTATAAAATAGAGCAGGGCATTATAGTCAGCATACCATCAGGACCATTTTGGAGACATGTATGCTGTTTGTTGGAGTTCTCAGAAGCTCTTTTTTTTTTTTTTTTGCCACTCAGTCCAGTTTTCAACAACTCTTTTTTCATTAATTCAATGAAATTACAGACGTTCCGTTGAAGCAATGCATGGGCAACTGACCCAGAATTAAAGACCAGCTTGTTTTAGTCAGGAACTAATAAATGTTGTGATATGTCATTTATTAGGCACTAATAAATGTCACTAATAAATTACATGAGCAGGCAGTGGGCACTTGCAGCCCAGAAGGCCAATCCCATCCTGAGCTGCATCAAAAGGTGCGTTGCCAGCAGATCCAGAGAGGGGGTTCTGCCACTTTGCTCTGCTCTGGTGAGACCTCACCTGGAGTCCTGTGTGCAGGTCTGGAGCCATTAATAGAGGAAGGACATGGACCTGATGGAATGAGTCCAGAGGAGGGCCACAAAAAAGATGGGGTTGGAGCACCTTTGCTACGAGGACAGGCTGAGGGAGCTGGGGTTGTTCAGCCTGGAGAAAAGGAGGCTCCAGGGAGACCTCAGAGCAGCCTCCCAGTACCTGAAGGGGCTACAGGATGGGTGGGGAGGGTCTGTTTCTAAAGGCCTGAAGTGACAGGACGAGGGGCAATGGCTTCAAGCTGGAGAGGAGCAGCTTTAGATGGGATGTTAGGAAGAGTTTATTACTCTGAGGGTGGTGGACCACTGAAAGAGGTTGCCCAGGGAGGTGGGTGAGGCCCCTTCCCTGGAGATCTTCAAGGTGAGGCTCGAGGAGGCCCTGGGCAGTCTGGTCTAGTTGGGGGTGTCCCTGCTGACTGTGGGGAGGTTGGACTAGGTGACCATAGAGGTCCCTTCTGGCCTGGGCTATTCTATGATTCTATGAAATGTCAACTAAGAAAAACTGCAAGGGAGCCCCTGTTTGGGTGTGCTGGAACTTATATTTGATTGTGGTTTTAAATACGCAGTTTATGAAGTAGGTAATAGCAGTGATAGTGCTGGTTGACTTAAATTGACCAAGTAATTGGTGAGTGAGCATGCAATGTCCTAGGCTTGCAACATAGCAAGCACCTTAAAACATCAAAAGGGATCAAGTGAACATGCAGCGAGGGAAACCTTGTGATGAAAGTTGCCTGAGTGCTGTCTCAAAATATTCTTCCTTCAAAAGGCAAGTTTCCTGTTGTCTTGACATGGATGTGGTAAATTGACACCACAAAAATATGATGGTCTTAAAATATGATGGTGGATGCTAGGCTCTGCAGAAAAATGTTATCTTCAGTTTGTCTGACTGAAAGCATGCTTAAAGGATAGCTGTTGCCATAATGGTGACCAGATTGTATCAGAACTTGAATGTGTCTAGCCTAAAGTGTAATTTTGAAATGAGTATGTATTTTGCACTTTTTTTAAGAGTTAACTTTCTCCTGTCATTTGTCCTGTTCTCAGCTAACATTAAGTGGAGATAATGTTGAGTTTTAATAATGGAAGTCAGTAACAAAATATTGAAAAATGACAGCAGAACTTTTGGCCTTTTATACTTGACCAGTAATGATTTATAGTCAGAGGAATAAATGAAGGTGTAAGTAACCAGTAATGTCAATCACAACTACAGTCAAGATAAATATTCCAGCTTGCTATATTCTGATTTAAAGAAAAAAAAATGGGAAACACAACACCCTCTTCCATGGGTTAGTCTTCTCCCCTGCATGCTTATTCTGCCTAAATATACTGAAAAGATTTCAAATCCAAAATGCTGGGTCAAAAAAATAGTAATCTGATATTTGTGTGAAACTGAGAAGAGTTTAGATTTCCAACTGGAAATTAAAAGCCTTTGTCTGGCAATTTGCTAAATCTGTGTCCTGGCTCTTTTGGCTTCTAAAAATGCTACTTTAATAATTAGCTTGTCATAGAGTTTCACACCAGCTAGATAAAATTGCACTTGACCTGGGCTTGAAGCCAGTCAAGGTTGCATATATACAAAGGGCAAATTCTACTGATTACTCAAATCACTTCTTGTGTTTTGGCACAAGGAAGCAGTTGTATCACAAGTAAGTTGTGGAGAAATCTTAATCATTAACTCAATCTGATAAAGATGGAGCAGGAATCCAGGCTTCCCACAGCAACTGTGTTCTACTACCTTAGTTCATTTTACAATCTATTAACAGAATAACTTTATTGCCTCCTTTTTGTGGTCATACATTTCTTTCTACCCAGATGGAAAGTTAACCTTGCTGTTGTTCCCTCAAATCTTCAACTGGTTAATACTTGTTTAGTTGCTTGTCTTCATCATAGTCTCCTGCTCAATCTACTTCAGATACTTAACTATCAAGAACAAGTGGACCAGCTGGTATTTTGTACTCACCACCTGGTGCAGAATGAAGGCAAAGCTGTTATGGCACGAACAACCCAAATCCCAGAGCTGTGTAGTAGCCTGGTTTGGCTGTTTATCAATGCTGAGCTATTATCCCTAAAACACAACATAGTTGGGGATAATAGGCCGGGGGACATGCACAATGGATCCTGCAGTGTGTAATCAAGATTCCCACTGGCTGAGATACAAAGAGGAAAAGAATTAGCAAAACAGATTAACAATGCAAATTAAAGAAATGATTGGTGAAATTGGGAATATTTGTTTTGATAAATTATGGAGAAATAAGGTTATTGCCTGTTATATCAGTGGTTATACTCATATTGAAACTTAAAATTCAACGGCTGATTGACCAGCACAAGAGGAACAGATAGATGTCTTGGGTTTTATTTTTTTAGGATAAAAATGATGCAATGCTTAAAAGATTCCATAATACCAATGCTGTCATCAGCCCAGATTGTCTCTCCAGTTTTCAGAGTGCTAAATAATTTTGTGATGAATCCAGAAAATCGCTGGGAAATTACATGGGTTAGTAAAATAAAGCATCCAAAGCAAAACTAGAAGTATACGAAGTTGCTCTCAATCTGTTTAAAGCCTATGAAATGGACTGCTGTTACTAAAGCGAGTTTAACATTTACAACGTAAGTAATGTGGAAAAGATCGCTATATAACAAAACTACAGCTTGGGAAAATGAGTGAGTCTGTGTTACCTGCATTATTTTCAGTGTTAAGTTTTGTGTAAATATAACTTGGTGTTGTTTTTTTGACTGTTGTTTTCTGTTGTGTGTATATATATCCCATTTGAAGTAACCAGTAAATACTAACTCTGACCTACTAGATTGTATTGATTAACTTATATACCTTTATATTTTTCTAGATAAAATCTCATTTTTTTTTTATTTTTAAACATACATGTAAATTGAAGCATGACCTTTAGTAACACAACTTTGTGTCTTAGCCCTTAATTCTGGGGATGGTCTGGCAAAGGGCAAAGACATTTTCTGCACAGATTCCTGGAAAAGAATTCCATCTGTGATGCGAATTCTGCTTTTCCTGGTGTTGAAAGTATGTGATTATCTATGACAACCAGTAAAGAAGGCACAAGGTCCAGTAAAAGACCCTTGTAGTGAAAGGGAACAAAGTAAACTTAATAGACTATTCTTAATTGAAAGAGTAACCTGCAGTAGTGTTAGACTTCATTCAAATGGAATATTCTGAGGCATAAAACCTCAAGAAATCAATCAAGATATGAAGCTAGTTCTTAGAGTCATCATAGACTAAATAGGTATTTTGGCATTTGGTGACAATTTTTTAGTAAAGGGTGAAAAGGTTAATTACAGAAGGTCATTTTTGGTCAACTGTATTGTTTGTGAAGTGGATTGTTGAAGGTGAAGCATAAAATGGTTCATTAAATCTTGAAGAGAAAATGGCAGAGAAATTAGATTTGTGAAATCTTGATAAATCCTGAAACTATGATTATATATATGATTTCTATCTGCTACTTATTCCACAGTGACAGTGAATGAGGTCATGTGCATGAACTGATGTGTTTGAAATTAGGCCTACTAGATGCATTGTAGATGCACAGTGTCTTTTGGAGTTCTCTGAAAGGTGTTTCCAAGGGTGGGTTCATGACGTGGTTGTTTGAAAGGTGTTTTTCCCTATTTAGACTTGATGGTACTCCAGGATTTGGGGATTGATTGCAAAACTCCTGCATTAGTGAATTAGTTGGACTGTTGGTTCACTTGGCCAGTGAAACAATTATTTTGTCACTTCTTGTGGTGTCATTTGTGTGCTACACCTTTGCTGACAGAAGATCTGGTTCTCTTCTTCCCCCTGTCCCAGTACCAAGGTGACATGTAAGAGTTGCCACCTGAGAGAGAAACTTTATTTTCTAAATTTGTTCTTTCCTTTCCTTTGCATGTTGATTAAAGAAAACACGGTTGCACTGTAAAAAACATGTTTCCAGACAATTTCAAGTAACTTCACTTGAGAAAAGACAATTAAAACATGAAGTTAAGCTAATAATGTTTGCCCTAGAAATAAACATTACTGAAATTCCTCTTTAAGGTCATAATTTTAACTCTTAAAATTCCGTAAGTCTGAGCAGATGATTCTTTTGTCTCTGAAAGCACAAACAAGCGTCCAAGTAACGCTTTTGAGTCTTCGTGGCCATTGAGTTAATTCAATTAACAGCAGCTGGCTTGCCATTCAGTAACCATATTAGATACTGCTTTCATTCCAACGGGTTCAGTAATCTTCTATAGCTTGTGAAAGAGCAAGCTTGAAAACTTAAGTGCACAGTACCTAAATTTTGTGGTTTTCTTTCCAAGTACTGGCTTGAAAGAAACTGTGAGGCATAGAATCATAGAATCATTTAGGTTGGAAGAGACCCCTGGGATCATCAAGTCCAACCATCAGNGCACCTCGATATCTCTCTTGTGCTGAGGTGCCCAGAACTGGACACAATAGGTTCTACAGCACTCAAAATCAGATGAACCCTTTTTCCTCTCTGTCCAGTGTGGCTGGTTAATTTGTAGTCCTGGTGTTGACAATTTCATCGTGAAATTTCTTGTACCCTTTTTTTGGGGGTGCTGTGTGTGGCCCCAAACAAGCAAACAATTCACTAAATCTATGGACTAGATAATAAATGTTCTGCTTCAAAAGCTTTGCATAAAACATCTTCAGATCTTTCATTCCTTGGCTTTCTGTCTCTTTTAGACAGGATGCAGGCTGGATGTTGAGTACTGTCAAAAATACTAATCTACAGCTGCCCACATCTATATACATACAATATGTAAACACAGGGAAAATCAGAAATTGTCTGGTACTTGACTTTCAGTTACCATAGACATTAAAGACATCCATAAGGGGGGGGATCTCATGTCAAAGACCACAAAATGTTCATATTAATAAAAATAAAGTATATTTACAAAATACTTGGTGTACTTGAGATGTAATGTAGACTTGACCTTAAACTGAAAATTTTGAAACACGCTTTGTAAACCTCAGACTGCTCTCTAACCCTGTGTGATAAATCTTTATGAACTACAGATGGAGGCCAGAAGGCTGACTTGCCAAGGGCAGAGACCCCAAGTAATGCAGAGACAAAATTTAGGTTTTCTGGTTCCTGCTTTTCAAGCACTGGATCTTTCCTGTCTGTACAAAAACAAACAACCCATGAATATGCATGTTGGTGTGCTGACATCATGGGGATCCAGCTTTGTTGAATGTATTTTTAAACTAATGTTACTGAAAACTTTGGTGTCAGGGGTTGGCAATGACAACACTGTAAATGGGTGAAGACATGGCCCTCTGATGTCAGCACGTGGTGATTATTTTACTCTATTGCTGCATCTTTGTAGGAAAAAATCTAGGAAACTACCAAACAAGAGCTCTGTGTTTCGACCCATTGAGCGATGTGATGCATCCACAGTTGAGATAATGAAATGTTTCACATCGTGGTAATTGTGTTGCTCATTCTATGAGCAAGTGTTGATTTTCTATGAAAATACAGAAGTTAGAACTGACAGCTTTAGATGCTTTATTTTCTCTAAAGCTGCCAAGACTTTCAGGTTAGCTTTGTCCTCCAAGACAGTGTAAGGTAATACATATTTTCTCAACGTGAGAAGGCCTCATCTAGGGCAATAGGTATATATTAGCCCATCCTCTGACTTGGGCTCCAAACTGAGGAACTAGTCAAATCTTGAAAACTTTAAGAATTTAGGCTATGAAGATGACAGTCTCTCTAAAGGATTGCTTTATCCTCAAGTATGAAGTTGTTAGTTCTTGTCCAGGGAGAGTATTGAGTTCTGAGACCACTGCTCTGAAAGCCTGTGCATTTAATAGACTCCAATGGTTGAGCTTAAGAGCCTGGGTTTGAGTTTGTTCAACCTTCTCTGTTTACTTCTGAAATATCTTTTTTTGGGTGAGAAAATGAACACAACTTCTTTGTGAGCACAAAACTGTTATTCAACGGGAGCTTTTGGTTTGGATCTATGTGCAAGTAGCTTCTATGTGAAAGAAAATGTTACGGGGTTTTGTGTGGCAAGTTTGTATTGCCATGAAGAGTGCATCTTCAGTATATTCATGCACGACTCTCTCTTAAATGATGCTGTTGGTAAACATTTTCCACCACTGAAACTACTGTGTGTTGCTTCATGTGTAAAGACTGTTGGTATTCTGAGTGCTGAAGTGCAAAGAAAGCCCACGTGTACCAGAAACTGTTAATGACACTGTTTCCAGACAGTCTTAATAGTTGCTGTTGAAGTGTAGCTAGGGTTGTACCCCTTTAACTGAGGATTTTTTTTTTAATGACTGCTGATGTAGACAGGCATGAATTATGAGTTATGCCTTGAACAACAACAACACAAAACCAAAACCCCAAAGCCTAAGTTTGTTCTAATGCAAAATCTCTCAGAGTTGCTTAGTGGCAGATTGTGGCAGAAACAAAGCAATAGAAAGCCAAGGGGAAACACTGTTTATACAGCAGCAAGGGTTGGGGATTATACATCTTGATGCTCTGCTCTCTCTGTAACCATTGTGGAACTTGCTATGCCTTGCATCAGAAGGAACACCCTTAAGCCTGACAGGATACTGTGCTGTGGCCTCCTTAGCCTTCCATGTATTCTACAAGTATTTACATTATTTAAACTTTCCAATTAATTGGATACTTTCTTACAGTAGCCTGTATGTCCTGGAAATAGAATTAAATATAGTGAATATTGCCTGCTACGTGCAGGCTGTGCTTTTACAGACCTTAATTTAAGAACAAATTGCTCATCTATTAGATAACTTTTGTACATTAAAAGCATTGATAGTGTCAAGTTTTGCTTTTTTTTCTCCTTTATTTCCATAAATGCTGAGTATGAAGCAGAAAAAGCTATAGGAAGTTGTATATGGATGTGAACTATAAGACAAAGGTGTTTCAGTACCCTCGTTGATGGAATATATGACACATAAGTAGCAGAGTATTACATGGAAGCCTTTCTAGGTGGCTCAGTTGTATAACAGGTTCTTTCATATTAGATTTCTAATTTAATTTACTAAGCTTTTAGTGGAACTACATTTTTGCTTTCTTCCTAAGTTTTAATTTAAAACTCTTTAACAGGTTTACAGTGTTTTCAGCAGCAGGGAAGGTGCATGATCCCTTCTCCACGTTAGTCTATTAGGTTCCTGCTGCTTTCCACTGTGACTCCAACTCCCTAATAGAAAAAAGCAGAAATACAGAAATAATAATAGAGAAATAGCATATTAGGAATAAGAATATGGAGCAAGTAAACTCCATACCATCCATTATTGGAATTAAACGGAACTAATTACAAATTTCAAGGTCAACTGCAATTCTGGCTCTGGTTCTAAGCAAAAGAGCAAATAGATGGTTTATTTTCATTTGATCTTCTGCATAAGTAATATGAATGGAACACCCTCTCTAAGTGGAGAGAATGATGTTTAAGATCTTTGCTGATCACAGTTACTGCTCTGTTTGTATACTGTGTGGTGATTTGAGGTGTTGCCAGGTGAGACAAACTTTCTTGCGTGGAGTTATCTTCCTTATTACCACATCTCAGAATGGGAATGGACAGAATCACAGAATTGAGCTGGAAAGGGACCTTAAAGATCATGGAGTTCTGATCCCCCTCCCATGGGCAGGGACACTAGAGCAGGTTGTGCAAAGCCCCATCCAGCCTGATTTGTGAGTAGAGATGTGCAGTGCTAATATTTCTGGGTTTATCCCTTGGAGGGCAACAGAAGGCTAGCTTCAGTTGCTAGACTTTCTAATACCATACCATCTTTCATAGCAAATAGTGGCCTTTTAGTGGTGTCTTAGATCTGATGGTTGTTTTCTCATAATAGTTTGAGCAGCTAATGTATAGTTCAGTAAGCAAAATACCTAAAAACAAAGGTAAAATCATTGTTTGCTCATCCTAATTAACACAGAAAACAAAGCATTGCTTTCTTAAAGAGACTTTCACGTTAATTATTTTTTTATAGAAGCCAATATTCAATGTTTAATTGAGAATTAATTTTCCTCTTGAAAACGGGAGTAGAAGATACCAGTATCTTTATGAAGGCTGTGGCATTTAAACCTGGGGGGGCTCAGGTAGGTTGATGGTGACAAATGACTGGCTGATCCAGCCGCACTTGAGTCTGCTCTTCTCTGGTGCCATCATCGTGCTACTCATTCTGGCCCTGGTTTTGACACCTACATGAGCATTTTAAAACCTGCCGGGCCGAAACAGTCATTAAGCTCTTTAAACCGTGCGCGGTAGGCAGCGAGCCCCTCGGCCCAGCCCCGCGCAGGGCAGCGCAGGAGCGCGGTGGCCACCAGAGGGCCCCGTGAGACCAGGCAGCTCTGCCTCAGCCCGCAGCAGGGGTCTTCTATTGCGCACCGTGCTCATGGGGAGCGTAACTCACTGCTTACATGTGATGTGCTCTGGAGTGGTGTGGGCAATATTGACGTCTGTCACCTTAAAGCTGCCTTCTGCTTCTAGCTTCTAATAAAACCCAAGTTGAGATCCCTCAGCATTGACAGGGCTCTCCAGGATTAGCTCCGTGACCTTTTTTAGGTAAAGGGCTAAGATACTCTATTTAACTTGGTCTATGTCATCGCTTCCCAAATAATTGCATCAGTCACTTCAAAATTAGGTGGAGCTTGGACTTTGCACGTTTAAAATGCACACATCAGCTTCATCATGTGAGAAAGCAATAAATGCTGTGGGGGATGTGCTTGAGATCTCTTCTTGCAGCCGTTCAGGGAGACTTGTGACTTAAATGATAAGATTCAAAGGTTTGATTCCTTTGAAGTGATCAAAATTACTCGTTTCCTCTCCACCCTCCTAGTCACTGCTGGTGAGTGTGGAGGCTTTGCTCTGGTGTGCAGGTAGTCCTGCAGGAGGAGGTTCTGGGATGGTCTTTTGTTGCTTGAACCAGAGTACCAGTTTCTTAAATGGGTCTTATCTTTTTGCCCATAAACTTCAATGTTTCAGGACTTCAGCCGGCTGACCAGGCCCTGCTGACGTTCCCATCGGGCCTCTAGACAACTCAGTATTGTGCATGCAGAAAGTATGAGCATTTGGGAGTCATCAGCTTTACTACACATGTGCAGGCCACGTGGACAACCCAAGTGTTAGAGTCCTATGTTTCTCAGACTTGTCACTCTTGCTAACACAGTGTGTGCACGTGTGTAACGGCCCAAGAAGTCCCTGAAAAGAAATATGGTGATCTTACACCTACCAAACCATCTTGAAATTAACTCTAAAATGCTCTTTGTGTTTGCCTTCTTTGTGAAGAAGGTGTTGGAAGCTCCAAATTGTCTAGAGAATTGATATTCTTTCACCTACCTCTCCTCAAATGGCTGCTGTGATCTCCTGCTTTCGTTCACCCTGCCTTTCTGCTGCCCCTGGAGCCCAGCTCTCCTAGACTGGAGGTGGCGTGGAGGGTGGTATTGCTGGGTGGAGGCAGGGGGGCAGTTGGTGAGGCTATTGATGGCAGGTTCAAGAGAAAGGGCAGCTACAGACCTGTGTAAGTGACAGTGCTGCTTGAATGGAAACACACTCTGAACAGCTGGGCAGTAAACTTTCCTCTGGACTAACAGAGAAAAATAAAATTACTTTTCTCACCTGAAAAAAAATTAAATAACAACCCATTATGTATTAAATAGTTTCCAAACTGATGCAAAGATGTTCAAAATGGCAAACTGCTCGTTTTGTGAGAGAAAGGACTATGTTATTGCAGAAGCAGCAGGCAAGATATAAATCCCTGCTGAGTAGACGGCACACCTTCTGATAAGAATCTTGTTTGTAAGGAGTTTTACATATATGGAAATGTTGGTAGTTTCTAATATTTCAGGGAATAGTTTGGATAAAAACTGTCCAGCTTTAGGTATTCTTATTTCCTAAGAGTAACTTGTTTAAATTAAATACCAACAGGAAGCGCTTGACAGACTGGGATTATTCCATAACCTGTTGGTTTGTGCAGTTTTGTGTAACACATGCTGTGCTGACCTCGGCCAACTCCATATGAAGAGATGAGTAGTGACTAATTTGGCAGCTTCTAGCAACTGCCAGGAGCTGGAAGCCATGGGAGATGTGTGAAGGGAAAACAGCAGAGTCAACACTCTGCTTCATGGTGGCATGTCTTGGGAATAGTCGACCTTCTCCTTTTAAGAGCTATTTTAACTGGAATGTAGGAAAACATGCCTCTCTCAATTTTATAATAATAAAGTGTACATCAAGGGTGGGATTGACTTTTGGCTGATCTTTTTTTCTGCCGTTTTGTCTGGTTCACTTGTCCTTGTCAGGGCGGTTTGTGAGGGGTTAGCAGTGAAGCGTGGAGTACGCTGACTGCCATGGGTGACGGTGTTGAAGAGCTTTTAAGGAGTGTTTTCAGCATTTCTCAGAATTAGAAGTTCATCACAGCTGAACATTAGTAACTTAAAAAGTGAAAGTGCTTGAATTACCTAGAATCATATCTACTTAGTATCCAACAGGTTCTGTACTTCCATTGGGAGCTGAGGGGTGTGTCCCTCTCCGTATGGCCCCCTCCCTGGCTGGGAATTGCTTGCTAGAAAACTGGAGCAAGGCAGGGGGGAAGGCTTTCTTCGGAACGATGTTGCCTGGCTGCCAAGGAAAGCAAAGCTAGGCTCCAACAAAAGTGTTTGCACCGCTTGAACGAGCTGAGGACGTATACCTTTGGTCTGTGCAGAGGAGACTTCAGAGCTTTCAGAACACTTTGTCTTCCTAAGCAGTATAATTTCTGCTTGTCTGGCCCGAGCCAGCTGTTCCTTGTTCAAGAGCTGATCTCTTGTAGGCTAACGCTTGACTGAGGGTGCTTGCCTCAGAATAGATAGTGATGAGTGTCAGTGACATGCCTGGAGCTGTCTGGGCTTTTGCCCTCTCAAGGGAGTAGAGGAGACGGGGTATGGTTCAGGCTCCTGCAGTTATCACTGCTGCTTTGGGGGCTGGAAGGCTGGAGAGGGGATTGTTGTGGCTTTGCCCCTCATTTCATCTGTTAGTGCTGGAGGTCACGGCGATCCTTTTGTGCCTTTTGCTCCATGAAAGGTTTATTTGGGGATTCAGACAGAATTACACATGCCTTCCCAAGCTTTTGGATTCTGTAGACTTGGGAGAATAGTATGTTTTAATGACTTGTGAAGCAGCAAAAGGAGTCTCACTTAAAGGGGTGACAGTTCAGTCCCTCCGAATTTTCAAACCTCGTGTCATTTGTCACTGAGCCTTCTCATGTTGGATCCTGCTATTTGAGGACCACTTAACTGAGCTTTATGTCTAATCATCTAAGTGGCTCAAACTTAAGGCTTGATCAAAATGGTTTTGGTGTAAAAATGAAAATTCTCAGTAAATTTTCTCTAAAGTCAGAGCAGGGGAGGTGAAGGTTGATCTGTGTGTGCTCTCTAGCAAACTTACCTTCATGGGGAAATGCTCTGTAGCGTCAAGCCTTTGCTTACCAGGGAGGGCAGCAGACAAGCAGCAGCTTTGCTGGCTTTAAAGGAGGATGTTACACTGGTTTGGGCAAAAACGGGTGTCAAGGTGGGCAGGAATGCCTCAGGCAATGAAACATGTCAGTGTTCCAAACATGAAGCAACTGTTACCAGAAGTACACAGGTGTACTACTGCACACTGGAATTCCAGCTCCCTATTTTACTGTGAGTACTTTTAGGGGTAGTTTTTTTTCCCCCTTCACTTAAAATACTGAACTTTTATGTTTGCAGAGAAAAAATAGCATATTTTGTCCACAGCCTGAGAACTCAAATCCCAGTGTTAGTTGGCCATGCAAATTCCTTGGAGGGCTCGTGAGGGTTTCATGGTAGTACTGGCATGATCCTTGTTGAACTTTTCCCTGCTGGCAGGAAGACTGCCCGGACTTCATGGGCATGGACCGGGTATTTGTGATGGTAGATGAACTAATTCATGGAACCAGGGAATGGTCAGAGTTGGAAGGGAGCTCTAGAGCTCATCATCCATTCCAGCTCCCCTGCTAAAGCATCCCTCTGGGCTGCATCCAGGCGGGGCTTGAAGGTCTCCAGAGAAGGGGACTCCACACCCTCCCTGGGCAGCCTCTGCCAGGGCTCTGCCACCCTCACCCCAAAGACCTTCTTTCTCAGATTAGGAACTTCCCATGTTCCAGCTTGTGCCCGTTGCCCCTCATCCTGTTAGTGGGAACCGCTGTGAAGAGTCTGGCTCCAGACTCTTGTGAATCTTTTGCGTTGATGTGCCTTTTGCCCTGTCTTTAAGGGTGTAAGATAAGGAACTAGGTGTTCCGGAGCAGCCCACTCGCTCTCATTTCCAGAAGAGCTCGATGAACGTTTTCAGCTAGCCCTCTGCATGGGAGCTGGAAGCCCAGGGCCCGCCGGGGCGGGAAGGTGAGGGCGACCGGGCCGGCAGGAGCCCGGCGGGCGGTGAACCTCCTCCTGCGGCCGCCAGAGGGTACTCGGGGAGCGGGAACGCGGGAAACAAAAGGCGGCCAATTCCCCTCGGAGGGGAAACTTGAGCCGGTTTCACGCCGGAGCGCCGGTTCCCGTGCCGCGGCCCCCGCATTCCTCCCCGAACGCCCGACCCGGGGGAAGGGGGTGGGCTGGCCCCGACGAGNACGGCCGAGCGGGCGGGAGGGAACGAGCGCCTGAGGAGCTTGCAGCGGGGTCGTTTCGAATTGCCGGTCGTCTCCTCGGCGGGTTACCTGGGCGGCCNATGGATGTTTTGTGTGTGTTTACCTCCGCTCCCTGTTTCTCTTTCATCTGAGGACGCATCTGGCTCAAGCTCTCTTAAACTCTCTGCCTTCTGGTGCCGTTCGCAGATAACAGAAAGAAACCTGAGCCCGACGGGCAATTCCCCACCTTCTTCCACCTAACGTAACCTTTTCAGGCGCCTTTGAAGGTTTGCTGGTGCTCCGGAGATGATGGCAGTGGTGGGTTCCCTTGGGCTGTACTAAGAGCCTCTTGTTTTCTTTTCCCTTTCTTCTTAGAGGCATTTCATCTTTAAGGGCCGGCTGCTTGCGCACACTTTTGTACCCACCGAAGTCAGCAAGAAACCATGTTGTCTGGTGGCAGAAGTGCGTTTCTGTGCCTTGGAATGATCTTGAGCTTTTGGAGCTCCCTGAGTTGGATGCCTGTTGGAGGATGCCCGCATAAATGTACATGTATTGCTTCCAACGTGGATTGTCATGGACTAGGACTCAAAACTGTACCGAGGGATATTCCCAGGAATGCGGAGAGACTGTAAGTAGAAACCGTTAAGGGTTCCTGGAGTATGTGTAGAAGCACCTGGGATGAGTTTCTCAACACCTGCCTAGCAGTGCTGAGTAGATACTAGCAGCAGTTTCAGTAATCAAACGGGGATTCATGTTTTCAGGAGGGAAGGGGAGGAGCTTCTCAGAAGTTACAGCTCTCCTGCTGCTGTTCTTTCTTTTTTAAGAAAAAAAAAATCGATTTCAGAGTTTCACGGGGTTTTTCCAGTTTTCCAGTTATCATTGGATTGGGTTTTACAGTGACTTGGTGTAATGGAGGTCGGAGCTCTACCGGGAGTGCTCCCAGCAATAATCACTGTCAATGCAAACACCGATTTAATATGTAGTGAGAAACCTGGATGCTTTCACCTGGCGCTTTGTAGCAGTTTCTCCTTACTTTGTCAGAACGGTGACTTCATCACCGTGGAAAAATCAACTACTGCTGTAAACTAATTAAAATGGAGAAGGAATCATATTAAAGCAGCTTCTGATTTCTGTCTTAAACTGCTGTGAAGCTGGCTATTTAATTTTTTAATCTACTTCAGGGGTTATGGTAGTAGCGTAGTGTTGCAGTGTGCTTCCAGCCTCAGCACAGGAGAATGTAATGAATGTGTTCAGAGTAAATCTTACATGTCGTGGCTTCTTGGGAGTTTAGTTGGCTTTTTTTACTTGTTTAACAAGTGTCTAAGGAGAAAGCTGAAAGCAAACCCGGTCTCTGGTACCGCTCTGGCAGTCGGTGCAGAGGGTGGCATCTCTGACGCTGCTTAATGCGTCGCATATGGCATATCTCAGAGTGAGCCCGGTGCGAGATCTGGAGATGTCCAGGATGGAATGTTAAACAGAGCCTCAGCAGGGCTCTGTGCTGGGCTGTATGGATGACCTCAGGGAACTGCACTTAGTTGTGCCTTATGTGGATTAGCTGATAATTTAAAATGGTGTTGAACTTGTAAGCAAACGCTGTAGATTGTTACCGCCCGACTTCCTATTTTATTTCCTTCTGGGCTGTAGAGTTGGGGAAACTTCAAACTCTCAAGCAATTTTTTCTCCAAGGAAGAAAGTTGATTGAGGTCACAAAGCAAGGTTTTAGTGCATAGAATCCTCTTAAAGGCTAACTTCTGCTTCAGAATGAAATTTTATATGTTCCTTGAATGCTTCTATATGCATTTTATAGTGCTGAGAGCTCTTAAATACTAGCAATATGTGGATTTCTTACTAGACTATTCCACCATCTTTAATGTTTTATGGCCATATCAGTCTTCCTTTTACCCTCAGCTGTGTGAACAATAGCTTTCAGATGGCAGCGTTATAGAAAGCTTCACTTCTGGGCACGAAACTGCGTAATCTCTAAAATTGATGGGTGGCAACATGGCAGTTTAGAGAGGAAAAAAGTAAAATGAACTTCAAAACAACAAACCCAGCAACAAAGCACTGCCAAAGTAGAACACCAAGCCAGGCAGAGTAATTTCATGTGGTAACACAGATGATTTTGTGTACTTCATTGGTGAGGTGTGTTTGCAGGGCTTTAAGAGTCAAGGGCTAGAATGAAACTTTTAAATATCAGGTTAAAGTAATTGACAAATGCAGTGTTAGTTGGCCACTAGGAACTTAAAAATTATAATTTGTTACTACCTAAGTTTTTAGGGGAACTGAATTCATCTTGTCACTGTGTTTCGTTTGTGAGACTGTCCTTAATAGAGAAGTCAGCTCCCCTTGCCTTCAGTAAGGCACCAACCTGAAAGAGTAAGTTTCTTGGCCTTGGTATGTTAAATGTTAAAAGGAACAAAAGAGTATAATCACTGTGCTCTTGGTCTAGATAATTTTGAGTGTTGAGATTTGAATTTTAGATTAAGGGCTGTTTGGAGAACAACAGCAGCTAGTTCACAAAATTCGGTTTGAATATTTAACCTCAGAGATGTATCACTGATAAATATGCAGTGTAGCTGTGTTGGGCGCTCTGGTGCTTTGCGGGCTTTGTTGGTTTAGTGGGTTGTTTTTTTTAATAGAGCATTTGGTGGCTGAAACATTGTGGGTATCGCATACAGAGGATCCTGTAGCAACACATTATTCCTTATTTTTTAAATAAAATCTTATTCTGATAATCCATAAGGAGCCTGTCACTGTTTTCAGTGTTTGCCGTTGTCCTCATTACAGCAGTATTTTATAGCTATTTTATAGTCAATTCTTTCAAATCTAGTTTTCTATCAATGGCACTAACTTGAATTTTCTAATGTAAGTAGGAGAGACAAAAAGACCCTATCTCCCCCCAGGTCTAAACTCTGCTTGTAGGTGAAATGTCAGGCAGACACTGGATGTAGCAGAGTAACTCATTTTTCTCTGTGGTCCCCAACAACCTGTAAGTATTGATGATATAACACTGGGTTGGTGTGTAGTCCTCAATCGGTTTAATTGGTAAATAAGACCAAATTGATTAAATCTGAAATGACAAGATATTTTAAATCTCAGATATGTTTTTATGTTGGGAAAATGTGTTTCTTGATGACCACACACCAAGTGACTTTCTAGCCTTGTAGGCTATGAAAAGGTCAACCTTTCTGTCCGCATTCTTTTGAGTTAAAAATTCCACATACCTGTTAAAGTTGAAAACTTTTTGCTTTAATTAATAAGAGATCTAAAGGTACCACTTAAAATATTTTGCCACTAAGCTTTTAGAGTTATGTTTGGACAAATGTTACAGAATGTTTGGGATAGTGGAGCCAAGTTAAATATTATTTAAATTTGTGTTAATATGAAACCCAAGGCGTACTGAAAATATTACATGAAGGAAAAAATGGGAGATCTCGTTAGGGGGCAAAAAAGTCGTCTTGTTGAGTAGTTCTATTAAATGAACTAGTGATCATGTCCTGATATCCCAAGGAATGGGCATCACTAGAGTTTTGGTTACTGATTCTTCTTGATAAATGTGCTGAACGCTTGCTTTATATTTTTGAATGCTCTGAAGGTGCATTTTTTGTCACCAGTTGTACCTGTGACTTGTGTCTTGAAGGGAATCCACAGATGAAGCAGTTACAGGAACAGTTGTAAAACTAGCCTAGACTTTTTTTACAGATATTCAGCTTCAATAGTAGCTTTACAAATACAGCAAGCAGTACTGGGCTTGTGTTGCAATTTACCTTGTTATTACACTCTTTGATGATATTACACTCTTCTGATGGTGTGGTATAGACTGAAGCCTTTGCTCAAGTTTTGTGAAGAGCTAAAAAGAGGTGAATGTTGTACAAGTTATGGTTCACTCTGGAGAAGACAAGAGGGGAAACAAATATTTGTTGCTGCCAAAGAGTAACTTCTGTTTCTCTTTGTTCTAGAGCAGGAACTCCCAGAATAGGCATCTTTCACAGGACAGATGTGAGATTAGGTGGAACACTCTTCCCTGCATTGCGAGATGCGATGCTCCACAGAGCACCCTGTACACGAGCAGGGTGATACAGCTGACCCTGTGGCTTGCTGTTAGTATTTACTGATCCATTCTGCATTTGCTGAGTAACTTAACATCCCACCAGGAAATTCAAGTGGGGAATTTTTGTCCTGTAGAGGAAACTATTATTAGTTAACTTCTGGGGGTGGGCACAGTAATTTTTTTCATTTTATTTAAGCTATGCAACTGAAAATGTTTTGTGCTAATGAAAGAAACAGAAGTTAAATGCATCTATAAAAAGCATTGAATCTTTTACCTTTCTGAGAAGCTCCTTAGGACTGTTTCATCAGGCTCCCAATCAGAGTTTGCTTAGCAGTGCTTCACTTCTTAAATGTGATCATTTATCCAATGTTCTTCAGTGCTATTGTGGTCTATTTAGCTAAAACATTATACATGTGGCTTTTTATAACACTTAATGCTGATAGTCAAGTTCAGTTTGAGATGTGTCAGTGCAGCGAGCAAACCAAAGCCACCTGCCTGATGGTGCCTTTTTCAGCTCTGAAAGGAGCAGGTGATGTGCAGAAGCTGCTCAGAAGTCTTCTCAAATCAGTATCGGCTGTCCTGTTTGAATAGGAAGTGTTGAGTCTTTGTGCTTCCCTTCCATTCATGTCTCCTCCTCTCCCTGTCTGTTCTTTGCAGACTTAAGCCATGTTTGGGTTCTCGATGAGTTTATACTTGGAGGCTTAGAATCTTGTTTAATTGATAGCTTTCCTGTGTTAATTGTTGTGGGTTGTTTTTTTTTTTACTTTGAAGGATTCTTTACCTTGCTAAATTGATAACGTTTGCAAGACTAATCTGTTCTGCGCTCTGAGTAGCTAAATTGAGTGTGTCCACATTTAGGTGCAATTTAGAAGCTTAGTCATCTGCTTACTCTGGAGTTTTCATGTGGTCTGGGGTTTCTGTTATACAAATATATTATTATGGTGTTTTTGGCCTAGGTGAATGTAGCTGCTGAAGTGGCACTGGCTTGTAATAAGTCTTCAGCTTCCTCAATTTTGTCTCAAATTAAATCTAAGCTCCTGTCTTGAATGCTTCCATATTACTGCAGAATGCAATGTTAAGCACATGCAAATATAATTATACTGACTCTTGCACTGACGTTCTGTTTTTCTAGAAGTCTTCCCACTAGGGATTACCACTCATTTGGTTGCGTAGTAGTAGTCTCTGAGACCCTGTATGGAGCTTTTTTTCCTCCTCCTTAGGTCCTGTGTCAATAAGTAGACATACATGGCTTTGGCTTCAAAGGTCTTGATCCTGGGAAAACTTGACTGAATTGCTTAATTTAAATTGGGTACTTCCCTTTACTAACGTAATGCTGACTGCTTGTGCTTCACTGGAGGTTGACGTGCACTTCTGGAGGATGAGAGGCTTGCACTACTACATTTTTTACCTTGTATTGAAGTGATGGAAACAGGAAGGAGGATGAAACTAGCTATTGGAATTTGTTAGCTATGGAAGCGAACAGTGGCTACTGTCATGTTGTTTGTATTTGCACAAATTTGGAATAGATTCTGAGATCAAAGTGACCAGAGTACTTCAGAATTTTTTAATGAGTTACTCTGAGACTATTCACTCCTTTAATATTCTTACTTTTGCAGCTGAGTATTGATTCATGCATAAGAAATATGTGAAAGTCAAGTTGTCCCTCTAAAGAGCAGGTGTTGACTTTCAGGAAGTCCTAAAATATAAATGAGGAGTGTTGCTCACTCTCCCCCCGGCCTGGGAGTTTGTGTGTGTCTGAGCTTGGGCAGGTGTATGCCAAAGTCAGTGTTGCTTACCTGTATAGATTGTGAGGCTAAGAAGGAGTAAAGCCTAATACTCCTGTACAGCAAGCTATGCAGAATTCCTTGTGTTGTGCACTCTGTCACTTGTGAGGGGATTTCTGTGAAGACATTTAACTTTCATAGTGAGCACTATCAGTAATCTTTGGGAATGTCACTACCAAATTACATATATAATTATTTTTTTTTCTTTTAGTTTAATCATTCCAGTTACTTTTCAAACAAAAAATAACCTCTCCTGCATGGATGTCAACATCTGATAGGTTTTGTTGTCTGCATTTCAGGAGTATCTAAGATATTCCTCAGCTTGAACAGAGCAGAAAGAGAACACTTTTCCTACAGAAATCTCCCAAGATGCTTGGGGAGTTAAAAGGATGACAGGGGGAAAGAGCTTGACTCTAAGCATTCTCAGTGAGTAAGTTTCAGTCATTGTATGCTGAGAATTGACCTTGTTTATTGGAGAAACTATTCAGAAGACTTAAATCAGGATGTGTTCCCTCCCAGGAACCAGAAGCTCAAATGGCTTGAAGCTTAATTTTTCTAGAACTCTTGATGTGTGGTTCTTGTGGTGCTCACAGTGTTTGATTTTCCTTGGCTGCCTGTTGCTGCAGCTGATCTTCTGGAATGAATAGCTTTTTGTCTGGTGATGGTCTAGTGGGATCCATTTTTCCTTCATTAGAAAATTCAATTATTCCTGAACAAAGATGGAGAATAGAAGGCATGGGGTAATATTGTAGTTATGTTGGCTGGCACTTGAGTCAGTAGAAATTAATGAAAAACTGCTTTGCTTTGAGTTCCAAGTTGAAATGCATCAAGGTCTGTTCCTAGTCACAACTCCTTTGTTCTGTTTCCCACGTACTACACCTGCTAGGGATGGTCTAATATTCAGATAAAACTTCTGAAGGCTGACTTGCAATTGAACTCTTCCACCGTTGGCTGAGGACTGCAGCTGACCAAGTAATTCAAGCAAATGAAATGATTTTATTTGTGAATTTGTTTTTTTAAACATCAAATTAAGTAGTAAAACACACCCACACCATTGAGGAATTCTTGTTTTCCTTTATCTTTTTATATTTTTCCTTACTTGACTCTTTCTCTAAACGGGAACCTACAAAACATTACTGAGTCTCGTTACTGAAGTAACTATAGCTCTTTCAAGTTCAGCATTATTGTGAGCTTGCAAGTCCTGGAGCCTCGCTTGTCTTCAGTAACGCCTCCAGCCCTATGAGGTAGTATGCTGTAGCAAACCCTTTGTGATTAAAGGGATGATTCTTCCTTTTTAAGTCAACCTGAAACCATCAGATGTGTTAGACAAGGTGCAGGTCTGCTGCTGGACTTTGGTCTTGATGTAAGCTTTGCTGCGTCTTGTAATACTACAACTACTGAATTACCTCAGATGTTGTGTTAACCTCAGGAAAACGTTGTGGAATGTTCTTCATAAGTAACCTAGTACCTCTTAGTTCTTTTACCTGTTTGTGCTTTGTGAGTGACTACAGACTGACTGCATCGGGCAAAGAGTTTGGGTGTCTCAGTATTGAAACCCCTTTTCAACAGTGGCTGATCTTCTGTGGCTGGGGGAGAAGGTGTGACTGAGCAAGCATGCTCCTCTGGTGCTTGCAGGTCATAGATTAGTTTTAAATAGAGCCAACTTTGTGGTGGAGGTTTGATGATGGCAGCTGTAGAAATCAACATGTACATCCTCTGTCTTGCAGTTCCTCAGCTCCCTAAAGGGGCTCCTCTTTGTCTGGTTTTGCTTTGTCTTGCAGGAGCAAAAGATGTTGTTGGTCCTCTTCCAGTTGAGAAAAAGGAGTTTCAGGTGAGGAGGGAAGGAAAGAG
>VZTM01011255.1:289141-308594 GCA_013400555.1 Jacana jacana | reverse complement strand
CTGTCGCAAGAAGATAGACCCACATCCCAGGCTCTGGCAGAGCCTTCAGCCTCCTGACACCGGGAGTGACGCATGGAAAGTCTCCATCCCTCTGGCCAGAAACAGGGTGAAGGGAATGGAAATACACCTCGAATCTGGGAGTAAGAAGAAAAGGCATCACAATTTGCAGCGAAGGCTGTTACAGGGTGCTTCTAACCACATTTATCATAGAATCATATAGGTTGGAAGAGGCCCTTGGGATCATCAAGTCCAACCATCAGTTCCTCCCAGTCCCTACCAGTACACTGTGGGTATGCTCTGAGCTATTCCCAAATCATCCCGCACTTCAGGCACAAGCCTTCATTTGCTCCTACCAAAGCGGCACCCACGGCCCAGCCCGCTCTTCCCATTCCTGTCAGAAGGTCACCACGTTAGAGAAATCAGGGGAGGTGACACTACCATGGCCAACCCCAGGTAATGCCACGTGGTCTCCCTTCAGCTCTACATGCAGAGCCCTGCCTACAGATACCAGCCACGCTCATTTCCTCTATCATTTCCAATGCACTGGACAATTCCCTCTTAATATCTAATGATTCCTTTTTTTCTGCTTGCCCTGTTTGCAGTACACGGGCTCAGATCAACTTCTCTGCCCACCACTGAGACCCCACTGTGAGTCTGGAAGCATCCACTGCCCTGCCAGCTTTCTGCCAGCATGGGCACCACACCACCCAACCGCTCCATCACCACTAATCACTTCCCACTTGGAGCTTGGGCTCCAAGGCACAGCGGTAGCAATATTACACACACACACTAGTTGAAGTAACCAGAGAGAAGAGCCTCTGGTCTTTTAGTGTAGAGGACTCTCTTAATATTCTTTTAGCAGCTTAGAGTGTATCATCTACTCACTTTGAGTTGTGACTGCTCTTCACAGTTGACAATCAGGCCGCAGAACACTCGCTCAGTCACTCGGCAAATGACAAGCGTGTTGCCGATCAATATCTGCAGAATCTTGCCCAACATCAGACAAAGGCAGCAATAACAGAGCTGGCTCTTCACCCCCATCAGCCTCTGCTTCCCCCAAGAACAAGGCACACTGTATGCACCCCTTGCTGGCTTGGGGGCAGTTTCAAAACACCCTTTTACCCCAAGGGAGCAAAAGCCAAGTCTTCCGTGGCTGCCTCAGCATCATTTGGGCTTTTTCTCTCCATAGCTTGCTCTCTCACTCACATTTTTAGCATCTGTTTTTTTCTGTTAAGAAATTCTCTGGGGGTATTCATTTTTTAACACTTGTTATGTTAAGCACTTGTTAAGCAATGTCAACTTCTTATGCATAAAAGCACACAGACACACTAAGACATTTAAACATGGCATGGCCTTCAACGAGGCCAAGTGCCAGGTCCTGCCCTTGGGCCACACCAACCCCAGGGATGGCTACAGGCTTGGGGCAGTGTGGCTGGAGCTGCCTGGCAGAAAAGGACCTGGGGGTGCTGGGTGACAAGGGGCTGAACAGGAGCCAGCAGTGTGCCCAGGTGGCCAAGAAGGCCAAGGGCACCCTGGCTTGCATAAATACTAGTGTGACCAGCAGCAGTAGGGAGGTGATTGTCCCCCTGTGCTCAGCACTGGTGAGGCCACCCCTGGAGTCTGGTGTCCAGTTCTGGGCACCTCAGCACAAGAGAGATCTGGAGGGGCTGGAGCGAGTGCAGAGGAGGGACACGGAGCTGGTGAGAGGCCTGGAGAATAAGGCTTATGAGGATGGATTGAGGGAGTTGGGATTGTTTAGTCTGAGGAAGAGGAGGCTGAGGGGAGACCTCATCCCTCTCTCCAACTGCTTGAAAGGGCATTGCAGAGAGGTTGGTGCTGGTCTCTTCTCACGGGCAATGAGCGATAGAAGGAGAGGGAATGGCTGCAAGCTGCAGCAGGGTAGGGTTAGGCTGGACATGAGGAAAAAGTTTTTCCCAGAGAGAGTGGTCAGTCAGTGGAATCAGCTGCCCAGGGAGGGGGTGGAGTCCCCATCCCTGACTGTGTTTCAGAGCAGATTAGATGTGGTGTTGAGGGATCTGGTGTAGGGGAGAACTTGTAGAGTGGGGCTGATGGTTGGACTGGATGATCCCAAGGGTCTCTCCCAACCTGAATGATTCTATGATTCTATGATTGCATGAAGTCTTCAAAGTGGTACCTTGAGAGCTGCCTGAGGAAAAGCATTAGTGCTGGATGGGCAGACGGGGAGCTGGTTTTTGGTCAGCTCAGCTAACACAGTAACCTCCTCACCGCCTCCTGCACACACAGCAGACACGGGACTTCCAACACAACAGCCCAGAGGAACCTGGCAGCTTTCACACTACAAATATTTCCCTCTTCCCTACTTGCACCATTACAGTTGAAAAGCTGTAAAGGAGTAATACAGTGATTCAAAGCATCTACTCATCAGTACTTGCAGCATCAACTGCAAAGTAGCATTTTCCTTCTGAGATCAAAAAGCACATTGCTGCCTGCACTGACCAAAGCTATCTGATATTCATGTGTCTTTACCACATTTAGCAACACTAAATGCACCTTTTGCCCTAAATCTCAGCATTCACCTGACTCTCCTGAGCATTCTCATCTGCAGAGCTCTCTCTAACAGAGCATGAAGAGGAGTCAGTGTCCAGGGCACATCCAAGACAGCCTGGATGCCAGATGTAACCTGCAACTGGGAAAATAAGGGGCTGTTTGCAGGCCAGTGCAGTGAAATCCCATTCAACCCTCAAACAGTGCCTCTTCTGGGGCAGCAAGAACATACATTCTAAGTATGAGAGGGCTTCTATTTCCCTTTCCATGTTTATCAAGGATCTGCTTTCCTCTTACACGTAACTGGACGCAGCGAGACTGCCTCTGCCTGCCTTCCCCCGTATTGTTAGAGCCACATTATGCTGGTGAGGATTAAAAGCGAATTCCCCAATACCTGGGGAATATGTTAACTTCCACTTCTCCCTGGTGTGATAAAACATTGCTCTTTCCACACCTCTTCTAGGGTTTTGAAGGCAAATTGCCTCACATGGATACTACGTGTGGAAATTCTAAATAGTCTAATTTATTGGCAGCAAAACCTTTAAAAATCCTCCTCTTTTGCCATGCTAGGATGATTTGAAGAAAAGATTTGCTCTCTTCATCCCCTGCAGAATTTTACTAGGAGCTTTTCTTATTGGAGGAAGGCCTGATAGGAAAAGATGCAAACTCTTTCAAGGGCATTTTGTTCTGTTTAAGAGCCTACCAACGACCCCAGCTCACAATTAAGAAGTACAACTCCTTCCCTGCTGAGCTGCTCTTTGCTAGAAGCTAAAGACAATTGCATTGCCTGACTCTCAAGTCTTCCATAAAGCCCTCCCAAAAAACTTGTGGGTTTGGGCCCCTCAGTTCCAGAAGGACAGGGAACTGCTGGAGAGAGTCCAGGGCAGGGCTACCAAGATGATGGAGGGAGTGGAGCAACTCCCACAGGAGGAAAGGCTGAGGGAGCTGGGTCTCTTGAGCTTGGAGAAGAGGAGACTGAGGGGGGATCTCATNCTGGGGCTGGAAACTGCAGTTTGGAACTGCACTTGGAAGAGGATTTGAACACTGAGAAACTTGCCCAAACCCTGAGAACCTGTACCCAAACCTCTTTAACAGGACCTGAAACAGGCCTCTGGTGTGGATGCACCATGTTAAAGGTTTCTGTATAGTGGAAGGAGTTTTCTTTGTTTCAGACTGGCTTGATCTTCCTCTACAAGCAGAGTTCTTTCTTTTGAGAGCTGTTTTTAACCTCTTTGTTTGTCAGCAGTGCTTTTTGCATTTTTCCAGATTGCCCACAGATGGTGAAACAAGAGAGAAACCTGCCAGCAACGCCCATAGGAATGTCCAGGTCCACCTTCTGTTCACTCAGACACAAACATCACCCTCCACAACAGCTACAGACCGGGAGGAAATCACAAGGTGAGACAGAAAAATCCCAAGATGAGACAGAAAAATCCCAAGATGTGACAAAACCACAGCTGTCTGTCTTTGACTCCGCTCCTCCATTAAAAGAGCCCATCCTGCAGATGAAATCAATTCCCGATCTGATTCTCAAGAATCATAGAATCATTCTGGTTGGAAGAGACTTCACAAGAGGTACAGAAGAGAGGGCTCCCAGGCTCTGGGTGTTCCAAGATGCACCAGCAGATAAAAACCTCCACTTGTTGGTTTTACAAAATCCTCCCCTAAGGCAAGTTTTCTGTAGAGTCTGGAGATACAGGGAGAGGTCACACTTTGCTGTGAACCAGAGATGCCTGTGAGAGCAGCCTTACTAAGGGGTTGTAGCCCTTGCAAATGAAGCCCCTTGGCAGCCTAGGTGAGCACAAACACACCAAAGCCCAATGTGAGTATTTTTTCCCCATCATTAACAAGAGTCATTGCTGAGAACAAACCCTTCATCAGAGCCCTGAAGCTTCCCAAGACGCAGCAAAGAGAGGCTGTTGTTCCCAAATCTCTGTCCAGAGCAGTAATCATTTGCTCATGCTAATACTTACACCAGGAGCATCAGTCAGCTCTTTAAAATGCTGGGTAGTTAGTGCTCATCGGATCTTCCCTTCCCATATTCCAACTCTAATCCTTGCCTTCCCCAAAGCTTGCAATAAATCCAGTGTTACCAGCGGGTGTCTCTTCCTTTTGCTGCCATAACTGATATATTGAGAAATAACTGGGCTCTTTAGGCCCCCTTATCTGTAACTCCAGCTCCATCCATTAGCTGTGCCCACACCAGACCTCATCCTGCCCACCCCAGGCATGACATTTTCAGCAGTAAGCAACAATCACCCACTGCCCACCTCAAACCAACCCCAAACTCTAATTTCTAGCTTGCCACAACGCCTTTAAGTCACATTCTACCCTACAGAATCATAGAATGGTTGGAGTTGGAAGGGACCCTCAAGATCATCAAGTACCAACCACCCTGCCCTGGGCAGGGACATCTCCCACCACACCAGGGTGCTCCAAGCCCCCTCCAACCTGGCCTTCAACCCCTCCAGGGACGGGGCAGCCACAACTTCTTTTTGCAACCTGGGCCAGGCTCTCGCCACCCTCACACAAAGAAGTTCTTTCTGGTATCTCATCTAAATCTCCCCTCTTCCAATCTAAAGCCCCTTGTCCTGTCACTCCACTCCCTGACAAAGAGTCCCTCTCCAGCTCTAGATGATCTTTCAAGGTCCCTTGAGGTGCTCCAGCCCTCTGATCATCTGGGTGGCCCTCTGCTGGACCCGTTCCAGCAGGTCCATGTCCTTTCTATGTTGAGGACTCCAGAGCTGGACACAGTGCTCCAGGTGGGGTCTCATGAGCACCGAGGGGTAGATATGGTAGTAGTTTATGCAAAATTAGTCCTTCCTCTGGATCTCAATGCCCACAGCAGCTCTAGCTCACTTCCTCCCCCCCCCCCCCCCCCCCCCCCCACCGGTGCCCAAGTCTAGCTTTAACAGGGACCATGGAGCAGTGATGAGCCAATACCCTGAAACACACCAGCCATCTGTGTCACAACCTGCCCTTGCCTTGGTCCTGCAAGTCCTGAATCTGTGCAAGAAACACTGCTCCCTTCTAGTACTAGACCTTCTGACAGTTGGTGGGTATTTTTAATATGATTAAACAAAGCATGCTTGCAATAGTGTTTCAGTTCTGCCCTTGCAAGACTTCAAAATAAGTTGAAACAATTAATAGAAAGAAACGGTTTCACCCCAACATCCAAGTTAAGTGGAGCAATGTCACAGGAGGAGGGAGAACGGTTGGACACTGGAAGAGCAGAGATGGAGCTGAGATGCGGGCAAGCACTTCTCTGGTGTGAGGGTGGTGAGAGCCTGGCCCAGGTTGCCCCGAGAAGCTGTGGCTGCCCCATCCCTGGAGGGGTTGAAGGCCAGGTTGGAGGGGGCTTGGAGCCCCCTGGTGTGGTGGGAGGTGTCCCTGCCCAGGGCAGGGGGGGGCCCTGGATGGCGTCCCTTCCAACCCAAACCATTCTGTGATTCTGTGATTAATTTAATTAACCCCCTCCCATTCATTTAATGTTACTTCAACAAATTAAGTGCAACAAACCCAGAAGAAGCAGCAGCTACTGTGAAGGTAAAAAACCTTCAGTCAGAAACAGATGTCTGAGCATACCACCAGAGAGACGTGCCAAAGACAGTTGGAAAAGAAAAGAACGACTTATTAACAGAAGATTCTTGACAGTAAATCATATAAGATAATTAAAAGACTGCACAATGAGTAACAGCAGCTTTTCCATGGTGATCAGTTGGCCTTCCTGAAAACAGAAAAAAAGAGAAGTTTTGATACAAGAATAAAGGCAGCTTTTTAAGAGGTAGCGATGCAGTGTTGTATATGACAAAGCCAGGATGGTTGCGGAAATGAGGATTTTCTTCTTGTCTCAGAAACTGGGTTTTTGACAAGAAACACCTAAATTCCACAGCCCTCCAAGCTTTTGGGATGTTGCATTTGTGAATGCACCGGTGAAAAGCACTATCTTCCCTACACAGTCAGTCTCCTCTTGTTATTCCTCCAAGTGCCCTGGAGCCTGGCAGCCAGAGCTCCTCTCAGGCTCAAGCAGGCGAAAAGGAAGACTCAAATAATCCACGAGGCTTTTCACCAGGTTTCAGCTCCAGACTTAAGGGTTTCAGAGGCACAAAGAAAACCTGGGGTGCTCCAGAGCTGTATGGAATTAACAGGACTACCACCAGGAAACCAGCACTGGCCAAAGCTCCCCGAGGACTCTGCAGCCTCTTTGGTGCGGGGAGGCTCTCACAACCAGGGAAAAGTAACCCTTCCTTCCCCTTCACCCTCTCCAAAAGGCACCCAGAGACAATTGTTTCTTCCTGCTGGAAGGAAGCAGGTGGCAAAAATTGCAAATGGAAGCGCAGTGCCAAGAGACTGGGGGAGGTAATTGATGGTTTTAATGAGACAGAGAGAGATTTGCTGGTTTGTGTCTTATTAGAGCCCCAGCTCCACGCCTCCGCCCGCAGTTTCCCTCTGCTCATTTGCTTTCTCTCTCTTGGTCAGCTCCCTCTTCCTTTCTCTCCTCATAAATCCCAGCCTGTAGCACTGAATCTTTGCAATCAAGTGGCAAAAGAGTTATTATTAATGCTCTCAAAGCAGCGTTGTTGTTGGGAGAGCGATAGCGCCGAGCCGCCCGCGGGTGCTCGGGAGGAGCAAGACAACGGTCCACTTCTGTTTGGGAAGATTCAAGATAACAAGAAGTTAATTGCACTCATGTCTTATTTGACCCATAATCAAAGCAGTTGTGGAGAACAACACGGCCTATTCACACAATCATTTTTCACTTATTCCCGTTAAGGATGGGTGGCAATGTTTGCCAAGCAAAGGGCGGAATATTATATATTCATAATGCATAAATCAGCATCAATCCAACAAGAACAACACACCCAAATTGCCTTTTTCAGAGTGAGGGCTATTGGGAAAAAATCATCACTTGCCATTTAGCAGAGGTGCATGGGGAAGACAGTGACAGAAGCTGATCTTCCCAGTGCCAGGCTCGGTTCCAGCCAGTCTGACAAATGGGAAGCAATGGCCTGGCAGGAGCTGATAATGCTCATCAAGCGCTAACGAGCGGAGCTGCTGGAACATACCACGTGCAGAACACTAAGTCTTCCTGTAAAAAAAATCCTGTTTGACAGCATATCTTGGATGAGAAATCCATCCACTCACGGGAACAGGGGGCTTCTGACCACTTATCAATACCCCAGGACTTCCACAGTCATCAAAGTTCTTTTAGTTGGTAAAAAAAAACAACACCAAAAACCACTAAAAAGATGCTTCTTACTTAACAGGGGCACACAAAAACTAACTGAAGCCAGAGAAAAAAATTACAAATCAGAAAAAAAAAGGCAAAAAGAAAAAAAAAAGTGAATGCCATGAGCTATTTTGCCACAGACTGTCCTCTTAACAGCACCTTTTACAGGCTGACTGAAAGGCCGCACGTTGGGGCGCTTCCCCGCCGACAATGACAACAGGAATTAACTATGTACCACATGAAATCACTGACCAGTTCCTCTTTTGAAAATAATAACGACTTTGTTTTCTGTTGAAGCGTTGGACAGGTCCATATCTGTTTTGGGGGGGGTTGGTGAGGGGGTTTTTGGCTAATACTGAAGGCCTAGAACAAACTCAGCCGTTGGCATCACCGCTCCACCGCAAATTCAGGCAAAATAGTTGTCTAGTTTATAAACACTCCACTTCCGTGCTACTCAGTCCTTACTGCACAACTTCTTAAAAATAAAAATCAGGAGGAAACTAAGCTGTAAAGCTCCTGAACCACGTTTGGAGTGTAGTCCCTCACTGTAATGCTGCTACAGACCCATCATCTTCACTTACCTACAGCCTCGGCGATGAAGTAATAGATCGAGGTGCTGGAGCGAGTACAGAGGAGGGCAACAAAGCTGGTGAGAGGACTGGAGAACAAGGCTTATGAGGATGGATTGAGGGANGTGATTCTATGATCAAAGTAGAAGGGATAGAACACAAGTCCATAGTTAACACTAAAAATAACCTTAGCTCTGATGTCTTCAGATCAGAGAATCCTAGAATCACTCAGGTTGGAAGAGACCCTTGGGATCATGGAGTCCAACCATCAGCCCCACTCTACAGAGTTCTCCCCTACACCAGATCCCCCAACACCACATCTCACCCACTCTGAAACACAGTCAGGGATGGGGACTCCACCCCCTCCCTGGGCAGCCCAGTCCAGGCTCTGACCACTGATCCAAATGTGCAACAAAACTGATTGCAGCCAGAGTCTCCTTTAAATAATTCTCCTTCTCACACTTCACAAAATGAGGCAGCTGCTGACATCCCGAGCATCAGCCACTCAGGAATGAAACCAGTTTTAGATTTCACACCCACCATAGCCCAGTGCTTCACAGGACCAGCACCAATTCTCCTCCCAGAGTCAGGGAGTAGATTTCCTCCATCCTGTGCTGCCAAACAGCCTCTCTCCAGTCCAAACCCGATTTCTCACAGACTCAGCTAACCCAAGATAATCGTTCCAATCAGGACCTGGAATTGGGAGCTCCCTGATATCTTGACTGCTCATCGAAAACCTCAATGGAATCTTGACAACAGGCCAGAGACCTCAATTATCAACAGAAAACACAACCTGATATGACAGTTCTGGCACCAAGTTTTATTTCTGGTGTCATGGAAACACAGAGATAAATACGACTCCTGAGACCTTGCATCCCAGAACACAGCTGCTAAATAAAAGGCTAACTTGAGTTTTAATGACATCCCAGTAACCTGTAAATCTGCCTTAAAATGAGCACAAGCCAATCACTTCATCCAGCACCATCACTCACTTCTCTCCAGGAAGTCTTCAGTGCTCCAACAGTGTCCTCCTCCTGTCCTGCTTCTTTCCAGAAGTGAACCCCAAATCCTCCCCAGACCTTAAGCACCCCCTGAGCGGTGCTTGCATCGAGCTCAACTTAGAGGCTGTCAACATTCTAGCATGAGCTGCCATCGGTGTCACACTTGCCTTTACATCCCGAAACTAATGTCCCCCTGGCCAGCAGCAGGCCATACCTGAAGGTTCTGCCAGCAGAATGGTTTTGCTGGAGGACAGAGAGGGTAGGTTCAGGGTGGGATTGTGGGGGTACCTGTTAGCTAGGGAGATGCTGGAAGTCCCGAGTCTAATGAAGCGGAGAAAGAGAGGCATCACTGGAACTGAATCTACAGTACAAGTTGAGAGAAGCAGTCAACAAAACTATGGCCTTACAGGTAAATTAAGGGCACCTGTTCATCCAACAGCAGCTCAAGTAAAGGCACCGAGTAAACACCTCAGCATTTCTTTTAATGCAGTTTTTATAACACCTTTAGAAGGATTTCATTTCAGACACGCTGGAAAAGTTCAGCCCATTTTATTTTAACAAGATTCTGGGACTTGTTTCCAGCCTTCAAATGTTCATTTCTCCTCTCACCAGTGCAGGCACCTGGTGGTCAAGCTGGTGATGGCAACTTAACAAGAGCAGCGCTGTCAGACTCCTGTTCACTGCCCTCTTGAAAAGCAGCCAGCCCAGCTGGTCTGCTCCTCTCAGCAGGGATGAAAAGCCTTTCCTCTTCAGAGTGGGAACTAGCAGCAGAAGAGATTTAGGCAGTAAAGATGTGCTGTCTAATCTTTCTCCCTCTCCCTCCGCTCATTTCCTCTCTTCCTCACGCTTCAGAGACTTGCTGGTCCTGGGTCTCCAGGAAATTAAGTGTTGAGTGGGTGGTTATACCCAGACTGAATCACTCCTGGAACCATATATCAAACCCAGGAGAAAAGAGGCTGGGATTTTATCTGCATACCAAACAGCACGTCCCCAAGCAACACAAGATTCATAGATACTCTCTATTGCAATTAACACCCTAACTCAATCCTGCATGGTAAAGAAAAGTCATGGGTTTTTTTCCCCCCCCTCCTGCTAAGAGAGGAAAAAGAGCTGTTTCCAGCTGACCTGGCCCTCATGGGCAGCTGCAGACCCTGGAAGGGATAATTCATAAAGCCTTACTCTATTACTGTAGGCTACTGCGAGCACTGCAGTACAAGGATTGCAAAGCTACACTTTTTTGTAGTCGGCTAAAAGGTCTCTAGCTGATAGAATGAGCTCAATTAACTGCTAGATCCTGAAAACATGTTTCTAAAATGCAGAAACTCCTGAAGGAAAAGGTGCTGAGCACAATGGAGGGAAGTGTGCTTCGAGCAGAGGTTACCTAAACTACTGGAAAATGGTCTGTAGTTGGGCTTTTGCCTCTTTGCCCCCCAAGATGCTGTGCTTTCCAGCAGAGCTATCATTTCTGGCCATTGTATTAGACCCTATCTGGAAATAGGCGACGGGCGGCTGAACATGAGCCAGCAGTGTGCCCAGGTGGCCAAGAAGGCCAAGGGCATCCTGGCTTGCATAAAGAATAGTGTGACCAGCAGAAGCAGGGAGGGGATTGTCCCCCTGTTCTCAGCACTGGTGAGGCCACCCCTTGAGTCTGGTGTCCAGTTCTGGGCACCTCAGCACAAGAGAGATCTGGAGGGGCTGGAGCGAGTGCAGAGGAGGGACACGGAGCTGGGGAAGGGCCTGGAGAATAAGGCTTATGAGGATGGATTGAGGGAGTTGGGATTGTTTAGTTTGAGGAAGAGGAGGCTGAGGGGAGACCTCATCCCTCTCTCCAACTGCTTGAAAGGGCATTGCAGAGAGGTTGGTGCTGGTCTCTTCTCACGGGCAATGAGCAATAGAAGGAGAGGGAATGGCTGCAAGCTGCAGCAGGGTAGGGTTAGGCTGGACATGAGACAAGAATTCTTCCCAGCAAGAGTGGTCAGAGCCTGGACTGGGCTGCCCAGGGAGGGGGTGGAGTCCCCATCCCTGACTGTGTTTCAGAGTAGATTGGATGTGGTGTTGAGGGATCTGGTGTAGGGGAGAACTGTGTAGAGTGGGGCTGATGGTTGGACTCCATGATCCCAAGGGTCTATTCCAACCTGAATGATTCTATGATTCTATGAAATCTCTAGTCCTGCTTTCAGTGACCAATGACACTTGGAGGGTCTGCAGCAATCACCTGAATTCATGTTCACTTGGCCCATGGCCTCCCGAGCCACCTAGTGAATGACCCAGCTACACACAGCCAGGCACAGAAAGCTCTAACACACAGGATTATACTGGCATTAGCCTTAGTACTTAATTGAGAGAGCACAGACAGCAGGATAAAGTACACAGTTACACCATTTATCTCCATAAGTGTTGTTGAAGTGGTACATTAACACTACTGCATTGTAATCCTGAGAGCTTCAGGAAGATGCCAAGATGTCAATTTTAAACCTTAAATATTTCTGCATTTCAAAAGCAACACACTTCTGCAGGAGTCACTTCAGCAAATGACATCCCCTGTGCCTGTCTGCCAGCCTCAAATTGGGGCTTTCAACACATTTGAAAGCATTTTAAATTATAATGAGGTTACTGGGTGACAGAAGAGCATTAGATCAGGAAAACCAAGAGACCACCCAGAAAATATTCACTGTGGACTGTGCATTCGCAGCACTCCACCACCTTAAGCACCTTTTTTCATTTCAGCTTCTATTTCAAGGATTTCCATCAACAAAAAAAACCCTGTTCCCTCGACTGCTGTTACCAGAAACAAATCAACGAGTTCATTTTTACCACCTGCAAAGAGGTAATAAAGAACAGCTGCTTCACCAAGAAAAAAAAAAAAAAATCAATAGCATTTTGATGATCAGACATCTTTATCTGCAAGTGTTTTAGTTTTTACATATCTGTAAAAAGGAATCTAAAACCCTAAAAAATACAAGTGTCCTCCACGAGCACATATACAAGACCAACGAGGCTCCTTTGAAGGAAGCAGAGCTGCTTAACTCTAGTTCCAAACACACACACAAAAAAATCAATCAAGCAACATTCCTGACTTAAGATAAGCTTGAGAGCATTTCTCATGAGCAGAAGTTACCAGTTTGATTTAGATGGTTTTATGATAAACAGAAGGTGTTATTTGGACAGGCCTAGGACCCTTCTCCTTACCCCTGGAAGCACACCACCAGGTACCTCAACACTGGATCAGGATGCTCTCCATGATGGAACAACCAGGCAGGTACTTGAACTTGCTTCCACCAGTTAAGGGCAGCTCACATCCCAACTACTAGCTTAAGTAACAGAAAAAAATCACTATTTAACATTACACCTCACAGGTACTGCAGGGTCCACACCAGGTATCCCACCCAATGAGGAGAAGATGATGGCTTAAAGAAGTGTTTTGGAAACACTCTGCCATCAGAGTGCTCCTAAAAGGACATTCATTAAGGTTGTGATAGGTGCTTTATTTAAATAAAACCCATGTAGAGGGGGGGTTTATGTATTAGTATTATATATTTCCAAGCATTTATATTTTTATGCACTTTCATAATAGTGTTTAAACCAGCTTTAACAGAATGTACAAATTCTGCTCCCTGTTGTGCTACCAAACCCAAAGGATAGCTTGGACACAATCATCCTAGCACCAGTAAAGACAAACCTAATTTATGAAGTTATTGCTACAGAGGAACAAACATAAGTAGGTAGTGGTGTGGAATAATTACTAAAATGAAATTACATTAAAAATGCAGCATTGTTCACACATTAAGGTATAAAACCAAAAGGTTTCTAGGGTAGAATACATCCACAGCTGGTACACGATGAATCCACTCCATCTGGGATTCCCTGAATAACACTGCTTGCAAAACAACAGGGAGGATGAAGCAGGGCAGAGTCTGCAGCCAGGCTCTGTGGTAACACAGCAGATAGGCAAACAAGATGGTCCTGCAGAACTCCACACTTGCTACCCTGAGCCAACAGTCTGCTGGGTTTTGACAAAGTGCTGTCCTTTGTGCAAACTTTTCTCATTATAACACCAAAACACACCTCCATCCCAAAGGCTACCCGCCTCCAAGGTGTGACCACTCCTCCTTGAGTCCGCACCCTACATATTTTGTGAACTATACCTTTCAATGCCAGGTGAGAGAATTTTACACCAATTATAAAAAAAAAAGGTGCTTATCACTAGAGTCACTCAAACTCCACCTTGAAGGTAAAAAAAANCCAAGCCTCTCACCAGCTTTGTTGCCCTCCTCTGTACTCGCTCCAGCACCTCGTAGACACCTTTGGGTAAGACTTGGACTGTACCAGGTGCTTCCTCAGGAAGCTCAAAAATCTCTCTAGAGTCGCTTCTCTACATTTACAGCCAGGCTGTGCTGTTTATAACTGTCACAGGTTTTGTATAATTAGCAATACTTCTATTTGCACATGCTTTGCAGACAGCGTATTTATCACTGGCAACCTGTAAGAACCCTTATCTCTGTTGAATAAACTGCAGTGTTTAATTAGCTAGTCATTTCCATTTCTTACTGAACATAACCAAGGACTTGAGAGTGGCTGTGCTAGTTCAGGAGCACGGCCAGACTGAAGGTGCAGCCCACTATCAGTGTATCCAGAACCATGGCAGTTTAATGTATTGAACACCACTGGACTGACAGTGGTGAATTCAGTACCACTGCAAATTTAAACCTACCTGCACCCAGCCTCCCGCCTTGGTGAGGAACAGGACCACAAGGGCTTTATCCTGGTGGCCAGTCACAAGTGGTTCCTCAGGGCTCAGTGCTGCGGCCTTTCCTTTTTAATATCTTCATTGATGATGTCGAAAGGGACATAGAAAACACCATTCATTCAGGTTGGAAGAGACCCTTGGGATCATCCAGTCCAACCATCAGCCCCACTCTACACAGTTCTCCCCTACACCACATCCCCCAACACCACATCCAATCTACTCTGAAACACAGTCAGGGATGGGGACTCCACCACCTCCCTGGGCAGCCCAGTCCAGGCTCTGACCACTCTTTTGGGGAAGAATTCTTGCCTCATGGCCAGCCTAACCCTACCCTGCTGCAGCTTGCAGCCATTCCCTCTCCTTCTATCGCTCATTGCCCGGGAGAAGAGACCAGCACCAACCTCTCTGCAATGGCCTTTCAAGCAGCTGTAGAGAGGGATGAGGTCTCCCCTCAGCCTCCTCTGCCTCCAACTCAGTCCCAGCTCCCTCAATCGTTCCTTGTAAGATTTATTAGAAGACCTTTTAGCTTATATTAAGTGTAATGCTTCCAGTATGAAATAATCCCCTTGGCCAGGCTGGGTCAAGTGGCTGGGTCTGGCTCCTCCTCATCTCCACACCAGGCAAGGCTCAAAAACACCGAGGCATTGAAAAAGACACACAATAGCTAGTCATAAAGTAAATGTTTTCACAAACTCAGACACTAGAACATTCTAGCAAGTGCAGTTTTCCCAATCATCAGAGAATAAATTAGTCCCATGTTGCTCAAGCCAGGACACCAGCTACAACTGGAAACTGAACAGCAGGAAGAGAAAGACTTTAGTTACACCCAAAAAATTGCAAAATCAAGCAAAAAAGTAAACAATCTTTACCTTTATAAGCCTACACACTGATAGCCTTTGGGACGAGGAAGCAAATCCTTCCCAGGGAAGGACCCCGGTGGGCAAACACCCCTCAGCCTGCCACAGCTTCACCCAGGCCTACTTGTACCACACGCACGGCTCGCTTCAACACTGCCCCAACCGCTAAATATTGAAAATATACACTAAAACCCACCGTTACCACACGAAGACGGGCGGGAAGCGCTGAGGAGCCAAGGCGACCCTTTCCAAGCGCACGGGTAGGCCGCGACCTCGCCCCGCCGGCCCTTATGTACTCCCGCCCTGCCTCGCGATTGGCGAGTCCCGTGTGAGACCGGGAGCGCGGATTGGACAGCAGGCGCCAGGGCCCGCCTCCTGCCCCGCCCCGGCTACAAGAAACCCCGGGAGAGGCGAGGCGCCGCTGCAGTACCGTGGGGCGCCGCCAGGGGTCGGGCCGGGCCGGAGGGGGTACCTGGGTGTTTGGGCCCCCCTGGGGTGGGGAGACTGAGGCCTGGCTGGGCTATGGTGGCAGTGGGTTTGCCCTCCCCAAGTAGGGGCTGTTGGGGGGCATCTCTATCCTCTGGGACAAGCCACTGGGGCAGGTCTAAGCCCAGCTGGGCTGGGCTGTCAGTGCAAGCCCCGAGGTGGCCCTGGCAGCCCAGGCTGCAGCCCCCGGTGGGGCTGGAGCTCTACCCAGAGCCCATCCCCGGCACTCAGGCTGTGCTGTTCCATCTGACAAAGGAACATCAGCCCAGGGCAAAGCCCCAGAATGTGGGACTCGGTGGCTTCTTCCGAGCCCAAACAGTGGCCACAGGACCCCCGTGCAGGACTTGGTCTCTGTTTCTTGGCTCTCACAACAGCCGCATGAGCCCCATTTCAGCACTTGGCTTCCCTTGTGAGCCCCAAAACTTGGCTTAGGGACTGTCCTGGTTTGAGGTGAGAAAACCACTTTTCTGTTTAGTAATTTGACTTTCTGGCTAAGCCTCTTCTAACTCACTGAGCTCTGAAATCTGTCCCTCCTCTCCTTAGGGAGAACCTCTAGACCGTCTGTCCTTTACGGCCAGAACAGCCACATTTTGGGACCAAAACCCCCCAAAACTCGGGGCCTGGTCTCTGTGTTCCTGCCCCATCTCCATGAGTTGGAGCCCTAAACCCGCTGGATTCCCCCACTGGTCAGAGTGTCACCCCAGTGGGAGCCGGGGGCTGCTCACCTACTGCCCCCCACCCCAATCCAGGAGAGTGGGGAGAAAAGGGAGAAAAAGGAGAAATAAGCCTCGTGGGTTGAGTTAAAAGACAGTTTAATGGCACAGGAATGGAAGAAAACAGTAATAACGGTACAAGGTGGTAATAAGGCAACACAAGTGGCTCCAGGAAGCCGGTGACCCGGCCCGACCCCGCCAGCCCCCGTTCCCAGCCCTGCTCCAACCCTTCCTCTGCCCCTCCGCACCCCCCCGCTGGAAAAGCCCCGCCTAATGCCACCCCGCTAGCGCCGTTCCCGCACTGACCCGGGGCTCCGGCCGCTGCCGGGAGAAGGGGGCTCCAATCCCGCCGGGGCTCGGAGCGGCAGCCCCGCCTTGTCAGTCCCGACCGCACTTGGTCCGAGCCGGAGCCGCCGTCCCTGTCCCGGCCGGGGATGCGGGACTCGCTCCCTGCTCCGAACCCGGCCCGGAGCCCCAGACACGGCTCCCGAGCGCCGCGGAGGGGAAACGGGAACCGGGATCGGGAGCCGACGCGGCTACAACCAGTTACCGAAACCCCGCACCTTGCCCTGCCCGCTCCGTTTATAGGCAAAGCCCCGCCCACCGGGGCATCGCCCCGCCCACTGGGAGCGCGGGCACCGCCCTCCTTTTATGGGCATCGCTCCGCCCACCTTGGTGCCGCCCCGCCCACTGGGAGTGAGGGCACCGCCCTCCTTTTATAGGCATCGCTCCGCCCACCGGGGCCACAGCCCCGCTCACTGGAAGCGAAGGGACCGCCCCGTTCCTCTTATAGATATAGCCCCGCCCACCTTGGTACCGCCCCGCCCACTGGGAGAGAAGGCACCGCCCCCCTTTTATGGGCATCGCTCCGCCCAGCGGGGCTACAGCCCAGCTCACTGGAAGCGATGAGACCGCCCCTTCCTTTTATAGGCATCGCTCCGCCCACCGGAGCTACCGCCCCGCCCACTGGGGGAGACAGGACCGCCCCTTCCTTTTATAGGCATCGCTCCGCCCACCCGGGCCGCCGCGGGTCCTACTGCCCGCCGGCCTGCACCCAGACCGTGGCGTCATTGGCGTCACTCTAGCGTCATCAGTCATCTCAGCCCGGGTTGGCTGCGGGCTGTGACGTCATCCCGGGAATGCGGCGGCGGGGAACGACCGAAGAGGGCGGGGGGGGGAGGAAGAATCAGGGGAAAGAACCACACACNGCGCACGGGTAGGCCGCGACCTCGCCCCGCCGGCCCTTATGTACTCCCGCCCTGCCTCGCGATTGGCGAGTCCCGTGTGAGACCGGGAGCGCGGATTGGACAGCAGGCGCCAGGGCCCGCCTCCTGCCCCGCCCCGGCTACAAGAAACCCCGGGAGAGGCGAGGCGCCGCTGCAGTACCGTGGGGCGCCGCCAGGGGTCGGGCCGGGCCGGAGGGGGTACCTGGGTGTTTGGGCCCCCCTGGGGTGGGGAGACTGAGGCCTGGCTGGGCTATGGTGGCAGTGGGTTTGCCCTCCCCAAGTAGGGGCTGTTGGGGGGCATCTCTATCCTCTGGGACAAGCCACTGGGGCAGGTCTAAGCCCAGCTGGGCTGGGCTGTCAGTGCAAGCCCCGAGGTGGCCCTGGCAGCCCAGGCTGCAGCCCCCGGTGGGGCTGGAGCTCTACCCAGAGCCCATCCCCGGCACTCAGGCTGTGCTGTTCCATCTGACAAAGGAACATCAGCCCAGGGCAAAGCCCCAGAATGTGGGACTCGGTGGCTTCTTCCGAGCCCAAACAGTGGCCACAGGACCCCCGTGCAGGACTTGGTCTCTGTTTCTTGGCTCTCACAACAGCCGCATGAGCCCCATTTCAGCACTTGGCTTCCCTTGTGAGCCCCAAAACTTGGCTTAGGGACTGTCCTGGTTTGAGGTGAGAAAACCACTTTTCTGTTTAGTAATTTGACTTTCTGGCTAAGCCTCTTCTAACTCACTGAGCTCTGAAATCTGTCCCTCCTCTCCTTAGGGAGACCCTCTAGACCGTCTGTCCTTTACGGCCAGAACAGCCACATTTTGGGACCAAAACCCCCCAAAACTCGGGGCCTGGTCTCTGTGTTCCTGCCCCATCTCCATGAGTTGGAGCCCCAAACCCGCTGGATTCCCCCACTGGTCAGAGTGTCACCCCAGTGGGAGCCGGGGGCTGCTCACCTACTGCCCCCCACCCCAATCCAGGAGAGTGGGGAGAAAAGGGAGAAAAAGGAGAAATAAGCCTCGTGGGTTGAGTTAAAAGACAGTTTAATGGCACAGGAATGGAAGAAAACAGTAATAACGGTACAAGGTTGTAATTAGGCGACACAAGCGGCTCCAGGAAGCCGGTGACCCGGCCCGACCCCGCCAGCCTCCATTCCCAGCCCTGCTCCAACCCTTCCTCTGCCCCTCCGCACCCCCCCGCTGGAAAAGCCCCGCCTAATGCCACCCCGCTAGCGCCGTTCCCGCACTGACCCGGGGCTCCGGCCGCTGCCGGGAGAAGGGGGCTCCAATCCCGCCGGGGCTCGGAGCGGCAGCCCCGCCTTGTCAGTCCCGACCGCACTTGGTCCGAGCCGGAGCCGCCGTCCCTGTCCCGGCCGGGGATGCGGGACTCGCTCCCTGCTCCGAACCCGGCCCGGAGCCCCAGACACGGCTCCCGAGCGCCGCGGAGGGGAAACGGGAACCGGGATCGGGAGCCGACGCGGCTACAACCAGTTACCGAAACCCCGCACCTTGCCCTGCCCGCTCCGTTTATAGGCAAAGCCCCGCCCACCGGGGCATCGCCCCGCCCACTGGGAGCGCGGGCACCGCCCTCCTTTTATGGGCATCGCTCCGCCCACCTTGGTGCCGCCCCGCCCACTGGGAGCGAGGGCACCGCCCTCCTTTTATGGGCATCGCTCCGCCCACCGGGGCCACAGCCCCGCTCACTGGAAGCGATGGGACCGCCCCGTTCCTCTTATAGATATAGCCCCGCCCACCTTGGTACCGCCCCGCCCACTGGGAGAGAAGGCACCGCCCCCCTTTTATGGGCATCGCTCCGCCCAGCGGGGCTACAGCCCAGCTCACTGGAAGCGATGAGACCGCCCCTTCCTTTTATAGGCATCGCTCCGCCCACCGGAGCTACCGCCCCGCCCACTGGGGGAGACAGGACCGCCCCTTCCTTTTATAGGCATCGCTCCGCCCACCCGGGCCGCCGCGGGTCCTACTGCCCGCCGGCCTGCACCCAGACCGTGGCGTCATTGGCGTCACTCTAGCGTCATCAGTCATCTCAGCCCGGGTTGGCTGCGGGCTGTGACGTCATCCCGGGAATGCGGCGGCGGGGAACGACCGAAGGGGGC
>VZTM01011255.1:246363-279254 GCA_013400555.1 Jacana jacana | reverse complement strand
ATGCCATTAACATTGGCCCATCTATCCAGTCTATCCCAGTCCCTCTGCAGAGCATCCCTGCCCTCAAGCAGATCAACACTCCCACCCAACTTGGTGTCATCTGCAAACTCACTGACAGTGTTTTCTATGTCCCCATCGCCATCATCAATGAAGATATTAAAAAGGAAAGGCCCCAGCACTGAGCCCTGAGGAACCCCTTGTGACCGGCCGCCAGCTGGATTGAACTCCATTGAGCACCACCCAGCGTTTACCCCATCACCCGGGCTCCTGTGGGAGGGAGAGCAGAGGAACCTCCATCAACTGAGAGGCAGCAGGTTGGGGTTTTTACCAAAAACTGGGGAAAATCCCCCCAGCCCGTGGCATCACCCAGCCTTTTGGGGGCACCCAGGGTGTTTTCTGCCTTCCCTGACTAACTGGGGGGGAGGCAAAGGATTTCTCCCTGAGGAGCAGGAAAACCCAGGACAGAAGTAAATGAAGTCAATAAACTAACCAACTGATATCTCTCTCTTTTCCTTTAATCAATTACTAGATCCATAAAAAAATAATAAAAAAAGCTTAAAAGTATAAATTTTACCTGCCTCTGGGACCCACGGGGCTGTTACTCTTCCTGGTGACTTCTTTCCCCAGCCCTTCAGGCCACAAGTTGGCTCTTTTGGGCCAGCAGCTTCCCCACCATCGACTTCAAAAAACAATAAAAAAACCCCAAACCCAACCCAAGAACCCAACCAAACCCCCAAAATAGCAAGAAAAGGGGCTCATACCTCCTTTAAATTCTTTTTATATTGCATACAGTGCTTTCTTCTTGCCTTGAGACCCCAAACACCCACAGAGAGAAGCTCCCCAGATCTTCCCAGCCAGGTGGGATGAGTTAAACAGCAATTTCTGAGGGAGGGGACCCCCAGGGCTTCCAGCAGCTGCACAGAACAGGTAATTTACTCCCCAGGGGGATAATGCTGGTACCCTGCTGCAGAAGACAGTGCCCAAAGCAGTAGAGTCCCCAGAATGCCACAAAATGCCACCTTTTCCACACTGGCAAAATTGGAGAGATGCTGGACAATAGATGGGTTTTGGTCCCAGTTTGAAATAACCACACAAGTGTCTTAATGACCCTCATCTCCTCCTGCAGCAGGAAGGGACGGGGCTTCTGGAAGAGTTGGTGCCCCATTAGAATCCTCGTTGGTCATTGGCATGGCCTCTCAGAACGCTGGTGGAGCCAGAGAGGTGTTGGTGGTTGCTCTTCCCCCAGCTCCATGTCCTCACCAAGGGTTACTCCTGACCTAGGAACAAAAAAGCAAAGTTTGGTCACGAGAAGTTGCAGCCCAGAAACCAATGGTCTCTTGGAGGAGCCCAGGTCACGCTGGGCTCAACTTTACCTGCCTGCAGATGGCAGGGGTGGGCAGGGAGATGCTGTGGACATCCAGGGCCTTCTGACCACCCTCCAGATCTGGCCTCACAGCTGCTCCCCCAGCCCAGGGTCACCACCCAAAGCCCAGGGATGTGTCAGGCTGCCCAGAGAGGTGGTGGAGTCTCCATCTCCAGAGACATTCAAATGCCACCTGGACATGCTCCTGTTCAACCTGCTCTGGCAGGGGGTTGGAGGAGATGATCTCCAGAGGTCTCTTCCAGACCCCATGTAATTCTGTGATTCCCCCACCAAAACAACAGGGTGAAGCAGCACCATAATGGAGTGCTCCAAGCCAGGTGCTTGCACAGCTGAGGCTTCACCAAGTCCTCAGCAAACATCTCCTCTGGCTTGGTATCACTTGGCACGGCCAAGCACCCAACCCCAGGAGAACCTGGAAAGGCAAATCAAGCCCCAAATCAGCCCAGCTAGGGGGTAACCCTGGGTATCCCCGGGCTGCCAACCCCTCTAGTGCCGGAGTGGGGACCCACAGACAACCCTGGGGCTGGACTGTCAGGGCTCCCATGTCTGCTCCCTATCATTGAATCATAGCATCGTCTTGACTGAAGGGCATGGACCTGTCAGAACGAATCCAGAGGAGGCCATGAAGATGCTGGGAGGGCTGGAGCCCCTCTCCTGGGAGGGCAGGCTGAGAGAGTTTGGAGGGGGGTCAGTCTGGAGAAGTGAAGGCACCGGGGAGACCTTGGAGCCCCTTCCAGTCCCTCCAGTGCCTCCAGGAGAGGTGGGCAGGGACTCTGGATGAGGGAGGGGAGCCATACGAGGAGGGAGAAGGGTTGGACACTGAAAGAGGGGAGATGGAGCTGAGATGTGGGGAAGAACTTCTCTGGTGTGAGGGTGGTGAGAGCCTGGCACAGGTTGCCCCGAGAAGCTGTGGCTGCCCCATCCCTGGAGGGGTTGAAGGCCAGGTTGGAGGGGGCTTTGGAGCACCCTGGTGTGGTGGGGGGTGTCCCTGCCCAGGGCAGGGGGTGGCACTGGGTGGGCTTTAAGGTCCCTTCCCACCCAAACCCTTCTGTGAGTCTACGATCCATCCTAAATACCTTTATGGTTTGTTAAAAGACTTTCCCTGCATTTTTCAAATGCCTTTGTGGAACCTTCCAGAATACCCTCTCGCTCCCAAGAGTCACTGAGCACCTTGGAAATGGAGATGACATGGGGACCTGGGTTCAGCCAGAGAGGACCGAGTGTCTAATGAGGAAAAACCAACACAGGAGCTCTCCAATAAATGCATAAAGTTACTTTATTTTCAGTATACATTTAATTTTGAAAAATATAAATGCTAAAATATCTCATCATCTTCATCTTTTTGATTCCATAAAAGTCACAATAGAAAGCTTCATAAAACTGTAAAATACTATAATGTTATAAGGAATTTCATGCTTTATATTACTGGAAAAAAAAAAATCATTTTATTATATTGAAATGTTTTCTGCTTTGTTTTTTGTTTGTTTTTTTGTTTTTTTTCCTTTTTGTTCCACCATCTTGATCCACTTCATTTTATTCCTGCGGTTTTGTTCTTTCCTCCAAAGCAAACACAGACTCAACGAGAATTAAAAACAATAATAAAAGTATCTGAAAGTGCCTGTTGATTCAAAAAAAAAAAAAAAAAGAAAAAAAAAAAAAAAAAAAAAAAAAAAAAAAAAAAAAAAGATAAATATAGAAATATAGAAATACGTATCAGCCAGGGTGACACAGCAGCGTGGGCTACAGAGCAGGCCAGGCGGCCACCACCCACCGCCTTCCTGGGGCTGGGACAAAGTTGGCTGCAGCCAGGGGGGCTGCCACGGGATCCCACCATGGGATCCCACCACAGGATCCCACCACGAGGTGGGACATGGCTTGGTTTCGCTTGGGGTGGCTCTTGATGGCCACCTCCAACCTCAGAGGGCTTCGGGTCAGCCTCCACCCTCCTTCCCAGCAGCGCTCGCCCGGGCTTTCCCCACAAAAATACCCAATTCTGATGGAAAAGGAGTTTTATCATCGAAGCTCCACGGGGTGGGGTGACACTGGGGATGCCCACCAGCTCCTGGTGCCAGCGGAGCTCTTGGTTGATCTCCCCGTGTTGGGTTTTCTTTGATTTTTTTTTAAAGGAAAAACCAACAGAAGAGGCACAGGCACCGCTGAGCTGCCAGTGCCAGGCGCCGGGACAGCTCCTGTCACCAGAATCCTGTGTCACCCAGGGAAAGCTACAGCAAACTTTGTCCCGTGCCCTTCAGCAACACCACCCTCTGTACGACGGCTTTGTTTTTTTGCGATAAAATAAAATGAAAAATGAAAAATAAAAATTAAAAAAAATAAAATAAAAGAGAGAAAGATGTAGATCAGCAGTCAATACATTTCAAGTACATTTAACACGGTTCAGAAGTGGAAGACCTCATTTTTGGGGGATCCCCATCACCAGGTGCCAGCAGACGGGAGGTGGGGGTGTGCGTGGGTGCCCGGGGAGCAGCTCCCCTGCTCCTCTCTCTTCATCTGGTCTCATCTTTCCTCCCTCAGTTACCGGGGTTCCTACAAACCCAAGGTCTGGGGTGAAACACCAGCATCTCCAGTGTACCCCATAAGCGACGCTTGGGGAACCAGGGACTTGTGTTCACCAAGGGATGGGTGTTCACCAAGGGATGGGTGTTCACCAAGGGATGGACACCCTTGGTTGAAGCCAACGTTGCATTTCCCAGGTTATCTGTCCTCCAGCTCACGGGGCCTGGCAGCGGAGGGAGCACAGAGATGCTCCTTTCCTGGCCTTGTCCAACATCTCCCCAGCCTTTCCCAAGCAGATTTCCTGGGCTGAGTCCCTGGGATGCCCATCTCAGAGTCAACTCACGTCAAGCCAAAACTGAGAGCCCTGGAGGAACGTTTGGAGGTGTGTGCATGTGTGGCTCCATCATCTTTCCACAGCAATGACTGCTTGCAGAAGGTCTGAAGGTCCATCTCGAAACCACCACAGTCCCCATCAACTCAATCCTTCAACCTCAGGGAAAGCAAGGTGGCCAGCTGCTTCTACAGCACGTCTGGGAAAGGAAAGAATAGCCCTGTCCTGCACCTCCGCTCGCTGATGTGGTGACCACGAGTGAATAGATGCTAAAATTTGGCATTTAAGGTCTCAGCACCATCATGAAGTTCTGTTTACTCAACCAACATGGACTTTGGTCTCCACTGGGGAGTCAGTTCTTAGAGCTGGGGTGGTTTTTATTCTTCTTTTCTTCTTCTTTTTTTTTATCCTTTTTATATTCCATGAAGCTTTTAGTGTGTCCCATGGTAGTCCTCAATGTTCTGTCCCAGAAATGTCTCGATGAAGCCTAGTTTCCCAAATTCAGGTGTCCACGGTCCATGCACACACAAGTACATTCTCACACGTGCCACGGTGAGCAAATCCCCGCTCCTGAGGTGACACTTGCTCCGAAAAACCACCCCAAACCTGGGGGTGTCCAAGCCCAGCAGGTCGGTGTCGCTGCAGCGCCGTTGAAGGGTGGGCAGGTCTAGGGGCTGAGCAGCCAGGATTTGGGGTAAGTTCTGCAGATGATGGCAAACTGGCATGGGGCAACAGAGGACGTGGGAGTCGGTGAGCCTGGGGAATGCGAGCCTCCAAGTGGGATGTCCTTCAGGTGGTCTTCTCCACTGCACCATCATGGCGCCTGAAGTCCACCCCCTGGCCTTGTGTGATGGTGGTGATGATGGCGGTGATGGTGGTGGTGTCTTCTCACGTGGACACCCACCCACCCACCTTTGGGCACACACACACCCCAGGGGTGCTGGAGAAAGGATGGGAACGGGAGCACGTAGGGAATCAACCACGGGAGTACAACCAGCGCCCGCCCACCGGCAGCGGCGGCGCTTACCGACCCCCAGCGTTTAAGACTCTTCCTACATCACAGGAGGTTTCAGTCACACCCCCTCTCCTTCATCAGAAAGTCGTGATTATTTTAATTTACTTGGGAAGAAAAAAAAAGACAGAAATGAGGATAAAGAAGAAAATAACTCTAGGTAAGACGGGTGCTTCAGAGCAGAAGGTGCCAGTCACCCCGACCCAGCCCCTGGGTCTCTGCCACGTCCTGCAGAGCCTGGTGGGCTGTCGTGGTTCTCTTGTGGCTTTTCTCTTTCTCTTGGGGGTGTGTGGGGGTGTGTGTGTGTGGTTTGTTTTTTCTTGTTGGTTTTTTTTTTTTAATTATTATTTTTTTTGTAAAAATCACATTATATACGGTACAATACATTATTATTTCTTTTTTTTGTTGGTTTTTTTTTCCTTTTTTACAGAAAGCCTGGCGTCTAGAAATAAGAGGTAGAACTACTCATACAACTATACGTTTCCTGCTGCAGGAAAAAAAAAGAAAAAATTCATATATTTTTTTTCTTTTCTTTACAGTAATTAAAAAAAGGTTAAAAAAATTGACCAAAAAAAAAAAAACAAAGAAAGTTGTAGGTTAGGCCCCCATAATTTAAACAAAATAATCTAGGAAAAAAAAAAAAATAACACTCTGCAATGTACCTGACGGATTAAGTCCATTAAAGTGTTTCTTAAAAGGAAAAAAAAACAACCCAAAGCAAAGCAAACCCAAACTCTTGCATAGGAAAGGGCCCTTCCCAAAGACGTGCTACAAGGATGGCAACGGTTCCTCCCTGCTGGGAGGGAAGTACCTGCTCTTTGTTTCCTTTTGTGGTTTGGTTTTAGGTTGGTTTGGGGTTTTTTTTTTGTGTGTGTGTGTGTTTTTTTTTTTCCTTTTCCTTCCTGGTTAACTACGAGCACAGGCTTGAGGAGAGCGAGAGTTAGCATTAGCAGCACTTTCCAGCATCTTCCAGCGGCGTGAAAGCCAGACATGGGACCAGCCTGGAGGTGGTGGAGGCGGTGGTGGTGGTGGTGGGGGACGTCAGGTTTGGTTTCTTTGTTCTGCCAGGCGAGGAAGAGACAACCAAAACCCACTGGTTCGCACCCAAAGCGATGCCAGTTTTCCCCTCCTCTCCCCACCACCCTCCCCGGCATCTCCCATGGGTAGGATGGGGAAGAAACACCACCCCAGCTTCTGCGGAGACGGGGAGGGGAACGAGTGCGTGCCGGAGCCACAGAGAAGAAGGCCCAAGGGGCCTGGGTCAGCGTGGGTCAACGGGGCGAGGAGGGAGGAGAGGAGATCTGTCCCCAGGGCGGGGGACACACGAGGGTGTCTTCCACCTGCAGAGGCCGGGAGCGGAGAGCAGCTTGGCGTTTGGCTAGTGACAAAATGAATTCCGTGACAGGTTGCTTTTTTTTAAACAGACAGACACAAATCACAAAGTAGTTTCTGTTCCCTTGCTCCTCCAGAAATAACCATTGTCTTCAGGCTCAAGTTCTATTCTAATTTGAGGCACAACTTTTACTGGAGTTCGTGGAGGGCTGCGAAGAGAAAGAAAGACGAGTGAGTGGTAAGTGTGGGGAACATCTCCAGGGTGCTCAGCCCTTCTCAACGTGGTCTGCTGAGCCCAGGGCTCCTCCTGGCACAGCCTCCTGGAGACAAACCATCAGAGAGTTGTGGAACTGCTCAGGTTGGAAGGGACCTTTCAGATCACCAAGTCCAACCATCAATCCAACTCTGACAAAAGCCATAGCTAACCCATGTCCCTCAGCACCACGTCTGCCTGGCTCTTCAGTCCCTCCAGGGATGGGGACTCCACCACTGCCCTGGGCAGCCTGGTCCAAGGCTTTATAAATCTTTCTGTGAAGAAATTTTTCCTGATATCCATTCTAAACCTCCCCTGGTACAACTTGAGGCCATCTCCCTTGTCCTATCGACTGCTCCTTGGGAGAGGAGACCGACCCCACCTCATCATCTACAACTTGCAAGAGAAAACCAGCGTTCTACAAACAAAACAGAGGGGCAACTGGCGTAAACTGGGAAAACTGCAGGTTCTGGGACTTACTGGGACACCCAAGAGTGTCACATCCAGAAATGGAAGAAATGCTTGACTCCCAGGACTGGTTCCTTGCATCAGCTCACACAGCACAGCTTTCTGGAACCAGCACCATATATAGGTACCACGTAAAGAACCCTGACAGGCGGGGGATTAAGACAAGGCCTAGGACATCACTTCAGACAACTTTAATGGCTTGGTCCAAGCACTGCTCGTGTCAGGAGGTAAAAAACACTAATTTCATGGACTGAGGAGCTCCAAATATCCAGCACTTCCCACCCAGCTGTAGCCGTACTCAGAAGCCACCTTTGGAATAATCTGGTTATAGGCGTTGAGATGAATCCCACGCGTCCTCTGACGCCGGGAAGGGTAGAGATTTCTTTGATGCTTCAAGGCCTGTTGCTGCCCAGGTCTAGATCCTGCTCCTGGTGCTGGAAGGCCTAAGGTGGTCCCGAGTGGCCTAGCCACGGCTGAGCTCTGAGAAATGGTTCTTAACTCTTCATTGCTGCAATTTGAGGGTATTATTTACTTTATTTTCCATCCCAGACACAGGAAATTGGATTACTTCCTCTTTGCAACATCCTGTTACGTGACTGAAGGAAAGTGTAACAGCAATGTCCTCTTACTGTCTGTCTCTTTTTTGTTCTGGGTTTTTTTTTTAAGGCTAAAGAGTTCCAGTTAATTTAATTTTTCCCCTGTAGATGTGTTTTCTAGCCTCCTTCCAGCTGCTCTGCACCTTTCTTCTGGTTCAGAGCCCAAGGCAGCCATCAGTGCTCCAGCTGAGGTCAAAGCAAGGCTGGTAGAGCCCGAGGCTCTCCACTTCTCCTGAACCCTGTAGGGCCGTGTTGGCCATCAACTTGGGAGGGATATTAGGAAAAGAATTCTTCACCAAAAGTATTATGAAGCCTTGGATTGGTTTGCCCAGAGAAGGGGTGGAGGAACCATTCCTGGAGGGATTTAAAAGCCAGGCAGACGTGGTGCTGAGGGCCATGGGTCAGTGATGGGTTTTGTCAGAGTTGGGTTGATGGTTGGACTCCATGATCTGAAGGGTCCTTTCCGACCTCGGGAACTCTGTGATTCTATGCTGCAACCCCACATAGAGAATTTTCTCAAAGTGCTCTTTAAGAGTTCCCTATAGGGGGGAACAAAACTTAACCTCGCTGATTTGGGGTATGCTGAGGGGCAGCTGAGAAGCTTCTGAGGAACTGTTAGCCTTTTTCTTGGGGTGCTTACCTTGGCATGGTGTGTGACCGAAGGAAAGGAATAGTATCAGCACGACGTGTGGCGTTCAAGGAATGTTGGTGATTTTTCTCCTGTCAGGGAGGGAAGAAAGTCTCGTTGGTGGCTTCCCAGTTTCTCCACGACACCCTCACCTATTTGGCAACCCTTTTTCAGTAGGGCTGACTCCCTACCAGGTGGATTTCACTGCTTGTAAATAACAAATACTCAATTTTCTCTCTCTCCTCTCCAAGATGAAAACCCTTGAGCGACCAAACACGATGAAAACGCTCATTTCCCAGGACTTTCCCCACCTTCAGGCCTTGACACTCACCTTCCATCTAACACCTCTCTGCTTACCCTGTGCCCAACCCATCCTGGGTGAGAAAATAGGTGGCTTCATCCCTGAAATGGCTTTTTCTCTCCTGAACCAGCGTGGGGGAGTGCACCCTCTGTTAATAATAATCCTATTAATGCCCTGAATGTTAATAACCTGTTAATCCTTTGAATCACAGAGCACAGTTCTATCCAAGGACCACAGCACACTGTAGCTGGATTCCAGCTACTTCTTCCAGTCTAAGGGTCTGATTTTATTTTATTATTTGATTTGCTCTGCTTCTAACTGAAAAACAGCAAATCAGCAACTGGATTATAAAAATTTAACAAACAAGCTCAGCCCATGGGAGATTGCCCCCACGCTGTCCCAAAGGACTTTCCAACAAGCAGGTTGGCAGCAGGACTTTAATAATTGCCTTAATTATTTCAGCCTGAAAGATGCTGAAAACAGTAAAACAGGGCTTCTGAGCACAAAATCCAGTGTAACATCAGGGTGCCCTGTGTTTTTAGCACGTCGGGGCAGTCTCACAGAAGAAGGAGGAGGCTCTGCCTGGCTGTCCCAGGATTATTTCTTTCCCTTATCAGCAAAACACTGAAATTATCCAAATAAGTCAGGGAAACGTCTCTTCCTCTTTGCTCCTGTTTTATAAAGCCAATCTCTGAGTGTTCTCTGCGCTTAAAGGATCCAAATGCCACCAAAAAGGCAATTGAGATTTGGGTACCAGCTCTTAAATGCTACCTTCAGGGTCTAAAGGTGTGTGATTTTAGGTCCTGCTCCTAGAGATGCCCAGCCTCGCGGCACTACTAATTTATTACTCATTTATCCCTATTTCTCCCCTCCTGCCCCACAACAAAACAGCCCATTTCTCACCAGGTGGCACCCATGGCTCCTACTATTTGAAAAAGTCAGCACAAAGGCAAAAAAAAAACCCAACCCCCAAAGAACAAAAAAAAAAGCAAGAAAAAGCTAAGGTGAGTTGTTATTCCCGACTCCTCACCCACCGCAAGACTATGGGGTGAAAAGTGAAAAAAAATGACTGAAAATGAAGACAGGACTCATCATTAGGGATGGGAAAATGAGGCAGGAAATGACAGAGGAGCAGAACATCACAAAAGCAAATCACCTAAGAAGGGAAACAGGTTAATGGTCAACTGATGGCTGCCGTGCCAGTTTAATGCAGGTCAAGGAGGCGCTTAATTAACTCTTTTAAGCGCTGATTTGTGCAACTGCTTGGCACCTAAGGGAGCAAAAGGTCAGGGGACAGCGATGCAGTTTAGACACGCTGCAAATCCAGAAACACCAGGCTCAGAGAGGGAAGGGGGGGGGGAAGAAAAAAAAAACCCCAACTCAAGCCAAAGGATAAGTCAAACCATCGGCAGAGCCAACACAACCCGGGGAAGGTGAGGCCAGAGAGGAGGAGAGAGCGAGCGGCCAAGGGACCTGTTAGTGGCTGGATGAAAAGCGCTTAAGCTGGAGGCACCAGAAGGAACAACATCAGTTTTTGTAACAAGCAAAGGGAAAAAGAAAAAAAAAAATAAAATAAAACAAGCTCGCAAACCCAAAATCTGTCATAAATCAGAGGCCTGGAAATTAAAAAAGAGGAAAGAAAGAAAGAAAGAAAGAAAGAAAGAAAAAAAAAGAACAAGAAGAACAAGACAAAGTATTTCTCAAGTGATAGGAAAAGTGGGTTTTATCTTTAAAACAAACAAACAAATCACTCTAAATATAATACTGATATTTCCACACTGCAAGGCAGAGTCAAGCAGGCATGCAAGAGGTCGGTTCTACTCACTGTCGGCAGGTTTGCTATCACTTAGGAAAGGTTCCTGCTCCATGATGTCCATTGGTATTTTAATACTTGGGACTTTTTCTGAGTAGGGGCAGTCAGACTGTGAAAGAAACGTGTAAAAGATCTTAGAACATTTTCACCGCTCGCTCTCTCTCTCTCTCATCGTCTCCCGCAAATTAAAATTAGCCTTCAGATAGTTTCTGTAGGAATGAGGAAAAGAAGAAAAAATACCAAATAAAGATGCATGGCCCAGTGTAGTTGCCTGCTGGTTCCCACCCATCCCCTGCTGCACACCCCCCCCTTTTCCTCTTCCCTCGCTCCTGGGAAGTGGAACAGAGCGGGAGGGAAGGGAAGGTCTGATCCTTATATTCCTCTTTCCTTTCCCACCAGCTTATGAGACGCCAACCAACCCGCCCTGGAGTTGGCTGGAGGAGATACAGATGGAAAAGGCACCGGTAGGCAGAAAGCAAGCCAGGCACTGGCTCCTCTGAAAGCTCATCCAAGTGTTTCATCCTGCTGTGATTTCTGTAGGACCCCCTTTTTCCTTCCCGATCGCTCCAGGAGGACGAGGCCCAGACCAGGCACCACGGGGCAAGAGGTTCCTTAGGCTGAGTGGTTCCCACTCCCCCTTTTATTTAGAATCCTAGAACCATTCAGGTTGGAAGAGATCCTTGGGATCATCCAGTCCAACCATCAGCCCTACTCTACAAAGTTCTCCCCTACACCAGATCCCCCAACACCACAACCAATCTACTCTGAAACACAGTCAGGGATGGGGACTCCACCCCTTCCCTGGGCAGCCCAGTCCAGGCTCTGACCACTCTTGCTGGGAAGAATTCTTGCCTCATGGCCAGCCTAACCCTACCCTGCTGCAAGTCAAGTCAAACCCAGTCTCATTACAATTTAAATGCTTCCTCAAATCCAGGGCTCTTGTAAGAATTCCAGGCAGGAGAAACAGCAAACCAAGCTCCCTGGAGCTTGGGCACCAGCCTGATTTACACCCCGCTGGCCTCAATGATCCACATGCTTATGCTTGGTTGAAGGTACTTGGAGTTATTTTGCTTTATTTTTTAAATAAAAGTAACTTCTCCTGGCCCAGGAAAGGCTGATACTGCACAACTGGGCGAAAGAATGACAGTGATATTTGCCAAAAACGTTAACACATCTTTGTTCCTGGAGAGAAGGTGACACAGCACCGAGCCTGACCCGGGGGTGGAGGGAGGGAGACCTTCAAGTCAGGGTAGAAAAACATTACAGAGGCCAAAGGATCGCTCTCCCAGGATTATTATTATTGTTATTTTATGTATTTTTTAAACATAACTGCCATCCAGTGCAGTATTTCATACTCTGATAGCAAAAAGTTTGCCTCTGGACTGTTTTTAGGAGGCTGAGGGAGAAGCACAGCTCAAATAAGATGAGTTTGCAGAGTTGTGGCACTTGGGCCACACCAACCCCATGGATGGCTACAGGCTTGGGGCAGTGTGGCTGGAGCTGCCTGGCAGAAAAGGAGCTGGGGGTGCTGGGTGACAAGGGGCTGAACATGAGCCAGTAGTGTGCCCAGGTGGCCAAGAAGGCCAAGGGCATCCTGGCTTGCATAAAGAATAGTGTGACCAGCAGAAGCAGGGAGGTGATTGTCCCCCTGTGCTCAGCACTGGGGAGGCCACCCCTTGAGTCTGGTGTCCAGTTCTGGGCACCTCAGCACAAGAGAGATCTGGAGGGGCTGGAGCGAGTGCAGAGGAGGGACACGGAGCTGGGGAAGGGCCTGGAGAATAAGGCTTATGAGGATGGATTGAGGGAGCTGGGACTGTTTAGTTGGAGGCAGAGGAGGCTGAGGGGAGACCTCATCCCTCTCTACAACTGCTTGAAAGGGCATTGCAGAGAGGTTGGTGCTGGTCTCTTCTCACGGGCAATGAGCGATAGAAGGAGAGGGAATGGCTGCAAGCTGCAGCAGGGTAGGGTTAGGCTGGACATGAGGCAAGAATTCTTCCCAGCAAGAGTGGTCAGAGCCTGGACTGGGCTGCCCAGGGAGGGGGTGGAGTCCCCATCCCTGACTGTGTTTCAGAGTAGATTGGATGTGGTGTTGAGGGATCTGGTGTAGGGGAGAACTTGTAGAGTAGGGCTGATGGTTGGACTTGATGATCCCAAGGGTCTCTTCCAACCTGAATGATTCTATGATTCTATGACTGAAAAGCAGAGAGGCAGAGATAAAGCCATCCCCAAATCCCGCTCCTTCGGGGTTCTGCTGTGAGCAGAGCTTGGGTGACCTCACCAATGCATCCCCCTTTCCCTGCTAATAAAGGAATTCAAGAGATCTGTGGAACAGCAACGCTGACACCCAGGGTCTGCTTTAAACTTCACCCTCTACAATTGAACAGAGAGACAGGAAAAAGTAGCTGCAGTGAGCAAAATCCCCCAAAAGGGAGAAGAGACCATTATGCAGCACTGGCTGACTCTGAAACTAAACATAGAATCACAGAATCATTCAGGTTGGAAGAGACCCTTGGGATCATCCAGTCCAACCATCAGCCCCACTCTACAAAGGTCTCCCCTACACCAGATCCCCCAGCACCACATCTCATCCACTCTGAAACACAGTCAGGGATGGGGACTCCACCCCCTCCCTGGGCATACTCATTTTTATTTTTTTTAAATTTTCTGGCCTTTCTGGGTCGTCCATTTTTTAACATAAAAATTAGAGAGAAAAACCTGAAGCCCTTGAATTTTCATGAGGCCAACGCAGCAACCGGCTGCAGGAATTCACACTTTTTAGAGCTGCCAGAGGGGGAAAAAAAGGTGAGAGATTACTGAAAATGGCTCTTTGCAGCCCCTTTTCCGCTGCCCCTGGTTGCTACTAAACCCCAGGGAGAGCTTTGGGTGAGCCCTAATGAGTGCTGAGCGTGGTCTCCACCGAGGCAGGGCGTTGCTGTACTCATTCCTCTAACCCCAGCTCCTTTGCTGAGCTCTGCAGGGGGATATCAGCCACCAAATCCCACGGGACTAACCTGGTGGGAACACATTTCTGGAAGGGAAAAGGTGAAAATAATCAAAGCAAACAATACCAAGTGCAGGAAGCTGCTAGAAAGCAAGTGCTGGAAAAAAACCAAAAACAACCAAAACAAAGCAACCAAGAAGAGTTAAGAACCAACATTCTGCATAAATTCTCTTACCCATTAGATCAATGACTGTACCTGAAATTCATGAAAAGCTTAAAAGAGAGGAAATAGCTTAAAAGATACCAGCAATAGGGAGCCATGGCTCAGGGAATGACGCTGCTGGATTCAAACTGGTAAGAGGAGGGGATGGAGAAAAACTTGCTGATTATTCACTATGTACANTTCCTCTAACCCCAGCTCCTTTGCTGAGCTCTGCAGGGGGATATCAGCCACCAAATCCCACGGGACTAACCTGGTGGGAACACATTTCTGGAAGGGAAAAGGTGAAAATAATCAAAGCAAACAATACCAAGTGCAGGAAGCTGCTAGAAAGCAAGTGCTGGAAAAAAAACAAAACAAAACAAAACAAAGCAACCAAGAAGAGTTAAGAACCAACATTCTGCATAAATCTCTTACCCATTAGATCAATTACTGTACCTGAAATTCATGAAAAGCTTAAAAGAGAGGAAATAGCTTAAAAGATACCAGCAATAGGGAGCCATGGCTCAGGGAATGACGCTGCTGGATTCAAACTGGTAAGAGGAGGGGATGGAGAAAAACTTGCTGATTATTCACTATGTACAGGAGTGTGTTTTCTCTCATTTTGGGAAAGGGTGGCTTGTTATCTCAAATAAAAGCCCATTTTTCCCAGCTGGGATTCAGCTTGATTTCATAAAGTGTGGATCCAGAATCCCTCCTGCACTGTCATCTAACACATGCCTAGTTTTGTCTCTTCCAGTGTACACCCTCTACTTCAAACAGCGTTTATTCTTTATAGAAAGGACTTTGTGTGTTTCCTTATCAGAACAGCTTGACTTTGTTGCCTCCAGCACAGATCTGCAGAGCTGTTACATTGCTTTCCCATAAAGGATTCAGGTTCTAGCTTGTCTACCACCAGGACCAGGGTTGCTCTTTCTCTCCTCCCAACCTTGAGCAAGGTCAGGCATCAAGGTGCTTTTGGGGAACTCCTGGAGCTGCCCCTTTCCTCCTGAATCACAGAATGGTCTGGGTGGGAAGGGACCTTAAAGCCTACCCAGTGCCACCCCCTGCCCTGGGCAGGGACACCTCCCACCACACCAGGTTGATCCAAGCCCCCTCCAACCTGGCCTTCAACCCCTCCAGGGATGGGGCAGCCACAGCTTCTCTGGCCAACCTGGGCCAGGCTCTCACCACCCTCACACCAGAGACGTTCTTCCCCACATCTCAGCTCCATCTCCCCTCTTTCAGTGCCCAAACCTTTCCTCTCCTCCTCTGGCTCCCCTCCCTCATCCAGAGTCCCTCCCCAGCTTTCCTGGAGGCCCTGGAGGGACTGGAAGGGGCTCCAAAGTCTCCTTCTCCAGGCAGAACCCCCCAACTCTCTCATCCTGTCCTCCCAGCAGAGGGGCTCCAGCCCTCCCAGCATCTCCGTGGCCTCTGCTGGTCCCACCTGAACCTCTGAAGATAGCAGATGTATTAGCTGACCCACAAGGAGGGCTGGTGCAGTAGATCCACTCAGTGCAGAAAGGACGGAGGTGATACCCCAGCAGAAACCCTCCAAACACCCCCCCACCCCCCCCCACCACAACCATGACCGTCGGAAAAGCCCTCCTCTCGTAAGCCCTGGATGGTCACACCAGCAGAACAAGTGACACTATGCGTAGTGCTCTCCTTTTACCCTGAAATTATTAAAGCCTGGATCCCTTTTCCCATTGCAGAAGGTCCATGCTGACCAAAGCAGCAGCTCTCCAAAGGCCATTCACGCTTGCTGCACAAAGTCCTACAGAACGGGGGCGTTTAGCACTCCCTGAGACATCTAGAGCGTTTGAGTTCACGCTGGTCCTGGGCAGGAGCATGTTTGAAGGCCTGAGGACTGCGCTGCTGCTTATCACAGAGACAGCAGAAAATACAACAGTCTAAGGCAGGTGGATGTCCTCTAGTGGGGTCACCACGCTCGGGAATGGCACAAGCAGCTACGGTTGACTCTTTTAGGGTGTGCTGTGACCTGAGGTAGGACCAAAGAGCACACTGCAGAAGGACCTCAGAGGCTTTGAAACCACCTGGGCCGTGAGCGTTACCAGCAGAAAGCAGCCTTTCCTTTGCAGTACGACAAGTCACACCTTCCTGTGCTCTTCAGTAATTGAAACACTGGACAAGAAAAACCAGAGTATGTTCTGCTGGAGCTGCTGGTGAAAACTGTTCTTCTCCTAAAATGTAAAAGATGATGGGGGAGGAAGGGGAGGAGGGAGAGATGAAGGCGGCAGGGTGACGACAGGCGCTCTAGCAAAGGGCACGACACGCCGGCAGGTACCTCCTGCTCCTGGGGGAGGCGAGATCTCACTCTTGGCAACACAAGTACCACCTACCACAGGCTGCTGGTGACTGGAAAAGGGAAGGTGATATAGAAAAGAAGTGGGTTTTGGGCAAGGGGGGGGGTGCATTTTGCTGCAGCAGCAAAAGACAGGATGGGTTGGCTTCAAAAGGAGCTGGGAAACGGCCAGCCCCAGGGCTGGAGAGGGGCAGGGACCGTCCCTCAGGGTTAGTTAGCTAGAAAAGAGTAATTTGACAGGGGCAGAAAAGCTCCTTACATCATCATTGTCACTGTCCATACTGCCCTTCTTCTTTTTCTTCTTCTTCTCGTCCTCTTTCTTTTTCTTGTCCTTTTCTGGAATGACGTCGTCAAGAAAGCTTAAGTCGTGCTGGGAGAAGAGGTAGTCCATGGCTTTTCTGACTGCTACCAGTGCCAGGATCTGGAAAGGCAGAGAGGGGCATTAATTGGGAACACCCTGGGCATTCCCCCAGGAATGTAAAGGAACACGCAGACAACGAGGGGGATCTCTGTCAGGAAATAAGTATGGACTCACTTCACCCTCCTGTGGAGGCAGAGCTCAGCTCTAACACCCAACTGACAGGCAAGTGGCCAAATAACAGAGACAAAACAAAAAAACCCAAAAGAGCATTTTCATTCATGTTTGGATTCAGCCCACGTGTACAGGTTCACCAGGGGAGCCTGAGTAACTTGTCTTCACTTGGTTTTGTCACCGGTTTCCCAGATCTAAGAACTCCTTAGGAAGAGCCAAACTGTGCCCTCGGAGCGGGCAGAAGAAAGTTTACCAGGACTGTGGCAGCAGGAAACTGGAGGAAAAGCTTTTTCTGTGCAAGATACTGCAATCTGAGGCAGTGGAGAAGAAAGATAGAAGGGCAGTATCTGAAATAGGTGTTCACACCAACGCTGGGTTAACACCACCAGCCCCAAACATCCCGTGTACGCTCTACCAAAGGGTCCAGCAGCAGACTGAAAGCTCCACTTGGCTACCAAAAGATATAGAATTGACCAAGTCTCCCACAGCATCCTCACAGGTGAGCTCAGGAAGTGTGAATCAGCTGAGTGGACAGTGAGGTGGCTTGAAAACTGGCTGAAAAACAGAGGTCAGAGGGTCATGATCAGCGGCCCAGAATCTAGCTGGAGTTCTGTAACTAGTGGGGTCCCCCAGGGGTCACTACTGGATCCAGTCCTCTTCAATATTTTCATCAATGACCTGGATGAAGGGATGGGATGTCCCCTCAGTGAGTTTGCTGACGACACAGAACTGGGAGGGGTGGCTGTCACAGCAGAAGGCTGTGCCACCATCCAGAGAGACCTGGACAGGCTGGAGAGTTGGGCAGACAAGAACTTGATGAACTTCANCTTCAAGGGTGGGTGTCAGGAGGATGGGGCCAGGCTTTTCTCAGTGGTGCCCAGGGACAGGACAAGAGGGAATGGGCACAAACTGGACCATGGGAAGTTCCCTCCCCCCATGAGGAGGAACTTTCTTCCTGTGAGGGTGGTAGAGCACTGGAACAGGCTGCCCAGGGAGGTGGTGGAGTCTCTGGAGACATTCAAATGTCTCTTGAATGACTCTGGAGACATACAAACCTCATCTGGACACGTTCCGCTGTGGCCTGCTCTAGTAGGACTAGCTTTGGCAGGGGGTTTGGACTAGACCTCCAGAGGTCCCTTCCAACCCCGTATCACTCTGTGACTCTCTGTGATTCACTCCTGACAACTGAAGGCTGTCTTTAAGATGAAGAGCTGGTTCCAAGCAACGATGACCGACAGCACAAACAATTCCCAGGAAAGGGTCTTGAGTGTTGACTTGCGCAACTGAAGACGCAATTGCAGGAGTGAGAGAATACTCTGGGGGTGGAACAATGCTGTGTAGACACCCATGATGACCCCATTAGGAATTACTTCTGTATTAAAAGTGCTTTTCCTGCAAATAAACAGAGGCTTGGCCATTGGCTGGAGCTTCATAAGTTGGAAGTTCGTCGTCATTTTGTCCATGAGGGCAAATAATTGAGGTTTTGTCACCAGATCCAGCTACATCTAAGCCGTGACTGTAACTTCACTGGGTTTGAACTGTTATAACAGAATTCAGCAGACTCAGGTTTTGCCCAGATTCTCTCTGTTCTGGGCAAAGAGGCAGAGTGTCTGTCCACAACTCGGGTTCAGCTCTCCATGGCAGCCCAGCACAGCCACGAAAGCGCAAGGGGAGGGCCTGTCAGTGGGAACTGCTGATTTTTAACACCCTTCTGTGCAGGCATGTGTCCCCGTGAGAACAGTTGGAGGGTTTTGTTTTTTACTTGCAGCAACTTTTCTCATTTCACAAACATCAGCAAACAAACACTTGTCCTCGTTCTGTTTTCCCCTTTCCCTCCTTCTCTCCCGTCAAGAGGCACTGCAGCTCCCAGTTGCACTCACCACTGACATTACACTCCTCCACAAACCTCAAACTGGGTGACCCTGGGCCCGGATTTAAGGGAGTTTCATAAAGCTTTTGACTCTGCAGTGGGCTGACCCATCTCCAATCCACAGACCAAACTCAACACAATTTCTGTGCAGCCGTGGTCCCGTCAGACCCACACGCCATCCATCTGGCCCAGTATATACATTAAAAAAACCCCTTAGCACTTGTTTGGGTTTATTTGGTGTAAGCACCTAGTTGTGTCTACAGCTCTAGTAATAATCTAAATGCACAGAAAGCTCTTTTGCCATTCCCCTTCCTTGATGTAGAAATTCTGTCTCGGGCTGATAAGCACAGTGGAAGGGACCTTGAAAGCTCCTCCAGTCCAATCCCCTGCTGGAGCAGGAACACCCAGAGCAGGTCACACAGGAACGCCTCCAGGCGGGTTTGGGATGTCTCCAGAGAAGGAGACTCCACCACCTCCCTGGGCAGCCCCTGCCAGTGCTCCCTCACCCTCACCAGGAAGAAGTTTTTCCTCATATTGAAGTGGAACCTCCTCTGTTCCAGCTTGCACCCATTGCCCCTTGTCCTGTCGTTGGACGTCACTGAGAAGAGCCTGGCTCCATCCTCCTGACACTCACCCTTTACAGATTTATCAACATTCATGAGGTCACCCCTCAGTCTCCTCTTCTCCAAACTCAAGAGACCCAGCTCCCTCAGCCTTTCCTCCTCTGGGAGATGCTTCACTCCCTTCATCGTCCTTGTAGCCCTGCCTTGGACTCTTTCCAGCAGTTCCCTGTCCTTCTGGAACTGAGGGGCCCAGAACTGGACACAGCACTAAGGAAGTGCTTCTGTGTGATGAACATTTGATCTCTCAACACCCAAAATAAGTTTTAACATGAGCCAGATACGCACTATGGGAAAGATCACACGCATCCTATGGACTTCCATGCCAGCCCCTGATGTGAAACACAAGAATCAACCTTATTGTCTTGTTATTTAAGCTCAAGGAAAAAGATAATCTTGTGTTTTCACTCTAATCCTTTCCCTCCAATGGCACACCTCTTAGCAATGAGCCTCATTCGTGGTTGTGTCAACCTGTGCTATTTAAAAGCCAGGGTAGAAATTTTCTCCACGGTGATCAGTGTGGACTTAAAAAAGAAAGGAAAACCATGAAGCTCTCATTCATTCACACAGCTCAAGGAGAAAACAGGGCAAATCTAACCTTGGAGGCAGCAACCCTCAAAACTAACTACACCATTCTGGGAAAAAATTAACTTTCCAGGCTTGTTCTCCTCCAGAGGATTTATGTAAAGGCTGCAACCACAACTCTGACCCCGTGTAGTCTCAGATCAGTGCCATGAATGGAGGCAGAGCCCCGAGCCAGGGGGTTGAGAGGGAGAGGCTGGGTTTGCTCATTGATAGGAGGGTATGGCCATGGGTGGAAGGCGCAGGCTGCAGAAGGGAGGGACGGGAAGGAGAAGGTCACCTACCATGACAGGGAAGATGATAGCAGCCACAGTCGACTTGAGGATCCAGAGGAGGGCCAGGCACACCACCTGCAGGAAGGTGAAGAGATGGACCCTGCGCAGCGGGACGTGGCGCAGGTAGATGAAGTCAGGCTGGTGTTTTAGAGGCATCAAGAGCAGCTTCAGACGATCCATGAACTGGAAAGGAAAAGAAATGGATGTTTAAATGAAAGGCAGGAAACACAGAAAAATACAAACATGTTATTCCCCCATGAAGAGTGACCTTGAATCAAATTGCTTTCCATCCATAGAAGATACCCAGAAGAAAACCCTGCATAGCTCCTCTATCCTGGCTGACTTGTGCTTAACGCAGGGTGGGCCAAACACCTTAATTCTGTTGCCTCAAGTGAAAGTTTTAGGCCTACACTATATTTGGCAACTGAACAGAGATACAAGAACGAAGCATCTCTCAAAGCAAGGCCTGGAGGTGCCACCACTGATCTGGTGATCAGTGAGTAAACCAAGGAACGAAGGTGTCCGTGGAAATTGCTCCTCTGGCTTCAAAAGAACAATCTGCTGTGGCTTGGCTTTCCCAAGCTGAATGTTCAAACTACAGTCGGCTTTGGGTCGCTTCTGCCACCCTCCCCAACCCTGCTCCTGCTAAGGAAAGACTTTCAGCATTTAAAAAACCCACTTTCCTTCTGAATAAATTGGGAAGAGAGGTCAACAGAAGTGAGGGTAGACATCACATGAACAGAGAATAGAAAGAAACCAAAGAGTGAGGAAGATGGGCAGCTTCTCCAGCAGTGTCCTTTGTCCCACGCTGGACCGGGTGGACCTGGAGTTAAACCAAACCCAGGATTTCTCATCAAGTGAAATACATCCTTGCTCAAAGGGAAAACAAACTGCCCAGTCCCCTGACCACCTGGGCTGGGCAGCAGGAAAAAATGCCCTCCAGGAGAACCAACCCCAGGGGACACAGGACAATCCCCTCCTTGTCCCCTACCCCAAACATGGGCTCGCTGCCCGCTGCTGAGACCAGATGGATCTCACACCGGGGAGTGAAAGCTGGGGCCGTTTTGAAGAGCACCCAAGGAAATTCTCATGGTGCTCACAGAACAGGCAGTCCTTTTCCCCTCAGAGCACAAGCAAGTGCTAAAAGAGAAAGGCCACAATTAATAGGGTGCCAGAAAGCAACAAAACCACTTCCAGCCTCCTGGGGCCAACGGCAGACGTTGTGCTGTGAGAAAGCCTCTTTATGGAATATTTCCTCAACAACAAAGAAAGGGGCTTGGCTTCTCCTCCTGGGCAAAACAGCAGTGTTCCTGTTGCAGAACAACCCCGCTGCCATCAGTCATCTGCCTTTGTTTTCATTCAGTGTCAGATGCCCCAAAACCACCCTGGGAGGGAGCCTGGGGCCTCTGCATGCACGGGCTGCCCTTGGCATCACTCAGCTGGGGTGGGAAGGTGGACCTTGGGTCTTCACAAAGCACCCCTCATCATTTACAGGGCCTGGGCTTGGCCACTCTCCCACTGAGCAGAGAGCTCCCCTTTGGTCTGGATCCCAGGACAGCCAGCCCGTGGCAACGTTTGTAAACAGTTGCTACCCTTCCTGGGTTTCTTAGGAAGGAAAAGGAGGTGGTCAAGAAGAGAAAGGGCAGAGAGTTGTGAAAAAAAACCCACCCTGCACTGGTTAATGATTGCCATCTTCTGGAGAGGGCTCAGTGTTGGAGGGACTCATAGAATGGTCTGGGTGGGAAGGGATCTTAAAGACCATCTTGTTCCAATCCCTTTGCCCTGGGCAGGGACACCTCCCACCACCCCAAGTTGCTCCAAGCCCCCTCCAACCTGGCCTTGAACCCCTCCAGGGATGGAGCAGCCACAGCTTCTCTGGGCAGCCTGGGCCAGGCTCTCACCTGCACGCCATTGAGGGACGCGACGCCCATGTAGAGGAAGACACCGTAGAGCACAGGCATGGGAATGAACTGTGGGGGGAAAAGGAGAAACCGAGTGAGCAACCTCCCCACACACAACACACTGTTAAGACACAGAAGGACATAATTCCTAGCCTGTGATTGACTCACATCGGGCCTACGTGTGGACAGTGCAGAGTAAGACAGCGAGCAATCTTTCTGATGTGTTTTGAGAGCCCTAAGAACGTTTGTGCAACCACTGGAGGAGTGAGGAGCAGGGCAGGGGCTGGATGAGCCCTGGGCTCTCCCACTTCAATGGGACAAGGACATCTCTCCAAGAACCAAAGGGAACGGAGCCAGCAAATTCAAGACAAGGTGGGGTAAGCGTTCTAGAAAGCTTCAAACTGGTTTTCACCTCTTGGTTTCTGGTGAGCTGAGAAGCAGGAGGTAGAGGATAAGGTAAGGCAGCATGATCCTGTGGTATGTCCAGCTCAGTAAGCTGTGGAAATCCATCCAGAAAAGCTCTTCTCTTGAGTCCCACCTCTCTGACCGCTCCACCTTTCACTCACTCTAATCCATAACTACCCACAAACACAGGGCCGTGAGCTGAGTTGCCTTCTTCACTGCTTGGAACTGACCTTTCAAACATCAATTTCTGCTCCCACAACTGCCAAGCGTGGCCCATTCCCCCATCACCCATCCTGCCACTGGGGACATCTTCCATTGGAAGCCAGGAATGGGGCAGAGTCATACCACCAACGTGACACCAGAAGGAGCATCTGTCCCTCTGACTTGGAGCACAAAGCTCTCCTCCATGGTGAAAGCCACCACAGCTTCCAAGAGGAGGAACCGCTCCTCATCCCCACCACAGAAGTGTGGGCAGCCAGCCTGGCATGACCTAACTGGGAATATTCATAGAATCATAGAATCATTTAGGTTGGAAGAGACCCTTGGGATCATCAAGTCCAACCATCAGCCCTACTCTACAAGTTCTCCCCTACACCAGATCCCTCAACACCACATCCAATCTACTCTGAAACACAGTCAGGGATGGGGACTCCACCACCTCCCTGGGCAGCTGATTCCACTGACTGACCACTCTCTCTGGGAAAAACTTTTTCCTCATGGCCAGCCTAACCCTACCCTGCTGCAGCTTGCAGCCATTCCCTCTCCTTCTATCACTCATTGCCGTGGCCTTCTTGGCCACCTGGGCACACTGCTGGCTCATGGTCAGCCCCTTGTCACCCAGCACCCCCAGGTCCTTTTCTGCCAGGCAGCTCCAGCCACACTGCCCCAAGCCTGTAGCCATCCATGGGCTTGGTGTGGCCCAAGGGCAGGACCTGGCACTTGGCCTCGTTGAAGCCCATGCCATTAACATTGGCCCATCTATCCAGTCTATCCCAGTCCCTCTGTAGAGCATCCCTGCCCTCAAGCAGATCAACACTCCCACCCAACTTGGTGTCATCTGCAAACTCACTGACAGTGTTTTCTATGTCCCTTTCGACATCATCAATGAAGATATTAAAAAGGAAAGGCCCCAGCACTGAGCCCTGAGGAACCCCTTGTGACCAGCCGCCAGCTGGATTGAACTCCATTGAGCACCACCCTTTGGGATCACCCTTCCAGCACAAGCCACAGGTGGGAGTTGAATCATGGCCTTTGTGCCGTTCATCTGAACCCAGGGGCGTCAGGCAGAGCTCTGCTGCCATCGCTGAAGGACAGACCTTCGTGCAGTGACGGGCGGCTGCCACTGAACGGCAGCCATGGCACGGCCAAGGCTCCCAGGGAGGGACGTCTGTCTTCCAACATGCATGGAACTCACCGAAAAGGCAAACAATGGGGCAGTTATTCCATGTTTTGTCGTATTCCCCACATTATTCATCGTAAAAACACAGAGCCAAGCACAAATCCCCAGAGGCCCTCATCTCCAACGCACGCATTTCACGTGGCGCACACGAGCACCGGAGTCACTGGGCCACGTGCCGTCCCAGACCAAAGCTTCCCTGCCTGCATTCTCCCCTTCCCTCCCCTGAGTCTCCATCCCTATCACCCCCTGACAGCTCCTTGCTTGCTAATTCATCCTCCTCTTGGATGCAGCCGCTTCTTTGAGCGAGCTGCCATCGTATTTCGCACTAAAAACCGTGGGGTTTATTTTTTCCACAGCCTGTGTTCCCCAGTCTGCTGTCACCGTGTGCCATCGGGGGGTGGGATGGGGAGCCAGCACGTGGTTCCCATGGCTGGGGATGTCCAAGGGATTCAAACCCCTCTCTGGGTCTGTTAGAAGAGACAAGACAGTATCTCCTCTGGCAAGTTTGAGGAGGAGAGTTTAGCTTTAGTTCATTTACATTTCTATTTTTTTCCTCTCTTTCTCTTTCTTTCTGTTTATCCAAAAACAAACAAACCAGAAAAAAAAAAAAGAAAAGAAAAAGAAACCACAAAAAATCCCACCCCCCACAACCCCATGTCCAACTACTCTTTCACCATCCCACGATGATTAATCCCATAAATCACCCCTAGGTGGAACTTCAGTCCGTCCCCCTGCAGAGCAGCGAGCAGTGATTGCCTTTTGGAACGCTTGGGCGGGGGGGGGTTTTGGCAAAGTGGTCGGTAGCAACGGGGGTCGCTGGCTTGGGCACCCCGAGCAAAACCCACCCCGAGCCAACAGCTCTACAAATCTATTTATAGGAGAGTGCCTGTCATTCTCCTCAGTGGGGCTGAGGGTGTTTCTGCGGAGATCTGCCACAGCTGAGCCCAAACACCGCAAAACCCACAAAAAACCCCCCGAAGCTGGGATTAACGCTGAGGATTTGCCTCTTTTATTGCCTTTGGGACGGTGAGGCTTCAGCTCGCTGCTGGTGGGAGAAGACTTCCAGGCTCTGCGGCGTGTTTGAGCCGAGGCAAAGCTCTGTGGAGCAGGAGAGCCTGCCACCAGAGTTTGTTAAAGGTCCTGAAGGGCTGCCAGGGACTTCTCTGGCTGGCACGTGGGCGAGGAGCGTGCCGAGTTATCCTCAGGCGTCCTCCCGCCAGCATCTTCCCCGCACACGCGCTGCTGGGGGAAGCGCGGGCACATAATTAATGCCTGAAGCAAGAACAGGGGAAATAATAGACCCCAGAGGAATAGAGGAAGGGAGATCTCGCAGGGAAAGGTCACATGAACCAACAAACAGAATTACTGCAATCGGGCATTAAATTAAGGGCACGGAAATGCCTGTTTGCGCAGGGGAAGAAGCTGTTACCAAGACACAAGAAGTTGCTGGTTGTAAAAACAGCTTCAGAAATCCAGAATAGGAGGGCACTTGACGTGAAAAAGCCACTTTCTCCACTTTGTACACAAGCAGCGTCGTTGCCCTCTGCATCCTCCCCTTCAGGCTCACATCTCACAGTGCCCCCCATGGCTTCCAACCTCCTCGTGACCAAAATCTCAGTGGTCTCCTCTGGAAAAGCTTCTCCAGACCCTCGTCTGCCCTGTCACAGCGTTACGATGCACAGCACCACTGTTTCAGTACGTGTGCTACCAGCATGCTGGTGGAGTCACCGTGCCTGAATGTGTTTAAGAGTGGATTGGATGTGGTGTTGGGGGATCTGGTGTAGGGGAGAACTTTGTAGAGTGGGGCTGATGGTTGGACTCGATGATCCCAAGGGTCTCTGCCAACCTGAATGATTCTATTCTATATCTTCTGCTGTTACCATTGGTTTATGGATCCATGGAGATGGACTTCTGCAGTTGACATCCCCTGTCCTACGACATGCCTGCTCTCAGCACCACTGAAGCCCCTGGAGAAGGCAGTATCCTCCAAAAAACCACAGATGAGCAGGTTTTCCAATTGTGTTCTCCGACGCGATGATCCCCTAAGGACACGTTTCTCAGTGGCCACGTGCCAAGGAATTTCAGGTCTTGGAAAAACAGCTGCCTACCTAAATTGAATGGTGCACCAGCAGCACATCCGCCCAGAGCCTTGGCTCAACTCACAAGAGGAAAAAAAAAAACCCCAAACAAAACTCAGGAGATTAAGAAATGCCATTTAATTGCGCTGCTTCCTCCAGAAACCCATTTCGCTTCTGAGCGATAAGGGGATGTGCGACCTAAGGAGGATCCAGCCCAAAAGAGTGAAAATTTGATGGTTGTGCTGGCTTTTTTACAAAAAGGCTGGCAAGCTGCAGGCATCCTGCTTGGCAGGGTGCAGCTCCGCTATGGCAGTGGCAGCGGCCCAAATCCCCAAGATTTTGGGCCAAAATGGTATCCACGGACTAACACCATCGGCTGTAGGCTCTGCTCATCATCACCAGTTCCGGATATTCTCTCCCACCACAAACCACCCACCTTCCATCAGAGGGTCACCCCCATAGCCTGTGTGAGTAAGGACCAAGTGAAGGTTTTCTTCAGGTACACGTGTTAAGATGTGCCCCCACGCAGATAAATGCAAATTTATTTACATTTAAAACTACGTGTCCGTCTGCCAACCTGCGTCTCCCACCCAGCGACCCTGCGGCGCTGCCAACCCTCCCTCCATCCGGCCTCCAGCAGGCTCCCGAGCTCTATCCACCACATACATTCCATGAAACACAGGCAGAGAGGAAGCACAAGAGTGTGAAATAAAAGGAAACTTTATGCAAAGATGGAAGAAAAAAATATATATCTTCAAATGAAAAGAAAGAAAATAATCCCAGCCCTGAAGACCACCAGCCCAGAACTTTGTCACCACTGAGATCTAGCACACCACCACTGAGATCTAGCACACCACCATTGCTATAGAATCATAGAATCATTTAGGTTGGAAGAGACCCTTGGGATCATCAAGTCCAACCATCAGCCCTACTCTACAAGTTCTCCCCATCAGCCCTACTCTACAAGTTCTTCCACATCTCTCTTGTGCTGAGGTGCCCAGAACTGGACACCAGACTCAAGGGACGGCCTCACCAGTGCTGAGCACAGGGGGACAATCCCCTCCCTACTGCTGCTGGCATCTAGCACACCACCACTGAGATCTAGCACTCCACCATTGCTATCTAGCACACCATTGTGATGTTGGTTTTTCCTTCAAAAAGGGAAGCTTCTAGGAAACCCTAAAGCTGCATAAGTAATTCTCCCTCATCTCCTTTTCCACACCTCAACAATGAGCTTTTTTAGCAGCTTAAACTAGCCCCCTGCTTGGGCTGGGTGAGCAGAGGGGAGCAGGGAAGGCGATGTCCTTACCTTCAGGATGGGCGCCATGAAGACAGACACCCCCGTCAGGATGAAAACGATGACCCCGGTGACCCTCTGCTCCCTGCAACAAAACCACGGGGTGAGCAGCACGGCTTCAGCCTTCACCCTGCTTTTATTCCCTCTCAGGAGTTACTCAAAACCCCCTTTTTGCAGCCCATTTTAGAAGCAGGCTGGCCACACCAAGCCCAGCCTCGTAAATCTCTATTTTAAACACCAGATCAGCATCAGCTCCCTTGTTTGTGGATCAGCAGAGTCTTGCTACTGAGTCAGGGAGGGGGGTGTTTACATGTTAAACACCAGAAACCGTTAACCAGCAATCCAGCTTCTCTGCCTGGCGGGATTTACAGCCGAAAAGGGGCAATAAATCACGGCCTCTCCACTCCCAGACCAGCAGCCTATTTCGACTCGGGCTCAAAGTGCTCCAGCAGCTGGATAAAGGGCCCAGGGCCTTCACGGGGCGGCGAGCACGTGCCTCCATCAGCACCCACAGCCACTCCCTACAGCCAAAAATACTTGAGAAAGTGATTTCAGAGTATGGAAAGTCAGGCCACCGTCTTTCTGTTCTGTCCACCTCCACAAGGGGCCTGATGTCCACAAGTGCTCCTACCGAAAGCGCTTGGGCCCACTTCACTAAGGCCACCACACACCGAAAGCCAATTGCTTGATTAAGTAGAGCTGATTGCTCTAGGCACGATGGGTTCCCATTGTTGGGTTTTGGGGTTTGGTTTTTTTACCATTATGTTTGCTAAATGAACACCTGCTTTAATTTCCAGGGATAAAGAAATGTGTGGAAAATGTATCCTCCTTCCTCAAAGGCGGGGAAGCCGCGCCTGATCCGGCGGGATGAGCTTTTGAGGAGTTACACAGGGATTTGTCCAGGGCATTGCTGAGAGACTGAAATCTCACCAGCTGGGTTTGGCAACACTGAAGAAAGCAGCATGAAATTCTTCTTGACAACTTTGCAGGGTCCCTTGGGCTCCAGAGCTCACTTTGGGAAGCCCTGGGTACTTTGGTGTGATTTTGACCTGCACGGCCCAAGCAGATGGAGAAAAGGTCTGAGCTCTGGGGTGAAGTTTCCTTCCTCTCCTCCCTTGGCACAGACTCTGCTCCGTCTACGGGCGACGCACGTAGCGCGACGCTTTTCCTCCTTTTCCAGAGAGGGTATTTGCAAGAAGGGCTAAGGCCAGAGCAGCCTCTCACTGGGTTTATCCTCCATGGAGAAAAAAAACCCACCAGAGCTGGAAGGAAGCACAGCTGGTCTGAAGATTTACAGCAAATCTAAGAGCTATTTCCCCCTGAACCTCTGCACGTGTCCTGCTCGACGCAAGACCATTTATAGTACAAACTGATCTCTGCAGGCAAACAAGGCAATTAAGGCCCTTCTGGTTGGACATACCTCACTCCCAAAAACTTGGGCTGCTCTCCCGGGGCTGAAGTTTCCGTCTCCATCTTCAAGCTGTCGATGTGCGCGATGGAAATGACGGTAGCAGCAACGTACCAGGGCAGGCCCATAAAGGAGCACACGATCATCAGAATGGCCACCCAGAACAAATCCAGGTGATATCCAGCACCTTTCTGTGAGGGCAGACAGACAACCTTCAGCTTAATTATTCCAAATACCTAGGGAATGACCAAGGCTCCGGCACAGGGGCAGAGGCACCCCAAGCAAGGAGCTTCTACAGCATCTTTCAACCAACAGAAGTTGTCAGAAGAAATAGCAGAGTAGGACACACTGCTCCTTAAAGGATTAATTTCCCACCTATGCAGGGAAAATAGGTAAACATTACAGTTCTGCCACGCTCTAAACACCACAGTATGCAGTAAGGACAGGAGAGCAGCAGACCTTCAGGCAGCCTGACAGGAGACCAAGCACCTTGCGAACACTGCGTAGTGCTTGGAGGTCAAGTTTGTACAAGCCAAGCCCTGTGACTGGCCCAAGAGGGTGTGGAGACAGCAGACCATGAGTTAGAGATAATCACCACCTTCACCAAAAATATCTGGTGAGCTATGCATTGTATCTTGTGAACAAGCAAGTCCTCAAGATATATTTCTCTCTGTATTTTTTACTATACATATGCACACCCAGCTCTCTTGGTTATAACGAGTGTTCTGAAGGAGCTTTGCATCGCCTCTTAAAAACCCAAAATGAAACCCCATTACAAAGTGCTATTTTTACAATATGTTCTGAATTTTTTAATGAGGTATGGCAGTGTCAGGCAACCCAGTGCCCAGTGCCATCCCACCCCCTGCTGCTTCCCCGCAGCGTGTACAAAAACCCGACGGCCCGTTCCCACAGCACGAGACAGGGCAGGAGCTGAGTTTGAAGAGGGCAAGTGGATGGAAGAAGGTCTGCAAATTAGGAGAGTGGCTTTTGACTGTGGGAGCCACCATTTGTCCTACTGGGTCTGCTACAGGACTTCTTCTGCTGTGGTGGGAGGCCAGGATGGGTACCTTTGGGTCCCAAGTCATCTTGTGTTGGTGTAAGCTACAGCTTGGATGTGCACAGAGCTTTAGACACCCAAACCAACCTTTACAACCAACCCAAAGCCTCATCCTAGTTTTAAGTGGCTGTTGTAAAATACCTCTCAGTGTAAGGACTTCATGGAAGTCTACTTGAAAGCAATCTCCCAGGCATAGGGTGCCTGCCTACAGGCAACGTTTGCTGTGCCAGGGGGAGGTATTTGGGATAAAGAGCAACTGTGGGATCTCACAGTTGGGACCTCACAACTGGTTTAAGCCCTGCTGGTCATGCCTGGTGGTAGAGGCACCTTCCTCACCACCCAACCCTAGGGTCTCTTGGAGAAAACAGCAAGAACAGTCAATGGGCTCATACCTTGTGGAAAGGAGAGAGCTGCCCTTTTTCTTTCCTCCTTTGTAAAGGCCTCTGATCTTCTCTTTTTAAAAGCCTTTAATGAACTAACACAGAAAGTCCACCAGTGCCAAGAGAAGTGAAGAAACAAAAGAGCCACCAAAGAAAGGGATCTTCTGAAAAACACTAGACAAATCTCCAAGATTTGCTATTTTAAAGAAGATTAACCTTTTTTTAATCCCATTCAATTTGATTTTATTGGAAAGAACAAATTATCCAGACCTCCTTGATGACCCAGGAGGGAAAGCAACCCAGCTCCTCTTGAATAGACCTCATTGTTTCCCTTCTCATGGGCGTGCTGCTTACCTTGGCTGGCCCACAGCACGGGGACAGACACCCAGTGACACCCTGCCCACGCTTTAGCAAGGCACCAGCAGAAAAAAAGCCCTCATCTTTCTTCTACACTAGATTTTGTGCACAGAGGTGGTTTCTGGTGCAGAGGAGCAGGATTGGGCTCAAGAACCCCCAGTGAACCTAAAGCACGTGCTCACAAACCTAAGAAAGGATGTGGAAAATACTTCTTTTTTGTATTAAACAGTACTTTGCTGGAGTGTTTACACCTTGTTACTAAAAAGGTACACCCAGTGCTGACACCACAACCACGTTCAGTGTCTGTAAGCTAAAGAGATGAGGGGCCTCTTCTTCATTGGGAGAGAAAAATGAGTAAATATTTCCCAGTGATTAAGAAAATGCTATGTTTCCTTAGTTAGGGGCAGGGCACAGACCTACAACTGAGATGGTGCCAAGGAAGATGTGGGCACAGTATTCTATTTATCTGCCCAGATCCAGATGGCATAAGGTGATGTTCTGGGTAGGTTGTTTGACACCAGTCCCACAAACCATCGCCCCGCACTCATTGCTGAACCCAACAAACCTTTCCCATCCCCTGCTCCTCTGACTTTCTCCTCCAGGCCAGGCTCAGGACGGCCTTAAATCACACATCTCATGTCCACAGCGACCACATGAATTGAAACCTCCTCCTCTTTTCCAAGTGAAAGCTCCATTTCCAATCACATTTCCAACAGCTCTCGATTAGATCTCCACAGACACCTAAATAATGACCCAGCACTACCCATGTGTTGAGGGAGTCTTTCCTCTCAAGGGTTAGACCCCTCGAAACGTGTCTCCTTAGCAGGAAGGGGGAGTCTCCCTTTACAGGAATTTAATATTTTTCAATAGAACTGACCGTGCTGGGAAAGGAAAAAACCCTACAGGCACGAAAAACTGCATAGCACTGGTCTGGAAAGTTTGTTTTAAAAACATGACTCCATCCTAGGCTGTTACATGTCAGTGGAGATAAAGCTCTCCTTTAAATAACATCCAACTGTGGCTGTGCCCTTGGTATGTCCCAAATCTCCTCAGCTTATTGCTAGCATTTCCCAGCGTGGTACAGCCAACAAAGCTGTCCTACTTGGACCATCTCTGGCCATAGCCACCACAGGAGGGGTCTTGATATCTTCCTGGTTGCCCCAAAACCTCCTCAGGAAAAGGTGACAGCCACTGTTGTGCCTGAGGGACAGCCACAGCACAAAGAGACCTTGTTCTCCCATGGCTGGGAGCATCCTCTAGTCATCCTTTGCATGATAAACACAGTACAAAAGGGCTTGTCCCACCCAGAGAAACTTTGCTCGTTGTGATAAACGGAGAGAGATTCGTGGCTTGGATGCAGGACCACTTTGCTATGCAAACTGAAAGTAGGTTCTGGCTCAGGTTAAAGCAGAGCTCCTCAGAAAGGAGACCCTTCCAAGCTCACAGCCTCTCCCCAGAGCCTAAGCACCCCAAAACAGACATTTTCTGCAGATCCACTCATGACCTGGTGGACCCACTCTGGCCACCCTCGTTTTCCTTTCCATTCCAGTGCATCAGAGTCATCAAGTCTCCCCTTACAGGCTATGGCAGGAAAAAAGCTGACCACAAAAGCAAAGCAACCTTCTCCCCTTACGAACGGCAGCAGATGACAGGGAATAGGCCTGTGTCTTTGAGGGAGGAAGGAGGAAAATTAGACACTGAGAGTCATTTGGTGCTAGAGGAGAGGTTTGAGTTGAGGTTTGAGTTGGAGTTGAGTCTGGGACTGGCTTCTCTAGAGGACTAGAGTCTGTGAAGTGAGCAGCATCGCTACCAAAATCCACCCAGTGGTTTTTCATGCCAGCTGTAAGGCAGGGAGAGACTAAACCCTTCTGCTGGCCCCAGTCCTCTTCCTGAACGCCCTGTTGGAAGTAACAGCAGGAAGAACGTCTGCCAGGCCTCCTCACTGTTCCTCAGCGTTCCCTAACATCGGGCCTACTGAACACGACATCGCAATTTGGCCCTGCACAGGGCTCTTCCTCTAGGAGGAAGGCAAATGCTGCTTGTGCAATGCTTGAGATTTTCAACTGAATCAGTGGTTTTCTCGGCAAAAAACTCTACAGTAGTCAAGAAAAACAAATACTGTTGTTAAACACCAGCGATGACGGTTCTGAGGTGGCATGTACGTTCAACACCGCCATGGGCCCTCCACCATCCTTAGCACAGAAAAAGCTCCAGGCAGCTCTTTGTCCACCTTGAAGATTCAACACACACCCACCTTGAGCTTGTGCTCCTTCCTGTTGACGATGACGGCTGTGATTTGCTGGTCCATGAAGATGAGGATGGTCACCAGCAGTGCAGGGATGGCTGCTGCCAGGTACACCCACCACGGGTTCCCTCCAAAAGGTGGGATAAACCAACCCCTCTCGGGACTGGTTGGCTTTTAAGCACAAGGAAAGGAAAACTCGCATTACAATGACAACGTAGGAGTGATGACAGAATCACAGAATCTCAGGGATTGGAAGGGACCTTGAAAGATCATCTAGTCCAATCCCCCTGCCAGAATAGGAACACCTAGAGCACATCACAGAGGAACATGTCCAGGTGGGTTTGGAATGTCTCCAGAGAAGGAGACTCCACCACCTCCCTGGGCAGC
>VZTM01011255.1:223929-246325 GCA_013400555.1 Jacana jacana | reverse complement strand
CACCCCAGGATGCCATTGGCCTTCTTGGCCATGAGGGCACAGTGCTGGCTCATGACATCCCAAACACACTTGTACTTCCAGCAACAGGGCTACAGGGAGACACCTGAGGTTTGAGACAATTTCACCCTTCCCATTCAAAGCAACAAAAGGTTCAAAGTATGGAGGCAGGTCTCAGGAGATAGAGCAGCAAGCCCCAGTAATGCTAATAAAAATGTCATCTGAGTAAACCAGTTCTTTCCAGAGAGCTGACTACTCTCCTCTTTTGAGGAAAAGTCATTTTACACAGGGCAGATGGGTGGGAAAGGGAACCTCTTCCAAAGGCCACCAAACAAAGCCGACAATGACCTACCTTGAATTCACTTGGCACAATTAGTTTCGGTGTGTCCACACCTACCAGGGCATCTATCCCACAGAAAATCAAAATGGACAAGATAATGGCAAAGTCACTGATGAGCTTCCGGGCCTGAAAGGGGAGTTGATACCAAAACAGTCATTAGTGCTGTGAAAGACCAGTTCACCCAGCTTTAGGCCCTGCCTGGTGGTACTCCAGCCCATCCTTCCTTTTTACTTTGTGGAAACAAAAGCGTGCATTATCATGTCTGGCACCATTTGCCTAAATGTGCCTAAATATACTTTCCTGCCTCGTCTGAAAGCCAGACAATTAAGGCCAAATGGAAGTAGGAAAACAAAGCTGAGGAAAAAGAAAACTGCTATTCTAAGAAACTCCCACGTGAATTCTTCAAGGCGGCCTCGCTGCTGTTGTGTTTGACAGCGGCCACCAACCACTGGCGTGGAGACCTAACTCTTCTGTCTGAAGAGATTTTTTGGGTTCTGCTTCCAATATTAACAGATACTGAACTTTTACAAACAAACCTAAAAAGAAAACAGTGACTTTTTTTCGACATATTGTTTCCTTCTGCTTGCCTTCTGATCTCTGATTCCTCAGGGCCCACAAATTCATGTTTTCCTACACAGGGCCAGAGATGGCTTTTTTGGCAGGAGTCGAGCTTCTCATGTTATCAGAAGATTCCCAAGGTATGTGGCTTTAACAAAAAACACAGCCCTCATCTTTCTTTCCATTCTTTCACTATGACTGACACTGCAAGGCAGACTGGTCAAAAAGGGGAAAGGTGAAGAAACGGTCTTTTACACCAGGCAACACGAAATGGTCACAAAGTTCCCGTTAGAAGATGGGAAGACCCAAACTTCCACCACAGAGGAGACAGTCTGTAAGACTGGTGGAGATCACACTCTTTTCTGTTCAAGGAATACATCAAGCTAAAACAGTCAGGGAAAGAAATGAGGCCTCTCAAGTGAAATCCTCAACATGCCCTAAGAGTGCCACTCTCCTGGAGTCACTGGAAGATGACAACTTAAACCTGCCAATGGCCAGACCCCGAAATTTAACTGGGCAAGTCCCACTGTGCTTGTCAGTAAGTGTGAGACCTTTTTCAGAGCTGTTGTTGCTTCCAGGCTTCCCCAGTTCACATGGATACCCATAAATTGAGCTGCATTCCAGTCTGGATGGAATTTGTTTCTTTTTTATTAAAACTAATAGAGGTTCAGTTGCAGCCTAGCAGAACAGCAAACATCCATGCAGGATAAACCCCCCATGTGTCAGGATGCCAAAAGCAGGGAGCGCTGGGGACAGGTTTCAGTGAGAAATGGGGCTTTGGGACATATAGAAACTTCCTGCTTGCACTTGTGTTGGGAAGCTTTAGTTGGGGAGACAAAACAAGCTGATTCACCCCAGAGGTGTGCATAACCTGGCTGGTAAGTCTCACCAAAATTGGGTTGAAAATCAGGCAGAGGAGAAAGGGAATGTCTGCTTTAGGTCCTGACAGTAACAAGGACCTACAGGCATGGGCTGTAGTCCAGTTCAACATTTTTGCACTGATCTCTGAGTATTTCAAAGTGGTAGCATCAAAGATGTGTCTCTGTTCTCCTGTTCTTACTCAGTGACAAAGCTTCTTTTGTCCTCCCTAAATGCTCCCTCTGGCTGTAAGCTGGAAGGAACCTTCTGACATAATCTTTCATAGCCCCTTTTGGTCGATGGATCTCTGTAGGACATCCCCAAATCCTGCTCCAGATTCAGTACATCCTATTAATTCACAGAATCTCAGGGATGGGAAGGGATCTTGAAAGCTCCTCCAGTCCAACCCCCTGCTGGAGCAGGAACACCCAGAGCAGGTCACACAGGAACGCCTCCAGGCGGGTTTGGGATGTCTCCAGAGAAGGAGACTCCACCACCTCCCTGGGCAGCCCCTGCCAGTGCTCCCTCACCCTCACCACGAAGAAGTTTTTCCTCATATTTCAGTGGAACCTCCTCTGTTCCAGCTTGCACCCATTGCCCCTTGTCCTGTCATTGGGTGTCACTGAGGAGAGCCTGGCTCCATCCTCCTGACACTCACCCTATAGATGGGATGTGGATCTGCTGCTGAGAATGACCAGCTGATGAAATATATATTAAAAAATACATATTTATGCCTGAAGGACTCTTCCAGTTTCTTAAGGCTCATAAACTCCGTCGTTGCATATCTCACATATCTCAGCCTGGAAGTGTTGTCATCGGCACCTTTAAAATAAATCACTGCCAAATTCCCATGAGGGGCTCATTTTGGCTCTTCTGCTGCTTTACCCCTGCCCTCCAGAAGCTCTGAGAAGCTGTCCCAGACACACCTTCATTAACCATGTTTTTGTCTCAACCCGCCTTCCCTGCGAAGCGCTTCTCCCTCTGCGGGCGACGGCGATACCAGAAGGGAGGCTAATATTTATGCTCTGGGAGAGGAAAGAAACAGGCCACGAGGGTGAAAGGAGATACTTACCGTGGTTGGAAAATAGCGACTGGTCTTGAATTTCTTCAGGGCCATGGAGCAGGTGTAAGTGCCAAAGAAGAGGATGAAGGACATGAGGGTGATGTCAGGGACGTAGCCGCAGTTGTTGCCCACAAGTTGTCCTCCATATTTCAAGCACTCCTTTGTTGTCAGGGAGGACCAGTCAATGGTGGTGTTGTACTGCAGAAAAAAACCAGAGAGAACATTTCCACCATGCTGTGCTCATGTCAACGCTGCTGGGACAGGACTGGGGGCAGAGGATCAAGGAAAATCCTGGGAGGAAAAGGAAAGGATGGAGCAGAGGGCAAAAATCCTTGTGCACAGGTAGAACGGGTTTTGACCTGGAGAGAGGATGATATCGCCTATTCCTCACCTTCCTCTTCTCCCAGGATTGACCACCAAATGCTAAACCCACAAAACTCGAGAAGAATCATTCTCCTTAATGGAACAGAAGGGTCAATGGGCACTCTTTTCCCCACGGCTGGGTTGTATCGGAGCTGGGGGCTGCCCAGCACTTCCCAAGGTGTTATTTTCTGCTGAAGGAAGAGACCCTCATTTCCAGCCCGTCCAGAGGCAGCCAATTCAGATGCCCAGGGACAGCAGCCACCCAATGGAGGTGGGCAAGGTTCAGTCTGGCCATCAGGAGACCTCACTGCTATTTTCACCCTGTGACCAACCCCCTTGGGAACCTTGGGCAACGTTCTTGACCAGGTTTGTGCCTTGGGTTCCTAGTGCCTGTAGACAGTGCCCAGCTCAGAAACCATTCCCTTGTTCCTGCCAGGCCACCTGATGCCACACAAAAGTGGCCACCACATGAAAAGAAGCATATACAGGTAGGATCAGCATTCTGCAGCAGAAAGTTGTTATTTTCAACTCAACAACTCAATGCTGCATCAAATACAAGTGTTTCTGACCCTGTCAGGCTCCATTTCTTTCTCCTCAGCCTCCAAAGCTCATCACTGGAGTGAGGTGTGGAAACACCAGAGTTAGCAATAATGCCAGGCTGGATGGGGCTTGGAGCAACCTGGTCTGGTGGGAGGTGTCCCTGCCTGGGGCAGGTGGTGGGGTGGGATTATCTTTAAGGTCCCTTCCAACCATAACTTTTCTATGATTCTGTGAAAATCTAAGAATGGGCTGGAAATGGGAACTTCCAGAGGACAAGGTGGCCACAGCACTCCTACTATTACAACCCCAAAAAAAGAGGATCTGACAAATCCCTTGGGAGAACAATCTGCATCCTGCCAACACCCACGGATCAGGCTGTGGGAAAATGGCTGCAATTAGCAAGTAATCATTGACTCATAGAATCCTTAAAGTTGGAAGGGACCTTCAATATCATCGAGTTCCAACCCCCCTGCCCTGGGCAGGGACACCTCCCACCACACCAGGTTGCTCCAAGCCCCCTCCAACCTGGCCTTCAACCCCTCCAGGGATGGGGCAGCCACAGCTTCTCGGGGCAACCTGTTCCAGTGTCTCACCAGCCCCACAGTAAAGAGCTTCTTTCTAGTATCTCATCTCAATCTCCCCTCTTCTAATTTAAAGCCGTTCCCCCTTGTCCTGTCACTCCACTCCCTGACAAAGAGTCCCTCCCCAGCTCTCCTGTAGCCCCTTCAGGTGCTGGAAGGCTGCTCTAAGGTCTCCCCAGAGCCTTCTCTTCTCCAGGCTGAACACCCTCAGCTCCCTCAGCCTGTCCTCACAGCAGAGGGGCTCCATCCCTCTGAGCATCTTCATGGCCCTCTACTGGACCCATTCCAACTGGTCCATGTCCTTTCTACGTTGAGGATATATCGATGTATATATATGGATATTATCAAATTGCACACAGCATTCCATGGACAAATCCTTGGTGGACCAAGTGGATGTGCCAAAAGGAGCAGTGTCACATTTTCATGGTGTCCACAGGAGGGTTTTTCTCCACAGGACCAATCCCTGACCCGCTGGCAGAGCCCAGCAGTAACGCACGGCACCGACAACCCTTCCCTGGGGCAGATAATCCCCGTGTCCCCCCAGAGGGCACTCACCACTTCCTCAGAGGAGTAGACCGGCTCATCGGCCGCCATCACCGTCGTCCTGTTCAATAAGGAGCTATTAACTGCAGGAGAGGACAGGAGAAAGCAATACCATGAGTGTGGTGCTAGGAAGGAAAAGGAGATGTCAACTCTGCCATTGCTTCTTAGCTCCACCCTAGGGTGAAGCGAGACAGAAGTACCCTTTCAGACTGACCCCAAAGCATCAACCTCTTAAAAAAGCAACTGGAAAGAAAAGGTGGAACGAAACAGACTCGAAGCATAACTGGGGTTTGCTTTGGAGTCCATTGTCAAAAAAAAAAAGGCAAAACAATATAGAAAAGCAGACAGACAATATAATATTTCATGCTTTTGCAATATTTTTCTAATGACTTCTGGGTTAAAATAAATCCCCCCCCACAGAACACTCCTAATTATTAATTTAAAAATCAAGGCACAGCACCAGAGATCCAGAAAAGCAAAATGCCTTTCAGAATCCAGCACAAACACACTTTTTGAGCTAAAAAAAGAAAAAGGGAAAAAAAAAATAATGCTGCAGAGTAATTGGACTCAGCAGGATGGAGATAACTCCCCTGAAACGAGGACTGTGACAACGATACGTGTTTGCCTTTTGTTTTCACGGGGTGATAAATAATGCATTGGAAATTTCACTTAGAAACTCAATCCTTCCTGAAAACGGGCCTGTCAGCCGTGCCCACATGCTTTATTTAGGCTTGGCATGTACTCTGGTGTCTGAGCAGAGTATTGAAGTTGTATTAGAGTGTCTGCAGCTCACATCGCTTTGGCTGGAGAAACAGAGAGTGCATTTGTGTTTGGTGGCACTGAACTCACTCACTGAACTCACACAAGGGTCTGAATAAGCAGACATCGATATGTGTAGGTGATGCTGGATTTTCATAGAATCATAGAATGGTTTGGGTTGGAAGGGACCTTAAAGACCAACCAGGGCCAACCCCTGCCCTGGGCAGGGACACCTCCCACCACATCAGGCTGCTCCAAGCCCCCTCCAACCTGGCCTTCAACCCCTCCAGGGATGGGGCAGCCACAGCTTCTTGGGGCAACCAGTTCCAGGCTCTCACCACCCTCACACCAGAGAAGTTCTTCCCCACATCTCAGCTCCATCTCCCCTCTTTCAGTGTCCAACCCTTCCCCTTCCTCCTAGGGCTCCCCTCCCTCATCCAGAGTCCCTCCCCAGCTTTCCTGGAGCCCCTGGAGGGACTGGAAGGGGCTCTGAGGTCTCCCTGGAGCCTTCTCTTCTCCAGGCTGAACCCCCCAACTCTCTCAGCCTGTCCTCCCAGCAGAGGGGCTCCAGCCCTCCCAGCATCTCCACGGCCTCCTCTGGCCCCACTCTAACAGGTCTACATCCTTCCTGTGCTGAGGACTCCAGAGCTGGAGGCAGTGCTCCAGGTGGAAACTGCCTTATTGAAGGAGCAGGGATAAACCTATGCTGTCTTCTGCTCAGAATCATAGAATCATAGAATAATTTAGGTTGGAAGAGACCCTTGGGATCATCCAGTCCAACCATCAGCCCTACTCTACAAGTTCTCCCCTACACCAGATCCCTCAACACCACATCTAATCTACTCTGAAACACAGTCAGAGAAGGTGACTCCACCACCTCCCTGGGCAGCTGATTCCAATGAGAGCATCAGGGATGCTCTCTGGGCTTATGCAGAGTACTGGCCACATGGACATACGTGTTTGTGTACCATCTCACCCCCCCTATTCAAGGTTTATTCAATACTGCTTGAAAAACTAAGGAAGAAACATGTGTAGATGATGATGATATGGCCATCTTTACGTGTGGGCTTCTGCCATGCCCTCCCTTTTCTCTACACATCCCAGCTGTACCATCACATTTGCCCCAGGCATTGGGTCTGTCCCACAGGTGTTTACATGTGAAGTGGAGACTTTCAACTCAGCATTGATCGTTCCCCATTATCCTGTCTCCGAAGAAGAGAACACCCGCCATTCAACTGGAAGCAGAACCAGACCAACATCCTTGCAGAGATCCTACAGTCAGGAACCCGATGGTTGGACAAACAGATGGTTGGACAAATAGATGGTTGGACTAGATGATGTGAAAGGTCCCTTCCAACTTAGCAAGTTCTATGATTCTAATGTAGGCACCCAGCTCCTAGGGATCCAGTTCCGGACACCTTCTGCGCAGAGGTGGGTTGCAGCAACCAGAAACTTTTCCTGTTTGACAGGTATGTTTAGATAACCCAAAGTTTGCTTTGAGCACAGACCAAGTTTCTTACTCACTCCCCATTGTCTGAGGGATCTTAGGAGTGGCCACAGCCTCCCTAGTGGTACGAGCCAGAGCATTTCTCTTTGTATTTGGGTTTTGTGACCTTTTGTTCCCGGTTGCGTTGCCAGATGCCTACATGTGGTGACTCTACCTGCCTTGCAGCCCACGCTCCAGTGATAAGGCTGAACTGCTGGATACACTTCCCTTCTGCTCCAGCCAGGAACTGTTTGTGCTCTTCCACTCCCACACCTCAGCCAGGAGGTGGGAAACCATCCATATCTGGGTAAGGCCCCGAATAAACCCAGCTCCTGCACCTGACACAACAACACAGCAGACACCAGGAGTGACCCGAGGGCTGTGGCAGTGACCATGGCCACCACTTCTGCTGCCCCTGCACTGCCTTCTCAGAGGAAGGCCACCCAGAATTAACAGCCACGGGGATGCAAGGAGATCAGGGGATCAAGACAGCTTCTCCACTGGCAGTGATGCTCACATGGAGGCGTCCCAGGAACGCTGACCATGAAGACATCTCAGTTGACATGTAGGGTGAAACTCACCCCCCCAGTTTCAAAATAAGGCATAATATCTGAAGAAGGATTAATTTCTTATCTGGGCTGCAGCACAACAGAAAAAGAAAGGAAATGCAATCTCCTATCTGCAAATTGGAGAGAAGGTGATGAAGCATCCTCTTACCTGGATCTATCGGTTCGCAGGCACAAGAGTAATGCGTGATATGGTCCACCTTGAACTCTGAGTTGATGGGGTAATGGTCTGCCAGCTTGATCATCTTCTTGAAAGCGTCGTAAATGAAGATGAAGCTAATGAGGGAGGAGAAACCTTCTTCCGTGAAGCGGGTGAAGTATTTGACCAGGAAGCTGGCATCAGTGGCGACGAGAATGAGACACTGGAAGGCTGACCAGAGGCCGATCCAGAGTCGGAACTCCAGGTAGTCAAAATTGTTGTCTCTGCAGGAAGGGAAAAACAGGGTAGGTTTAGGCTTGACATTAGGAAAAAATTCTTCACATTGAAAGAGTGGTCAGTCAGTGGAATGGGCTGCCCAGGGAGGTGGTGGAGTCCCCATCCCTGACTGTGTTTCAGAGCAGATTGGATGTGGTGTTGAGGGATCTGGTGTAGGGGAGAACTTGTAGAGTAGGGCTGATGGTTGGACTGGATGATCCCAAGGGTCTCTTCCAACCTGATTGGTTCTATGATTCTATGATTTGGGTTCGATAAATGCACGCAGGATCGTGACTTCCCATGAGAAGTGGTGACCACGTCCCCTCTGGGTCCTGTGCTTATTTAGACTCAATGAGAGCATCTCCCAGGGCCAAGCTCTTCATCTTTTAGGCTCCCTGAGAGCCAGCCAACTCCGTGAATGTCTGCAGTGGAGTTTAATAGCCGAGGTGGGAGGAAACCATGCAGAAGTGATCAGTCTCGCTTGTGCCTCCGCTGATAAATGTTACCAGTGAATTCAAGCTCTTTCTAGACTTCCCAGTAAAAAACCTCCCTTGGCCAACACACACAGAGTTGTAAAGGCCCAAACACCCTGACTAAGAGCAGCTCAACGTCATCAGCTTTCCACCATCTGGACATGCAAACACAGTTTACAAGTCTTCAGAAAAGCTATCTCCTGCCAATCCTCACACTGGGGAGCCTGCATTTCCACCTCCTGGGCCCTTGCACTGCCTGTAGAAACCAAAGCATCAGCAGAATATCCAGAGTTACAAAGCAGAAGAAGACAAACCCTGGTGCCAGGACGTGGCCAGGCTGTGGAGAATGATGGAGTGAACTCCATTGTTCCTTCCCAGGAAGTTTGTTTGCCCCTTGAGGCCATGCCCTGATGGTGTAGACTCAAAAGTCAGGCTCTTAGGGCCAAACGAAGGCGAAAAGCCAACACCAGAGCAGATAAGTCCCTGCCAGGAAGGTGACTGCCTGCTCTGGGAAGGGAGTGAGCAGTGGTGGGGCCAGCAGCCAGTCTTCCCTGGAATCCAGAAGCCCTGTGGTGTTGAAGGACAGAGTAGGATGGGCATTTTCTGTGGAAGGTCCCAGAGCAAAGTCTCTAACTGTCAGAAAGCTCTGAGAAGAGGATGGGACCAATGAGTTTATCCCTTCTTTCCCCCAACTACATCAAGTGGTGTAAGAGAAACTGAACATCTCTCCCTGTGCACCTGCCTTCAAATAAAAAGGGTGCACAGGGAGAGATGTTCAGTTCAAAAGGGTGTTAGGACAATAGCTCTTAGAAGCCATCTTAAAGACACTTCCATGTCTGCAAGATACTTCAATGCCTTCAAGACACGTGTCTTCATGACATGCTGTCTTCAAGACATGCTGTCTTCAAGACATGGTATCTTCAAGACACCTTAGGAGTGCAGGCTACAGCAGATAACCACCCATATCTCCAAAATACAACAGCAGAAAAGCACCTGTGAGTCTCTCTCCAAGGCAGGACACAGGAGGAGATGGCTGGATTGCCTTGCAGCCCAACCCCTCCAGGACTGTCTGTGGCAAGAGGGCAGGTGGAGGACAGCACTGGCTCCTCCAGAGAACAACATGTGCCTCAGAGAGGGCTGAGCTCTGAGTACCAACAGCAGTTTTAGCTCAGGGACAAAGCACTTGGTAGGCTGCTTGCAACCTGAATGCCTTCAGAGCCAGCTAGGGACTGGTCCCACCATTTACTCACATCCCCGCTGCAGATGGACCCCCTCAAACTTTGTGGAGTAATAGAAAAAAAAAAGGTCTTTGCATCTCCCACAGCCCCACAGGGCACCTCAAGCCCCTACCCCACTGCCAGCAGAAATCCCAGCCAAGAGTGAGGACCCAGGACCATTTTCTCCTGCAAGGTATAGAACCGTGGAGGATAAAAGAGCACCTCAACCTGGGGGAAATACAGCCTTGTGACTGCAGAACGGGAGAGAAGGCTGCAGACCAGGCAGGGTGTGCCAAGTCAAAGGTGGCTGCTGGGCAGAGCCATGCTTTTCCATAAGGATCCTGGGTTGGATATCAGGTAGGGTTGAGCACCCCAAGCAAGCCTCTGCAAGGCTTTCTCCTTCCCCTAGACAAACATCTCAGGGAGGGCTTGCAGCCTTCTCACAGGGAGAACCTGACTGGGAAGAGGGGTCAGGAGCAAGGAAGGAACAAAGCCATGATTCAAAATAGGAGAAGGGAAATAATAATACAACTAATTAAAGACCCCAGTGACCGGAGTCAGTGCCTCAGAGAGCAGGAGCAGCCATCCATCTGACCGGATGGCACCAGCCCAGATGGCATCCTGACTACTGCACACCATTGAAGAACTTCTAAAGGGTTTAAACTATTTACTTAATTGTTTGGGGTTTGGTTTTTTTTTCTTCTGTTTTGTTTTGGTTGTTTTTTCATTACCCTGCCAAGTCCTGCAGCACTTCTGAAGCTCACAGAGCGAGTGGAAAAGCACAGGGTATTTCACAAGCACAACACAACACCCAAAGTACTTCTGCTGGGATTAAATTTCATTCTGGAGGGGAAACTTTCCCAACAGCCCCCTTTTGTGGCTGGGAGGCAGAAGGGCTGGGGTCCTGCTTTCCTGGGGAGCCCAGTACTTCCCTCCCCACTCAGAAACTCATGTTAATTCCACCCTGGGCATTGTAGAGAAGCTCAGGGTAACGGGTTGACCCCGGTGTGTCCTGCAGCACCACCTCGCTCTGCCTGCAACACCTCCCACAGGCACCCAAAGCTGGATCTGCAGCCGGGCACGTGGGGCTTTTTTTCAGCTCTCTCTCAAAAAAAAACAACCAAAGTGGGGGGTTAAATGTTAAATGAATCAGTAGATGGGCAGGTCTTTCTAATTTTGGTGCCAGCAGGGAACAGGGTGGTGTGAATACGACCAACCGCAAAGGCGTTATTGAAAAACCACAGCACTCGGCTCCCATTTCCCCGTGAGAAAAGGTTCCCTCGAAAACTCCTGCCCTTCTGCTCGGGCAGGTCGTTAGGACAATAGCTCTTAGAACCACCGCCTGCTCCTCAGGTTGAAAAATAACCACCTTCCCCCTCCTAAAAAACCCTACAAAGTTGTTTTTCCATCGTGCTTTTCTCCTGCCTTCCGCCTGCTGCACCTGGGCTCTGACCTGCCCGCCCGGAGCAAACAGCTGCAGCACATCTGTTCCCCATTTTATGCCTTTATTCCAGTCAAAGAAAGAAAGGAGAGGTGCCCCCCTCTAGCTCTGCTGTGGAGCTCTCACCGTCAGCAGTTTCCCTCCCTGGGGCTGGTCTAATTTTCCATCCATTTTTTCCAGCGCAACGCAGGGCCATTTGGGCTTCAAACCCCGATTATAAACTAACACTGACAGGGGGGAATACACTGCCCACCCCAGCAGAAGCCTCCAAAAGGACCTTCAAAGTCCCTCCCAAAGACTTCTCCAACCCATGGGGTGTTCACAGGAGAGACACGATTCCCTGCCCTCTGTTACTTCTGAGTAACTACCCGCAGAGATCCCACGTAACGAGGACGGAGATGCAATTAAACGGCCCAACCTACACCACGTCTCCTGCCTTATTGCAACCTGCAGCCCTGCCCAGATTAATAATTCAATAGACCTCTTCTAAAAATAGCTGCCAGCAACCGAAGAGCCGTTCCGCGTCGCCGGCGACTGCTTTGGAAAGGAAGGCCGGTAACGCCCCAACCCCGAAAGCTCTGGGTTTCCTGTACCCCAAACGCCAGCCCTTCACAACCCACCCCGCTGCGACGGCTCCCGGTGGGGAAGGGAAGGCCAAGGAGCAATTTGGGGCATTTTCTGTGCAAGCTACAATGATCTCCTTGCAAAAGACAGTCCAACATATCAATAGTCCAACGTGTAAAATCATAGAGTCATAGAATGGTCCAGGCCGGAAGGGACCTCTAGGGTCATCTAGTCCCACCACCCCACAGTCAGCAGGGACACCCCCAACTAGACCAGGTTGCCCAGGGCCTCCTCCAGCCTCCCCTGGAAGATCTCCAGGGAAGGGGCCTCAACCACCTCCCTGGGCAACCTGTCCCAGTGCTCCACCACCCTCAGAGCAAAGAACCTATTCCTAATGTCCAATCTAAAGCTGCTCTTCTCCAGCTTGAAGCCATTGCCCCTCATTGTCCTGTCCCTGAAGGCCTTTGTAAACAGACCCTCCCCAGCCTTCCTGTAGCCCCTTCAGGGACTGGGAGGCTGCTCTGAGGTCTCCCCAGAGCTTCCTCTTCTCCAGGCTGAACAACCCCAGCTCCCTCAGCCTGTCCTCAGAGCAAAGGTGCTCCCATCCCCTGAGCATTTTCATGGCCCTCCTCTGGACCATCAGGTCCATGTCCTTCCTCTCTTGAGGGCTCCAGACCTGTATGCAGTACTCAACTTGCTGATGAATATGCCAATTCCTTTAGGGGTTCTCCTTATATTATGCCAGCGTTGCAGATGTGGGAACAATAAATGAGAACCCCTAACAGAACGGGCTGCCTTTAGCTCTGGGTATGAGCCACCATCCCTGCATCAACGTTACCATGGTGGGGAGGGGGCAGAACCTCTTCATACCAGTTAAAAGGAGAAAATATAAACCCCAAGAGTGTGTAACACAGCAAAGCTCCACCGAGGAATACTGAGGAGAGAGATGGAGAGCCGTTTGTATCATCGGTACTTTTGCTTTTGTACATCTTAACATCAGTACTTTTCTAAGTACAGAACCATAGAATGGTTTGGGTCGGAAGGGACCTTGGAGATTATTCAGTTGTAACCCCCTGCCATGGGGTTCTAACACCATCTGCCACCAGACCAGGGTGCTCAAAGCCCCATCCAGCCTGGTCTAATAGCAATTTTTTTCAAGTGAGTATGGATTTAAAGACAAATTTGCAATAACTTTGAGACCTGAGGGATTTTGTTAGTGAAATCCCCCAGAGTTGGGTTCATTTCTTTGCTCCTATGGGAAGCAGCCAGGGAAGCCCATGCTTGGTAACAGGCTGATGGTAACTACTGCAGCCTTCTCATGGAGGACAGACCTGGCCAAGAACTTCCAAGAGGCCCTGAGGAGACATGCACCCCCAGAGCAGGCAGTGCTCTGGGACATGCATGCCTGGGAAAACGCCCGACATGATTGCCCTGCCATCTCAACGAGAGAGATGCTTCATTCCATTCCACACACTAAATCCCCTGCTTCCCCACCGCCGGCCATCTCCTTCCCCAGCTGGTATTTCATTAGTCTGAGACATTCCTCCCCTTCTCCCTCCTCCTCCACCCCCTGGTACTTACTTGCTGAAATTAAAGAGGAGTCTTTCAAAGACAAGGACGGGTCCCGTGCTGCTCAAAATGGTGAGGGGTTGACCAGCAAGAAGGCAAAATATCGCACCGGTGACTGCTGTGCCCAGAAAGCTCTCCAACACGCCCTAGGGTAGACACAGGGGAGAAGTGAGTTCAACCAAGTAACCCTTTCTGTCAGTGCTGTTGTAAGAAAAGGAGTATTTGCATCAGGGAGTGGTCACGTGCCGTACACCGGCACGGCCAAGACTAAGGGAAGACCATCTTCTGCTGCACTCAACCTTGTGTTCATCCCACAAAGTCATGGTTGCCCAGGATAATCAACCACCCTCATTCTTATTTCCGAGTCCCTCAGTTTAATAACACTATGTTCTATTTCATAGTTCCGTGGTTTGGGTTGGAAGGGACTGGAAGGGGCTCCAAGGTCTCCCCAGAGCCTTCTCTTCTCCAGGCTGAACCCCCCCCAGCTCTCTCAGCCTGTCCTCCCAGCAGAGGGGCTCCAGCCCTCCCAGCAACTCTTTAGCCCTAATTTTCTATTTGGTGAAGGGAGGGTGAGTGTTTTCAAAAACGACTGAAAGCATTTGAGAACTCCTTGACCATCTCCCACATCTTTGACGGTAATGGTTCAGGTCAGCAGGGCAGAGGGTGGCCAGAGGACAGCGCTGACACCCTCCAGGACAACAGAGGGTGGATTTTTATTTGCTTTCTTTTTCCAATTGAACAGACACCCCTTCAAGATAAAGAGGGAGCCTCTCAAGTCACTGTTTTAGTAAGTGAGACACAAACCAAACCAGGCTACTTCAGCCAGCAGTCGTGTGGAGACCCAAGTTCATCAGATGTCACCAGCAAGTAACAAATTCCATATTTACCAGGCTCTACAATTCCCTTTTGGCCAAGCAGCTTTGCTGGAGAAGGATAAAAGAGCGTGCTTGATGCCTTCTTGGATTGTCATGTCCAACTATAGCAACACCTACTTTTAAAATGCAAAATGCGGATGAAATATAAATGGCGATAAAAACGTGGTTCTTCATTGGGCGTGCACAAAAATGGCTGGGTTGGCTGGACCTCACCTCCTCTGCTCTTAGGGACACTCATCTGTCTACACTCAAATGTGTTTTCAAGGAACACCACCAGCATCATCTTCCACCCAGTAAGACCTTTGGCCACCAGCATCACCCTCTCCAGGAATAACTACCCAACAGCTTGGCCACCAGCATCACCCTCTCCAGGAATAACTACCCAACAGCCAGCCAGGGCCAGATCTAAGCACAGGCCTCTGCGCTTCATCGTGGCCACATCCGGATCGTCGGCCTCATTAGTGCTGCCGAGCCACCAGCCATGAACGGCACACACAGAGCCTTCTTTCCACCCATGACAAGCAGCGGGGTCAGGGCTGCAGATTATCTCACTTCTCAGTGGGAACAGCAAGAATTTGAGTTCAGTTGTGTGGCTTCCTTCCTTGGAAAGACCCGAGTTACTGTGTACACCGAGGAACGCGCATTCATACTGTCGCACGTCCAACCAGGACGCTACTATGCAGAGCAGTAGTACTTTTCTTTTCTATTATTTACTATTTAATCTATTACATTACACTTTCTCTAAAGCACTTTCTCTAAAGCAATCAGAAACCATTTTCTCTGGCCACAGACGTGATCTCGAAATACCAGTGGTCAAGCACTGCTAATGCAGCAGCACCAGAAGTGGTGGTAGAGGGGATAGAAATGACCTTGTGTTGGCAGGAGGTGACATCAAGAAATGTTCAGCCCCAGCCCTTGCAGGCATCAGGGAGAGTGAGATCTGGTTGCTGTGATGCCCCACAACCTGTGTAGAAGGATTACACACCACAGTAGAGGTTGGAAGGGACCTTTGGAGATCATCAAGTCCAACCCCCTGCCGGAGCATGGTCACCTGCAGCAGGTTGGACAAGAACATGGGTTTTGAATATCTGCAGAGAAGGAGACTCCAGGCTTTGACAGGGGACGTGGAGCCTTTGCTGCTGCCTTTGGGGGCCTGGTGAGGATGAGACAACTGCTCTGGGGGGCCAGGAACAGCATTCACACAGCTGATCCCTTTCGCTCCTCCCGCATTACTCACCGAGAGGGCCCTCGCGGCCAGCGCATCTGGAATCTCTTTTCCCTGCATTCTTCCACGTGTCTGCAGCTAAGAATAGTGTCTTTTCTCAGAAATGTAAAACTCTGAAGTGAGCTTTTAAAGAAACGTTGGCTGGGGCAGGCTCTCCAGCGCGGTTTGTGGTGCCTGACCCAGCGGCAGTCACATAATGGTTTACAAGAAACAAGAAGGATAAAGTATGATGTGGTAAACCCAAAACTACCATTTTCTATGAGGACAAAATTTCAATGAGGTTCAATAAGCCCAAGTGCCAGATCCTGCATTTCAGTCACAACAACCCCAGGGATGGCTACAGGCTGGGGCAGAGTGTCTGAAGCTGCCCAGCAGAAAAGGACCTGGGGGTGCTGGTGGACATCCAACTGAACATGAGCCAGCAGTGTGCCCAGGTGGCCAAGAAGGCCACCAGCATCCTGGTCTGGATCAGGAACAGGGTGGCCAGCAGGAGTAGGGAAGTGATAGTGCCTCTATACTGGGCACCACTGGGGCCTCCCCTCGAGGGCTGTGTTCAGTTCTGGGCCCCTCACTACAAGAAGGACATTGAGGGGCTGGAGCGTGTCCAGAAGAGAGCTACCAAGCTGGTGAGGGGTCTGGAGAGCAAGTCCTGTGAGGAGAGGCTGAGGGAACTGGGCATGTTTAGCTTGGAGAAGAGGAGGCTGAGGGGAGACCTCCTTGTCCTCTCCAACTCCCTGACAGGAGGGTGTAGAGAGGTGGGTGCTGGCCTCTTCTCCCAAGGGAATAAGGACAGGACCAGAGGAAATGGCCTGAAGTTGGGGCAGGGGAGGGTCAGGTTAGATTTTAGGAAGAAGGACTTTCCTGGGAGAGTGTTCAGGCACTGGAAGGGCCTGCCCAGGGAGGTGGTGGAGTCACCATCCCTGGGGGTATCTAAGGAAGGTGTAGATGTGACACTTCAGGGCCTGCTCTAGTGGCTGATACTGTAGGAGGTGGGTTGTGGCTTTGTGTCTGGTTGGACTTGGTGATCTTAGTGGTCCTTTCCAACCATGAAAATGTTGGTTCTGTGAAAATATCTGGACTTCTAGGTGCTGTTCCTCTACTGTAGAAGCTGGCACAACCTTCCCTTGCATTTTGGAGTATAATGATTGGGCACAGCTCATGCTTTTATGTCTTACACAAACCAAATGCTTCCAAATGCTTTCCCACTGTGGGACTATGCAACAGCCTGAGCAACACTTGATGTGAACCTGGACTCTGATTCCACTGAGCAGGTCATAGAATAGAATCCTAGAACCACTCAGGTTGGAAGAGACCCTTGGGATCATCCAGTCCAACCATCAGCCCTATTCTACAAAGTTCTCCCCTACACCAGATCCCCCAACACCACATCTCATCCACTCTGAAACACAGTCAGGGATGGAGGCTCAACCACCTCCCTGGGCAGCTGATTCCAGGTCCCTGGAGCTTCATTCCAGCTCTGATGATCCAGGGGTGAAGAAGGCACAATTTTGCCCAACCTGTAGTCAAAACCCTTTCCAGGCTCCCACAGCAGGCAAGAGACCCAACACCTTTTCAGAGAAGGATGGTGAGTGGAGGTTTGTTGAAGGGAGATGGCAAAAGACAAGCCAGTTGTGCCCAACTCTACAAACCTCTCATCCACCAGTGACCCTTTGAGAAAAACTGCTGGCACTTCCCTTTTAAATCAGTCCGTAAATAAAACCCAGGAAATCCAACCAGTCAGTTTATGTGAAAAGCAAGTAAATGCTGAAGTGCACAAATTAGAAATTAATAGCCAAGCTTCTCCTGGGGTGGCCCTTGGCTCTGTCATGGGCTGACTGGAGGGATGGGGTTTTTCTAGACACTCAGTGATGATTTTCCTCCCCTTTGTACCACTTGTGTGAACTGAAGGTTAACGGCAAACTGGCTACGGGGAGCTGAGGGCCAGGAGGACACAGTAGGTGAGCTTCTTTTTTAAAGAGAATACTGATTGTTTTATCTTTGGTGAGTGCTCTGGAACCATACTCCCAGTGCCAGCAGCAAGGAAAAGAAAATTTTACGACTCTGTGATAAACGTTCACGGGATACAAAGGTAACAGAAAAGCCTTTTGGACACAATAAAGTGATAATGTGCACTAAATTTAATCACTTCTTCCTCCCCCTCCTCTGAAGACTGCACCTCCTGCAGACTGGTGTCACTGGTGGATCCCTTTCCGCTCTCCGCTGCCGTTTGCCGTTACTCCCTTTTAACACTCCTCCTCACGTGGTTAAGTTACTTGCATGGTGTAATTAAACCAGTGTAAATAATTACACAGACACTGTCACTATGAGCTTAATTACTGTCAGGAGATGCAACGTGGCTGCGCTGAAACAATCTAAATCCAACCTCCTGTGTTTTCTGCCTCTTCCAAAGCCAAAGGAATAGAGGACCCAGTGCTAGAGCGTAACTCTGCTCCCGAATTGGCTGTGTCAATACACAACCCCTTTCCTTTAGACTCCATCTCCAACTCAGCCAGTCTTTGAAGCCCCTAGATTTGCCCCACACAGCCTGGATATGCCATGGGGTTCTCAGTGTCCGAGCTTCCTCTGTTACAAAGTTTGTCTCTTCTAAAAAAACTGGCATTTTTCTCCTCTGTCACATCTGATTGACTCGCCTTCCCACGAACCGATCCTTGGGATTTTCCGTTCACCAGAGGGGCTGAAGTCCAGGGCTTGTTAAGAGTCACACAGAGGGTACAGGGCTGTGCCCTGGTGACATGGAAACACCTGAATCTGACTTGGTGAGCTTCATCAGACTGACAGTGTCCAACCAAAACACAAACACAGAGAGCAGATCAGAGAGATCTCTATACAGAAGGAGCGAGGACCTTCTCTGTCGCCTGGCCACCTCTCAAACACCATGTAAGGTGACTGCTTGTAAGNCGTGAGAAGAGACCAGCACCAACCTCTCTGCAATGCCCTTTCAAGCAGTTGGAGAGAGAGATGAGGTCTCCCCTCAGCCTCCTCTTCCTCAAACTAAACAATCACAAAACTTCCAGTGGAAACACAGGATACCTCTATTAATTGTACCCAGAACTCAAGCTTTGCTGGTGGCCAAGCCACCCCTCTGAGAACAGACAGCAGAAGGCACCTTTGCTGCTCTGAGAAGCTCCTCCTAACCTGCATGTTATCCGTAGCATCCCCAAGCAGTCCTCCAAAGGTGATGGCGTTGGTCACCGTGGCCAGGTAGATGAAGAGAATGGCTGAAAGGGCTTGAATGTTTAAAGCATCGTAGAAGTCGCTGGCGAAGAAGGGGGCTTTCCTCTTGATGTCCTTGATCAAGCCACCACAGAACCTGAAATGGCAACCAAGAGAAGGCTCATGGCAAAACGTTTCCCAGCGAAAGTCAGGGAGATAAGTAAGGGGGAACGTGGCCAGAAATGAAGTATTATCGGAAAGGGGTGAGATCATCACATTACACACTGGTCTTATCGCTCCAGGGCTATCACTGAGATAATGCTGTAAGGAAAGATAAAATCTTGAACATGTGATACAGCTGGAAAGAGACAAATTTCAGGACCACAAACCCTATCTTCTTCTGCATCAGACTGGTAAAGTTTGCATTTCGGGAAGCTTGTTCTGTTGGGTTCCCTCCCCCCACCATATTGGCTGATGTAATAAAATATATTAACTCTACTCTAAACCCCTGCCTAAATTTCTCCCCATGGCAGACATGAAGGTAGGGTGAGCCAAACAATCTGCTAAGTGGAAAAATGCTTCAAACTGCTAACCAGGAAAAGAACTAGAAGGAAAAAAAAACCCCACAAGTCAGTGAAATCATCTTGGAGAACAAGAGAGCTCCACTTGCAGACGGGTTCTCTTTGTGCCATCACAGACAAGACTGTATTTAACTCTTATACACTCCAGGTGGCTCTGACACTTGCTGGCACGAAAGATGTTCTTGTTTTGTGTCTTGTTCTCATGTGCACAGCTCACCACCCACGCCAGGACTGCTCAGATGCTCAGGTACATGGCAGACAGGCCCACACCACTTTCTGACCCAGAATCGGGACGTTATCAACTTCCTTGTACACACCAAGGCATCATTTCAGACTTTCCTCCTAGAATTTAGATATTCTACTAGAGCTTAAATCAATAGAGAGTGGGAGGGAGGGCACAAAGCCACCACGAAACCCTGTCTATTGGCCCCAAAATACTGAGCATGCTGTTTTATGGCCACCTGAACCGCGTTCCCAATTTTGTGGACTTTTACATGGCGTAGAAGCTGAGTAATAAAGCAGAGAGTGAGGCCTTGGGCTCTGTTACCTTCAATATTTCTGCCCCAAAAAAGCCTTCACCTCTGCAATTCAACTATATCAGAATGTCTAGAAAAGGGAATGTCTCTGCTTTTGGCTAGAGAACTTCCAGCAAAACAGCTGTGCCCACCACGTTTACATCCCGTATGGCTCATCTAAAGTCACAGACTTGAGCAACCAACACCAACCTGGGCCTTCTTTCATTTTTGGGTCACTCATTTAAGACTCTTTGCAATGTCCTGGGGCTGGATGCCCACAACCCTTCAGACAGCCTCAAGCTGGGCACTAAAAACCCCAGGACAAGTGTTGGGGTCCCAGCTTGACCTACAGAAACTGTGTTGGGATGGCAAGTGGAAGGGGTGAAAGGGTTCTGCCAGGGGATATGGCCACTTTGCTTGGGTCACACCTTTTCCATCACATTGAGGGGTGTGTTACCCACCTGCCAGTTCGTTGCAGCTCTTCACAGTCCCCGTGGCCCCCACCGCCGTGTCCTCCGTCATGGGGGGTGTCTCCATTCATCTGTAGGTTTTCCCCACCAGAGTACATGTTTTTCCTAGGCAAGAAGGTAAAGCAAAGTGAGGGTTTCCACAAAACATAATGCCCACAGTTCCTCCAAATGATTGTCACACACAGCCTTTCCTGAAGCTCTGTTGCCCAAAAAAGACTGGGAAACTGCTCTGCTGGCAGCCAGAGTGGAACGTAGTGTGTTGGAAAGACCAACCAGACCCTCAAAGAGGCTGGATATCAACTATGTATGTTATTACAGGCCTACAACATCACCTTAAAAGGCACAGAATTGCAAGAACATCTTCTTTCCAGCAACTCAGAAAGACCTGAAAACATCTCTAGTACTTTCTAAATGCAGACAGATGCAGGTCACATCTGTCTTGTCACATCTCCAGCACTTGCTCAATAAACCTGGTGAACCCAAACCACCAGCTCTTCCTGTCGCCTTTTCAGGACCAACATACACTGTCCTTCACCACAGCCTCCTGTTACTACCTTTTATCAGAAGAAGGAAGAGACTTGGGGGGCTCTATCCTGATGGCTGGATCCCATTCCCCCGGGGGCAGCACGATGACTTCATCCAGAAACTCATCGATGCCGGCGATCAGGTCCTGCCGGTCCTTGGCTTTATAGGCAATGTCATGGAATACCTGCCAGGAAAAGGGAGACTCCATGAAGAAAAGCTTGGCATTTTCTGCAGTCCAGACTCCAGAGGCAGCTACTGGGTTTTATTCATAGAATCATAGAATCATTTAGGTTGGAAGAGACCCTTGGGATCATCAAGTCCAACCATCAGCCCTACTCTACAAGTTCTCCCCTACACCAGATCCCCNAACTGGACACCAGACTCAAGGGGTGGCCTCACCAGTGCTGAGCACAGGGGGACAATCACCTCCCTGCTTCTGCTGGTCACACTATTCTCCAAATGCAACTTATTTGTGCTCAAAAACCTCTCCAAAAGCACTAGGACACTTGGCACAAGGGTACAGAACCTCAGGAAAGCTCTTTCCTTTGGTTGATCATTGAATGACAGAGATTCTTTTCTTGCCAGTATATATTGAATTTTTAGCAAAATATAAATTTCTAACCTGCTTAAAATGCTACCAAAACAATTAACCTTTTTTTTTAATCCAAAAGAAAGGAGTTTCCTATAAATCAGGAGTTTTGATTAAACTCTGAGAAGCCACTTTTATAAAGCCACAGAAAAATGTCGATCCTCTTTTCCTACCCACTTCAGTCTATGAATAAAACAGGTTATTTTTCAACCCTGAGACCTCCAAATGATGCCAGTATTTATTCAAAAGTAACAAACCCCCCCACAAACTACTTTTACTGAAAGGCCTAGCGTTACTGGTGAAACACGAATGAGAGGTGAGAGGAAAACGTGCATGAACGCTGAATTTTAGAGAAACCTCTCGGGTCACTTGGAGGGAAGGTGGCTCAGCCCACATGATGGACTTCAGGAGAACAGGAGGAGGACTTTGGGGCTATGGAATGGCAGAAAACAGAGGGGCTGAGCACAGGCAAGGGGTGATTCAAGGAAGGAGAAAGCAAGAAACAAACATAAGGTAAATCAGCCCAGACGCCCCGAGCCGGAGGGATGCTGGAAGAAAGAAGCCGTAAATGAATATTGAAAGCCCAACCATCTCAAGGAGGTGCATGATTAGCGAGTAATTGCTGGCTACTCATGGATAATACATGAGCAGTGGCTGAATGAAGAAGTGCCCTGGGGACACGGAGCGTGTCCTGGGTGTGACCATTCCTGTGCTCATCACCTGGAGCCTAGCAGCGGGTCACGAACTAGAAGGGAATGTGACACACCTCATTGACACACCTCGACAAGAGCAAGTCAGAGATTCCTTTGTAACCTGTTTGAAGGAGTGACTGCTGGCAGGAAAAGGCACAGGATGGACAACACCTTCCTAGAGTCATGCTTTTATAAAAACATGAAGCTAGGCAGAATAATTCTGTAAACAGATGGAACCAGGAGGCAACATCTCCTGGTTTGATGAGCGTAGGATCTGCTGGATCCAGCACTGGCTGGAAGGAGGATCCCAAAGGGTGGTGCTCAATGGAGTTCAATCCAGCTGGCAGCCGGTCACAAGGGGTTCCTCAGGGCTCAGTGCTGGGGCCTTTCCTTTTTAATATCTTCATTGATGATGTC
>VZTM01011255.1:184215-217773 GCA_013400555.1 Jacana jacana | reverse complement strand
TCAGGAGGATGGAGCCAGGCTCTTCTCAGTGACACCCAATGACAGGACAAGGGGTAATGGGTGCAAGCTGGAACAGAGGAGGTTCCACTGAAATATGAGGAACAACTTCTTCCTGGTGAGGGTGAGGGAGCACTGGCAGGGGCTGCCCAGGGAGGTGGTGGAGTCTCCTTCTCTGGAGACATCCCAAACCCGCCTGGAGGCGTTCCTGTGTGACCTGCTCTGGGTGTTCTTGCTCCAGCAGGGGATTGGACTGGAGGAGCTTTCAAGGTCCCTTCCCATCCCTGAGATTCTGGGATTCTGGGATTGTGTGATGCAGTGAAAAGCCGGGGTGTCTCTCCACCACTTTCAGATCCCCCGTTTCTATGACAGGGGCTGTATGAAAAGACCTCACTGAGCAGCTTTTCCTGGAAAGTTCATCAGATCTTGCAGCTTCCTTTTAAGTAACACTTTACTTTTAAGTGAAGGAAATACTTCAAATACTTAGCAAGAGAGCGTGAAGGAAAAATATATAGAAAATTTATGTATCCAAGGAAGAGTCATTTCTACACAGGAAATCTTATTTCTATAAAGCATCCAAAATTCCCTGACTTACAAGAAAAATCCAAGCCAAAGAATGTGCAGAGGAAACAAAATAAAAGATAAAAGCACCCTCAACCCAGCAGAAATAAGTAACACATTGGACTGGAAACCTACACACTGAATGCTGCCTGCCTTGTGCACACCAAAATCCAACCTCTTCCTACAGTAGTAGGTCAGTGTGAATAAACCAAAACAGGGCAGGGACAACAAATATCATGAGTCTTTCTCCTCTCCAAGACCTGGTGTCCATCATCAGAGGACCAGGTAAGGGATGCAGCCGATACCCCAATTCTCAGCCAAGCCAAGGAAAGCCACCGCTGCTCTCTGCAAACCCTGCCCCATCAGTGCTCTGAAAAGCCATGGAGATGGATTCAGGCCTTTCCACACACTGTGTGACACCACGTCACAGCAGGGAATGGTTCCTCCCTCCTCACAGCCGCTCAGGAGGGTTCTCCCCATCCCTCTGTCACAGATCCAACAAGCCCTACAACCATCATCTCTTTAGAGCAAGGCTCTCCAATGGCTCCTGGGTTGTTCAACCTGGAGAAGAGACGGCTCCAGGAGAACTTCAAACTCCTTCCAGTCCCTCCAGTGGCTCCAGAAAAGCTGGGGAGGGACTCTAGATGAGGGAGGGGAGCCATAGGAGGAGGGGGAGGGTTGGACACTGAAAGAGGGGAGATGGAGCTGAGATATGGGGAAGAACTTCTTTGGTGTGAGGGTGGTGAGAGCCTGGCCCAGGTTGCCCCAAGAAGCTGTGGCTGCCCCATCCCTGGAGGGGTTGAAGGCCAGGTTGGAGGGGGCTTGGAGCAACCTGGTGTGGTGGGAGGTGTCCCTGCCCTCCCCTGTTCTCAGCACCCCGCCAGTCCCTGCTGCTCCCATCTCCTTCTCCAAAGGCTTTGCTTTGCAATTCCCTTCTAATTACAGAGTTCAGATCATAGAATCATTTAGGCTGGAAGAGACCCTTGGGATCATCCAGTCCAACCATCAGTCCCACTCTACAAAGGTCTCCCCTACACCAGATCCCCCAACACCACATCTCATCCACTCTCAAACATAGTCAGGGATGGGGACTCCACCCCCTCCCTGGGCAGCCCAGTCCAGGCTCTGACCACTCTTGCTGGGAAGAATTCTTGCCTCATGGCCAGCCTAACCCTACCCTGCTGCAGCTTGCAGCCATTCCCTCTCCTTCTATCGCTCATTGCCCGGGAGAAGAGACCAGCACCAACCTCTCTGCAATGCCCTTTCAAGCAGTTGGAGAGAGGGATGAGGTCTCCCCTCAGCCTCCTCTTCCTCCAACTCAACACTCCCAGCTCCCTCAATGGCTCCTCATCACATTGATGCCCCAGGCCCTTCCCCAGCTCCGTGTCCCTCCTCTGCACTCGCTCCAGCCCCTCTCTCTGATGTGCAAATACATATTTAATGCGGGGTGTTCCGAGGGCTTTCGATACGGAGTGAAAGTTGTGATTTGAATCAAGCCTGGGGGGGTTGGGGTTGTATCAAGTAATACTTTGCAAGAAGAGGTATAGAACTGTGACAAAACACGTGGCTAGTGTGTTCCTGGGACTGGGATGAACCACCACCATCATCTGGAATGAAAGCTATCCCAGTATGGTCATTAAAACCTGTACCTTATTTACTTCCACGTGCAAAACAAAGGGCAAAGATGATCCCGTTTTGCTGCTTAATTGCCTTCAAGCACCGCAAGCAGGGCTTGTGTCCCCTGGAGTTCCATCAAAGGTCCATCAAGTGGCTCCTCACAATAACCACAACTGTTTGCACACACCAGGCTTTTCTGGCAGGAGTTACTGGGAGGGGGTGGGTTGAAACCACCTTGATTTTGTAAAAGGTTGTTCTTCCTTCCTCGGCATCCCCGAGCTCCGTATACGTCACTATTTCAGCTTCCAAGCCTTATCCCACCTACTATTTTTTTAAAAAAAATTAATACAACCCACATCTCTGAAAGCTTTTCAGCAGACCTAAAAGTAGGTATTGTTTGTTTTGGGAGAGGGAGCCGGGAAGGGAGATCGAGGATTGCTGAACGCCCTCATTATTCAACGGCGTTAATCAAGACAATGTGTCCTTCCATGCCAGCACTTTTTCCAGGAAACACTATTACCCGTTTGCCGTCCTGCAAACCCAATTCAAGCCTTAATCAAAGCAGGGAGGCTCGTTAATTGGCTTTCCTGAGTAATGAGGAGCCATTTGTGATGGCTGCATCCTGCGCAATCCAATCAAGGAAATCCCATCGGGGCCCAGACCAGCTCTGATGGAGCGGGCGTCTCCTCGGCCATCGCTCCCTCACGCCGTCCCTGCAGCAGACCTGCACTTTGCAGCCACCAAGATGCTGGAGCTGGAGCCTTCAGCTTCCCCCCAACCCCTTCTCTCCCTCAGCTTCTCCTTTTATTTTGTTAAATTACCAAGTTCTGGTAAAATAGTCAAAACCATGCCAATCAAAGCTCTGAAGAGCAAACACCCCTGGGGCTTCTAAGTAAGCAGGAGCCACCGTTTCAGTGTCGTGGGTGGCTGGAGCAGTGTGGTGACCCAGGTCTATGGAGTAACCACAGTGCAACCTGCATCTCTGCATCCATCTCATCTCTCTCTTTAGAAAGCACTGGACTGGTTTGATCTGTGGCAGGTGGGGGTTGAACACCCAGGTTTCAGCATGGGGCTACGGCCACGCAGGTCTGTGACTGGAGAGGAGGTGGCCTTCACATGGCAGTCCATTCCTATGGTGACATCCATGGCTAGAGGTACTTTTGCACAGCAATCCAGGTCATGTTTCTGTGTTATGTGGAAATCTCATGCTCTGTAGCTCCAGATACACTGAATATAGAATCTCAGAATAGTTTGGGTTGGAAGGGACATCAAAGATCATTGAGTTCCAGCTCAACGTTCCGACTCCCCATGGGCCACCTCCCACCACACCAGGTTGCTCCAAGCCCCCTCCAACCTGGCCTTCAACCCCTCCAGGGATGGGGCAGCCACAGCTTCTTGGGGCAACCAGTTCCAGGCTCTCACCACCCTCACACCAAAGAAATTCTTCCCCACATTTCAGCTCCATCTCCCCTCTTTCAGTGTTAAACTCTTCCCCCTCATCCTATGGCTCCCCTCCCTGATCAAAAGTTCCAGCTTCCCTGGAACCCCTTGTGGGACTGGAAGGCACTCAAAGGTCTCCCTGGAGCCTTCTCTTCTCCAGGCTGAAGAACCTCAGCTCCCTCAGCCAGTCTTCATAGGAGAGGTCCTCCAGCCCTCTGAGCATCTTGGTGGCCCTCCTCTGGACCCGTTCCAACAGGTCCATGTCCTCTCTATGTTGAGGACTCCAGAGCTGGACACAGTGCTCCAGGTGGGGTCTCACCAGAGCAGAACAGAGGGGTAGAATCACCTTCCTGACCTGCTGGCCACCCTGCTTTTGATGCAGCCCAGGATGGGGTTGGCTTTCTGGACTGCCATTGCAAAATATGACCTTTTCCTCTGGACCATTACACGTCACAAAGGAACAGACAGTGAGACCACCCCTTGACAGAAATATATCCCCCACTTTTACCTTTCCTTTTGTTTTGTTTTCCACCCCAGCAGGGCCAGAATTGCACCCTTCACCAAATCTGAGGTTTTAAGAGGAAACATCTCAACTGCTACGACGTGCAGAGGGAACCTGAGGTACGTACAGTGTGCCCCGGGGTGGGAATCACAGGGGGCAGGAAAAAGAAGCCCCAACAGTTGAACTTCACACTGATGGTGCCCTTTACTGCCACATCATTAGGTTTGTGTGTCTGTGGATCCCACAGCTTGTATCTGACAACCCAGTGCAGGGCCTGAAGATGATCGAGCAGCTGCGGTGACTTTAAACCACAAATCCTTCACCAGAATCACAGAATCGATGGGAAACAAACAACGGAGAACGGCTTCTCCTGGCCTGGTGTTTGGATTTTAAGGGGTGGAAATGCAGTTTCCCCCTCTCCTGTCCCCTGCCTCGGGGGCTGAATGCTCTTACCGGGTAGGTACGGGGACTTCGGTCAGGGCACCCAGCATGACGGCCTGCTGCAGCCGGACGAAGGCAATGAAAGGACTCTCCAGGAAGTCCACCTCCCCCACCAGCACATTGGAGGCCTCAGCATCGCGGGGCAGTTTCTTCATGAATTTATTCTTCAGCTGGAAGCAGGGAGGAAAAGAAAATTAAGGCTTGTTAGGCATGCAAACAGGAACACGCAGTAAAATTCACCCGGTTTTCACCCGCATCTCCTCCTTGGTCAGAATATCTATCTTTTGCCATCATCCCCACAGAGTCTACTGAGGTACCAACACTAAGAAGATGATCCCCAGAAGAATAATATTGGTGCTTGGAGCCAAGAAGATGCTGAGAAGATTATGCTGCTCTTTCTGTTTACAGACCAGAGATGGTATTGTTTTGGGGGAGAAAAGGCTGTGGAGGACTGAGGAAGAGGAGTAGATCTGGGGAAGGTGGTGAGAAGAAGGACCGTAGCACCTCGCTGCCTGGCCATCTGCAGGAGGGGGAAAGGGTAGGCACTTTCTACCTGTGAAAGTGCAACTCCACGATCCGTGGTCACCACAGGTTGGTTTCACACAGACTACATGAAACGACTGGCCTGAGGAAAACTATCCCTGAGGGATGGACGCCAGGAGCCGGGCACCTGCATTTCACTGCCTACGTGTCTTTTCAAGTTCCAAGGGAAAGACCAAGCTCAGCACAGGCTTTTTGGAGCATGTTGTAGGAGCCTGCGGCCTTTGCCTTCATCCAAGATTTGCTTGAGGTTGTCCAAAGCCGTTGTTCCCATTCCTGTGCAGGCCAGCACATGAGGAGTCACCGGGCCAAAGTATCAGGCCTGCTGGGGTTGAAACTACACCAGTGGAGTCAATAAGCACCTGGGTGAGAGACTGGTTTGTTCCTGCTTCCCACCATCGTCACCGAGCCCTCAGGCCTCCCGCAAGCTGCTGCCCTCCCTCACAGACAGAACAGGGCACGGCTGAAGGGAGACAGAGGAACATGTGCCATCATCAGAGACTTTCTCTCCAGGAGAAACCCCCTTCTCAAACCCTGCAGAATGATGCTGGGTGGCTACTGCGTCCCTCACCTCCTGAAGGTATGAAGGAAGAGGAAACCTTGGGGAGAAGCGGATTCTTTTGGATGGGAACACCTCAAGTTTGGTGTTGGCACCAGAGGAGCCAACACAAGGTGATTCCACCAGCAAGAGAAGCAGCACTGGAGCTTTATAGAATCATAGAGTCATTTAGGTTGGAAGAGACCTTGGGGATCATCCAGTCCAACCATCAGCCCCACTCTACAAAGGTCTCCCCTACACCAGATCCCCAACACCACATCTCATCCACTCCGAAACACAGTCAGGGATGGGGACTCCACCCCCTCCCTGGGCAGCCCAGTCCAGGCTCTGACCAAAATCATTCTGTCTCGGTATAAGCAGCTCTTCCTGAGACGCAGTTGTGCTACTGAACAGTGGGGCTCAAAACTTCAGGGAGTGAGCTAAGATGACCTACAGAGCTCTACTGATTCATTTCCAGCAATCCCTCCTCAAGCATTCAAATGGTGTCTGAGGCCCAATACTGTGCTCATCACCATTAAACCAGCACGCCAGAAGAAATCCATTGCCCGGCATCACACAACCATGGGATGGTTTGGGTGGGAAGAGACCTTAAAGACCATCCAGTGCCACCCCCTGCCCTGGGCAGGGATGCCTCCCACCACACCAGGCTGCTCCAAGCCCCCTCCAACCTGGCCTTGAACTCCTCCAGGGATGGGGCTTCTTTTTGCATCCTGTTCCAGGGTCTCACCACCCTCACAGGAAAGAAGTTCTTCCCCATGTCACATCTCAATCTCCCCTCTTTCAGTGTCAAACCCTTTCCTCTCATCCTCTGGCTCCCCTCCCTCATCCTGAGTCCCTTTCCAGCTTTTCTGGAGCCCCTCTGACTTCTCATGGGCCAGCTGCCAGGGTTACTCTCATTTATACGTCTTTTCCCAAAGTGTAGCTATAATTTTGGGTTAAAAATAATTCTTTACAGCCCAAAGGTTATTCCTCTGAGCTCGGCACCTATGTAGCTGCAGCCCAGCAGGCTCACAGGGCTCTGCAACAGGCATCCTCCAGCTGAAAAGAGAGGAACTAAGTCCAACAGCAGCACTAATTGCTTCTGATTCGATAATGGGAAAACACTGCAGCAGCTGAGTTTTAAAAACCAGCCTCTTCCTGGCTCTTTGCTGCTGTCTCCCTGTGCTCTTGAAAGCTCTGTAGCCTGGCACAAAATTGCCTTTTCTGCCAGGTTATTAAATTAGCTCAAGCAGCAAAACCCCTGCAGCCTTGGCCATGCTGGTGAGGGGCACCACTGTCTGTCCCCTCCGCCTCCTCTCACCCGTATCCCTCTGTCTGGCTTCACACCCAGGGGCTTCCGAGCATCCGCAGATCCGAGAGGGGCTTTTTGTTGTTTAACTTCAGCAGAATTAATAAGTTGAAGGCTTTGAGAGGAAAAAAAAACCCAAACAGCAAACCCACAACCCTGTCCTTTTAGCTGGTTCCCAACCATGCACCCCCCAGGGGTCTTTGGAGATGCTGGAGGGGGGGGTCTGGCGGAGGGTGAATGGGGAGGGAGGATGTTCTGCCAGAAATACCAACAGGGGGGTGGGCAGAGGGGAGGAAAAACACTCAACTGGGCTATGAATCCCTCATGAGCTTGGCCAGGAGGCTGGAGGAAGTAGCAAAAATGGGGGGAAAGTCTCATGAAAAGGCAATGAATTACCAGTTCAGCAGGAGGCAAACTGCAGGGACAGCCCTCTCCTGCACACTCTCCGTCAGGATCGCAACCAGAGGAAATATTAAACAAGCATCAAGGAGCACTGTGGGGGAAGCCTGGAGAAGTGCTACCAGTTCTTCCACGAAGAGTGTTTTGGATGAAAACAGAGATTTTAAAAAGAAAAGAAAAAACTTAACAGGAAGGTGGTAAATCCCCACCAAACGTTCAGGTCGGCTGTGGGCTTTGCTGACCAAGCACAGGGTTGGCCCCAACGCAGGTGCCTCTTTAGAATCATAGAATCATTCAGGTTGGAAGAGACCCCCAGGATCAAGTCCACACATCAGCCCCACTCTACAAGTTCTCCCCTACACCAGATCCCTCAACACCACATCCAATCTACTCTGAAACACAGTCAGGGATGGGGACTCCACCCCCTCCCTGGGCAGCTGATTCCACTGACTGACCACTCTCTCTGGGAAAAACTTTTTCCTCATGTCCAGCCTAACCCTACCCTGCTGCAGCTTGCAGCCATTCCCTCTCCTTCTATCGCTCATTGCCCGGGAGAAGAGACCAGCACCAACCTCTCTGCAATGCCCTTTCAAGCAGATGGAGAGAGGGATGAGGTCTCCCCTCAGCCTCCTCTTCCTCCAACTAAACAATCCCAACTCCCTCAATCCATCCTCATAAGCCTTATTCTCCAGGCCCTTCCCCAGCTCCGTGTCCCTCCTCTGCACTCGCTCCAGCCCCTCCAGATCTCTCTTGTGCTGAGGTGCCCAGAACTGGACACCAGACTCAAGGGGTGGCCTCACCAGTGCTGAGCACAGGGGGACAATCACCTCCCTGCTGCTGCTGGTCACACTATTCTTTATGCAAGCCAGGATGCCCTTGGCCTTCTTGGCCACCTGGGCACACTGCTGGCTCATGTTCAGCCCCTTGTCACCCAGCACCCCCAGGTCCTTTTCTGCCAGGCAGCTCCAGCCACACTGCCCCAAGCCTGTAGCCATCCCTGGGGTTGGTGTGGCCCAAGGGCAGGACCTGGCACTTGGCCCCGTTGAAGGCCATTCCATTAACATTGGCCCATCTATCCAGTCTATCCCAGTCCCTCTGTAGAGCATCCCTGCCCTCAAGCAGACCAACACTCGCACCGTTACACTAACGGCCACCCATCTCCCACCCTGCCCTTGCAAGAAGGAACAGCGGCCTGAAAAAATCCCAATTTCCCTAAATGCATTCTAACACTCTGCTGTCATCAGCATCACTTCAGATTTATCGGAAACGAAAGCCACTCCTCAGTCCACACGGCTTTTATTGCCTCTCTGCCTTGGGTCCTCAGGGACCGAGTCAGACTGATTTTCTGAAACCTCTCAGCACTGAGTAATTTTGGAGAGGATGGAAAGCCTCCTCCTTTCTCTTGGGAGCCCCTAGCCCATTTGAGAGCAGAGTTGCCTGACACCCCCGAGCAAGAGAAGGTGAAAAGGATCACAGCTCCCACCTGGGACCCCGGCACGCTCCCCGGCGTAGTCTGCAGGTGAGAGAATACCCAAGGCAAGTGGAAACTCCATTGAATGAGTCATTAGCTGAAGTATCAGAAACACAACACTAAGCAAAAACCCCACGATGCAGCATGAAAACTGCACCTAGAGAAGCCCTTTAGCTGGTGGTGTTACTCTGTGCTGTGTCATGTGGAACCAACAGCCACCTCTGCCCTTCCATGGGACACCTCAGTGCTCAGAGCATTGCCCTCAATGCCTTGGAGTCACCAATGTCCTGGACTCATTGTCATTAATGCCTTGGAGTCATTACTATCAATGTGTTGGGACTCATCACCAGCAACACTTTGGACTCATTGCTACCAACACTTTGGACTCATGGCCATCAACACCTTGGTCTCATTGCTACCAACACTTCGGACTCATCGCCATCAACACCTTGGACTCATCACCATTGATGCCTTGGACTCATCGCTACCAACACCTTGGATGCATCATCATCGATGCCTTGGGACTCATCGCCACCGATGCCTTGGACTCATCGTCATCAACACCTTGGACTCATCATCAACACCTTGGACTCCTCACCATCGATACCTTGGACTCATTGTCATCAATGCCTTGGGACTCATTGCCATTGATATCTTGGACTCATCGCTATCAACACTTTGGACTCATTGCCATTGATGCCTTGGGACTCATCACCACCGATGCCTTGGACTCATAGCTACCAACACCTTGGACTCATCGTCATCAACACCTTGGACTCATCACCATCAATACCTTGGACTCATCACTATCAATGTCTTGGGATTTATTGCCATTGATGTCTTGGACTCATCACTATCAACACCTTGGACTCATCGTCATCAACACCTTGGACTCATCACCATCGATGCCTTGCACTCATCGCCATCGATGACTTGGACTCATCACCATCATCAACACCTTGGACTCATCGCCATCAACACCTTGGACTCGGCATCAGGCTGTTCACCCCATCAGCATCTCTTGGATTTAAACGCCAGTTGAAGGGCACAAGAGTCCCAGTGAAGTGAGAGGGGACACAGCCAACCTGTCTGCCTGCCATCTTACACCTATTTTACACAACGCAGAGCTTCTGAAACTGGGCCCCAAGTTTGAAAAGTCAACCCTGAGTGAGATAAAGGCTGGGACAAAAGGAAACCTCTTGGGGAAGTACGAGGCCGTGACTGGTGTGAGCTGTTCTGCCCTGCTTTATGGGCTACCATCGCTGTCCCCACCTGGTAGTGCCTGCAGTCCGCAGCGCAGAGGAGTCCCACAGCAAAGGGGAAAATAAGGAAGAACATCATTAAGGTCTAGTGCCATCACTTACACTCAGTAGATAATAATCCCTGTCTCATCCTTCCAACAACAATACTAACAATACAAAACCAGAAGGAAAGGGCTCACCCAAGACAGACACTAACTCCAGGACCCACCTTCCTCTGCCCACGCAGGATCTGAAGTGAAAAATTACACACACACCCCCCTTCCCTTTAGCAGCATTCAGTGCCCGTTGTCAGCAGAATCAAACCACCCAAGCAAATGCCACCAGCGTGAGAAGCTGAGAACGCCGCCTGCCTGGCAAGCATAAAATATACACAGTTTCCAGGCTTTTACTTAAAAGGTGGTTTATGGTGTTGGGAAAGCAAAGCTCCCAGAGTGACCCCATCCAATGGGGAAAACGATCCACCCCTCCACTTTTTCTTTATGCCCTTCATCACCTTCCAAATCTACCTCCTCTGGCCCACACCACACTTTTTCAAGCTGAAGATCCCAAGATTATATTTAGTGCCTCCAACACAGAGGCCATTCCAACCTGCTCTTTTTCACAGGGGTTAGAAGGGACCTCTGGAGATCATCTCCTCCATCCAACCCCCTGCCACAGCAGGGTCACCCACAGCAGGTCCCACAGCAACGTGTCCAGGTGGGGTTTGAATGTCTCCAGAGAAGGAGACTCCACCACCTCTCTGGGCAGCCTCTGCCAGGGCTCTGACAACCTCACAGGAAACAAGTTCCTCCTCATGTGGAGATGGAGCTTCCCATGGTCCAGTTTGTGCCCGTTCCCTCTTGTCCTGTCCCTGGGCACCACTGAGAAAAGCCTGGCCCCATCTTCTTGGGGGGCCCTTGAAGTATTTATAGGTGCTTTTTCACTCTCCCACATGCCATTTCTGAGTTGACTACCTTCAGTAACCACCAGAGTTGCACGATTAGGAGCAGCCAGTGCTTGATGTGGGGCCGAGGAGCCCACCTGAAGGTGAGGCTGTGATTTGGCTGCAGGTTCTGGCTCCTGCTTAGCTCAAGGGCGCAACAAAACTCAAAAGTAAAGGCCGCTCTCCCCCTCGTTCCAAAGCCCGGCAGAACCCCAGCGTGGGTCACACAGATTACCATCAGGAGCTGAATGTCACAGGCGGTGCTTTGTGTAACCAAAGGAAGGCTTCACGCTCCCTGATCACAGGGAGAAAGGATCCAATGCCCCCAATTCCCGTGATATCAAAAAGCCAAGGGCAGCACGGGGAAGGGGAAGGGGGACGGGACGTCTGCCAGCCCAACCGGTGGCACCGGCATGACCCAGAGCACGACCAAAGGTTTGGGGTAAAAAATACCCCAACAACCCTCCTTGGGGACAGTGGTGAGAAGAGGTGAGGGCTGTGGGATTTAAGAGAAGCTGTTTAATGACATTCCCTCTGTCTTCTGTTTGCTCCACACGGGGCTCTGTGCGCTCGCCTCACCGCAGCCGCGTTTGTCACCGCGGGGTTCCCATGCCCGGGCACCGACACACGGAGCTGTTGTGCTCTGGGAAAGGTTATTTATTGCCCCCAGGAACCTGAATCTGCCTGTCTGCTGCTCTGGGGCTGCTCACCCACCCGTTCTAAGCTTTTACCTGCCCATAAATGATCCCAGGAACGCTGATACCTTCACCGCTCTGCCTTTTGTCTATGGGGAGAACTCCACTACCCAGGAAAGCCAGAGGGCTGCGGGGAGAAACGAGGGAAGCTAAACTGCATCAAGGAAAAAAAGGCCCAAAATAAATGAGATTCCAGTTTACTACACTCCCTAGGAACTTTTCCTTTCCTCCAGCAAGTCTGGATGGGAAGACAGCAGTTCTCCTCCGAGCTCCATGGAGTTAAAGTAGGTCATCCAGGCTGACGGACCTCGAAATCCGGAAGGGCTGCTTGCGACCGTGGAGAGGAGGAGAGGTTTTTCAAATGGGAAAAGGGGCGAATCCCTCCCACCATTCATCACTGCACTTCACTCCAGACGTGAAACGGGGTCCCACCACCGCCCTCCCCGTCCCTCGCCGCCCCAGGAAAGGCAGGAGGGCTCCTCTCAACGGGGCCACAGTTCCTTTCCCTTAACTTTCCGGCCGGCTTTGGCACAGAGCCCCTGTTGATATGGAAACACCGCTTTGAATAAACACTGCAGGCACCACAACAAATAAAAAGGGGTTTTGTGCCTCCCTCTGAGTGACCATATTCATTCCAGGCTGGTTTTTGTCCCATACACAAAGTGGAGATAACTCCAGGCCGGTAAACACCCCTTATATCAACATATAGTCATCTTCTATATGCTGTCCCATCAGCTCAGCAGTAACAGGTCCCTGGATAAAACACATTTTCTTTAACTTCCCACTTTATTTTATATCCTGAGCATTCAATGAGTCCTCAGTGATTCAGCCATTCGGAGCTGCCAAGGACATTTTAACAGGGCACGACCAAGGAGGAGGGACTGAAGTGGGAAGAGCAGTGGGAATCTCCCCCCTCGCAAACACAGCCCCAACGGGGCTGACAGCGGCTCTGCTTCACCCTTCTCAATCACTTCCATTCACAGATAAAGCTAAAAAAACAAGCTGAAATACTTCCAAGAGAAATCATAGAAACACATGGCTGGAAGGGACCTACAAGATGATCCAGTCCAACCCTCCTCCTGTCACCAACAGCACCCTCTGAGCTACTGAATCATGTCTTGTAGCACCTCATCCAGACACTTCTTGAACCCCACCAGGGATGGTGACTCCCCCCCCCCTCCCTGGACACCCCATCCCAGTGCCTGACCACTCTGGGGGAGAAAAAGCTTTCCCTGGCATCTCATCTACATCTCCCCTGGCACAACTGGGGGCCACGAGCATTAAAACCTTGTCGTCCACACACCTCCCCTGCCGAAGGGCTGCTGAGACGGGAGAAGGGCCGCGGCCAAGGGAACACTGCGGCTGGAGAGGTCTTGATGGGACAGGAGAGTGAAAACCTCCAAGCTCGCTGCCAGAGGAGAGCTCAGCCCAAGCAGGGCTTGAGCAATACGAAGTATGAGCAAGGTCACCGATATTTCCGCAGATTAATCATGTGGGGGACACTTCCATAAACATTCTCCTGTGACTCAGGCACCGCGACCGAGCGGCGCAGCTTGGAACTGGCCGGAAAGCTGAAAACTGCACAGAAAAATCCCACCTTGGTGTGCACTGAAAATAGGAGAGAATGGGAAAAAGAGACACCAGAAAAACACCCTGGCAGCACCGGGCAAGCGGCCATCCAGCAGAGGAATCTCCATCTCCATCAGAAAAGCTTATTTGCATTAAATACATCGAAGATGTATAACTTGGCTAAGACGCACCTAAGCCAGAAGAAGCCTCAGATATTTTCCAACTCTATCTGGTTGGACATGGACCCGTTGGAACGGGTCCAGCAAAGGACCACGAAAATGATCAGAGGGATGGAGCACCTCTCCTATGAGGACAGGCTGAGGGAGCTGAGGGTGTTCAGCCTGGAGAAGAGAAGGCTCCAGGGAGACCTTAGAGCAGCCTTCCAGTATCTGAAGGGGCTACAGGAGAGCTGGGGAGGAACTCTTTGTCAGGGAGTGGAGTGACAGGACAAGGGGTAACAGCTTTAAATTGGAAAAGGGGAGATTTAGGTGAGATACCAGAAAGAACTTCTTTACTGTGAGGGTGGTGAGAGCCTGGAACAGGTTGGCCTGAGAAGCTGTGGCTGCCCCATCCCTGGGAGCGTTCAGCGCCAGGCTGGATGGGGCTTGGAGCAACCTGGTGTGGTGGGAGGTGTCCCTGCCCAGGGCAGGGGGTTGGAACTCGATGATCTTGAAGGTCCCTTCCAACTCTAACCCTTCTGTGATTCTAACCTCCGTGTACACAGACGTGTACATCCCCTCGCTGTCCCCAGGTTTGCTGAAGAGCCCACCAGAAGCACCTGCTTTTCTACACCTATCTCTGCTGTGGGCCAGATGGGGGTAAACCACAGGGTGGTCTTTTTTGACAGCTCGAGAAACCTTCATTAGGCCTTTCTGTTTGATGTTCATCATGATGGGGACAAAGAAAAACTGAAAGAAATGGCTTGACCTTCAAGAGCGGGAGGAATACAACATGAGGAGGAACTAAAGCAGACTTTACTTTTGAGTTTTGTTGCGCCCTTGAGCTAAGCAGGAGCCAGAACCTGCAGCCAAATCACAGCCTCACCTTCAGGTGGGCTCCTCGGCCCCACATCAAGCACTGGCTGCTCCTAATCGTGCAACTCTGGCAGTTACTGAAGGTAGTCCATGTGGGAGAGTGAAAAAGCACCTATAAATACTTCAAGGTTCCCCCAAGAAGATGGGGCCAGGCTTTTCTCAGTGGTGCCCAGGGACAGGACAGGAGGGAACGGGCACAAACTGGACTATGGGAAGTTCCATCTCCACATGAGGAGGAACTTCTTCACATTGAGGGTGTCAGAGCCCTGGCAGAGGCTGCCCAGAGAGGTGGTGGAGTCTCCTTCTCTGGAGACATTCAAAACCACCTGGACACATTGCTGTGGGACCTGCTGTGGGTGACCCTGCTTTTTCAGGGTGGTTGGAAGAGATGATCTCCAGAGGTCCCTTCCAACCCTGTAGCATCCTGTGATTCTGTAATTCTCCTGCCATGAGAAGTCCTGCTCTTTCAGATGCTGCTCTGGTACCACTGATGTATTTGGCAACAGAGAGCTCAGAGCCCAGAGGCTGATTTATTACTTGGCAACCAGGAGAGAGAAATGAATTGCCTAAAAGCACTGCTGCCTCGGCGAGTCTATCTGGATGCAAATGCCCAGCTCGTTAACTGCAGCCACCACCTCATCAAACAAGACAAATCCCTGCTCTGCACTCCTACCTCAGAGGCAGCATTCTCTCAACCCAAATCCTAGAATCAATCAGTTTGGAAGAGCCCCTTGGGATCCTCCAGTCCAGCCACAGTTGGACAGGGAACACGCCTCCCTCTTCCCTCGTCGTCCTTACAAACCGGCCCGTCAACAAACAAGCCTAAAGGAAAAAACATGGCAAAACAGCAAAATTTGGCTGCCTTTATTGCAGGTATTTATCAGGGGAGCAGTTTGAGTCAGGGCCCTGGTGTCTTCTGTGAGACACTGGGGATGCTCAACTGGTCCCAGTTCGCCATCCCAGTGTAATCCAGCACAGTGAATCAAGCTGGCTTGATTGATGGCAGAGAAAAGCCAGCTCATGCAATTTACCTGACTTCAATATTCATCAATAATCCACTCCTTAACCCTGCAGAGCCATCAGGGCACTCAGCGCTGCAGAAGAGGGGCAGGGGGAATCCATCAGGAGCCTTTTGCTTAGCTCCAGGACCACCTTCCCACCCAGGATGGAGGTGGAAAGGGAAGATTCCCTTTGGAGCTCCCTCTTTATTGTTTTTTTTCAGATTATTGAGTGTGGAGTGAAAAAGGGAAGAAAAGCTATTTTTCCCCTCTTCACTTCTTCCCCCGCAAACCTTCGCCTCTTGTAGACATGAATGAAATAGCCTGTTTTATCCCAAGAGCTCAGCTGGGATCGTCACTTTGGTGACCGTCAGCAGATCCCAGTGCCCCGAAATCATGAGATAAAACAGGGCTGAATCATAGAATCAGATAATGGTTTGGGTTGGAAGGGACCTTCAAGACCACCAGGTTCCAACCCCCTGCCCTGGGCAGGGATACCTCCCACCACACCAGGCTGCTCCAAGCCCCCTCCAACCTGGCCTTCAACCCCTCCAGGGATGGGGCAGCCACAGCTTCTCGGGGCAACCTGGGCCAGGTTCTCACCACCCTAACACTAAGGAAGTTCTTCCCCACAGCTCAGCTTCATCTCCCCTCTCTCAGTCCCAAATCCTTCCCGTCCTCCTAGACAGGAGGGAGGGCTCCCCTCCCTCATCCAGAGTCCCTCCCCAGCTTTCCTGAAGCCACTGGGAGGGACTGGAAGTGGCCTGAGTTCTCCAAGGAGCCTTCTCTTCTCCAGGCCGAACCCCCCCCCAACTCTCTCAGCCTGTTTCCAAAAGTCTGAAGATCTCTTAAGAGAAAACACACATAACTTTTGCTCCACCAGCATCCCACTCCTGCTGCCCCTGGATGCTCTCCCTTCAACCTCTCCTCTGGGGGTGAACCCTGTACCCACAGCACAGGCTTTGCTGCCCACACCCTGCGCTGCCACCGACAGCCGGCGACTCCACGCTAGGAAAACAAACAATAAACCACTTTCTTATCAATTTCCCTTTGCACAGACCGCCAGGCAGGAGGACCAGCCTCCCCCTCCAGGCAGGGGGGGGGGGCACCACGTTTTCTCTGCCCCAGGCACATCACACCCAAATCGATGGTATTGATGCAACTTCTGTGATGAATAACCTGCAGCTAAAGATTTTTCCGCAAACTCCGCGTTTCGGTAATTGGCCTTTCCTCTCCTGTCAGCCTCACAATCACTCGTTTCCCATAAATTAAAGGAGCAAAAAAAAAAAAAGGAGGAAAGGAGGAATATGATGTTTTTCATCTAGCAGACACGTAACCAACCTGACAAGTAACCCAGGACTTCATTATTTTCAGATTTCCACATGGTTTTATGATTCCGTGCCGCCCTGTTCTGGGTGGCTAAATTATCGCATCCAGTCTCAAATGTCAAGAAGGGAATTCCAGCCTTCCTCTCCCAGGGGGGGAGGAAGGCTCTCCTCTCCATGTCCTGGCAATTAGGGAAGGGGCAGCGCTTTTTCAGTTGGTCCTTCTGAAAAAGCCTGAGCCTCCTCTGCCCTTCCCTGACTCCAGCCTTTTCCAAGAGGGATTCTAAGTCCCTTTTCTTCATGACAGCCCTTAATGGTCACCCAGTAAGAAGATTAACTCTGAAAAGTGTATTAAGAAGGCAAAGAGTAGGAGAAAAACAAAACACAAGTAAGAGCAAATCCAAATTCAGGATAAAACCAGCCCTTCCCTAAGGGTCGGGGAACCAACCTCGCAACACCTCATACAGATCAAGGTGAGTCACAGAATCCCAGAATCTCAGGGATGGGAAGGGACCTTGAAAGCTCCTCCAGTCCAATCCCCTGCTGGAGCAGGAACACCCAGAGCAGGTCACACAGGAACACCTCCAGGAGGGTTTTGGATGTCTCCAGAGAAGGAGACTCCACCACCTCCCTGGGCAGCCCCTGCCAGTGCTCCCTCACCTCACCTGAAGAAGTTTTTCCTCATATTGAAGTAGAACCTCCTCAGTTCCAGCTCCCACCCATTGCCCCTTGTCCTATCGTTGGACGTCACTGAGAAGAGCCTGGCTCCATCCTCCTGACACTCACCCTTTACAGATTTATCAACATTCATGAGGTCACCCCTCAGTCTCCTCTTCTCCAAGCTCAAGAGACCCAGCTCCCTCAGCCTTTCCTCCTCTGGGAGATGCTCCACTCCCTTCAACATCTTGGTAGCCCTGCCCTGGACTCTCTCCAGCAGTTCCCTGAATCTATCATTTTAATAGAACCATATCTTCAGGTCTCTGTCCCTGGAGGAGGCTAGATCAACTGTCACCACCTCTACCACACCTTTGAACACCGGCATCAGGCCCTTGCAAAACTCAGGGAGGAAATATTCTCTGGAGGAATTCTCAAACAGATCTTCAGGGAAATCTATAAGCACATCCAGTGCTCTCTAGAACACCCCACCGCCGTGCTCTCAACAAGATTTCAAGCTATTTTAGCACCTCTCCAACCTGTTGGGACAGAAGCACCCACCTCACCACCTCAGGTGCTGCCGTGGCATGTATATATGAAAGCATAAATGCATAGGAACAGATAATGCTTTGGGTGGGAAGGGACCTTGAAGCCCATTCAGTGCCACCCCCTGCCCTGGGCAGGGACACCTCCCACCACACCAGGTTGCTCCAAGCCCCCTCCAACCTGGCCTTCAACCCCTCCAGGGATGGAGCAGCCACAGCTTCTAGGGGCAGCCTGGGCCAGGCTCTCACCACCTTCCCACCAGAGAAGTTCTTCCCCACATCTCAGCTCCATCTCCCCTAGCATCTGTCCTAGCTTAAACCTCTTCAGAGCTGCCTATGTTAGCAGTGCTCCTGTAGATACCAAGGCAGTTGTCCAGGGGGCAACCAGCCCACCTGTAACCTGAACCTACTCTGCAATCCCAGCTCTCCCCAGGGCTTGAAAAAGAAGCTCAGGAGACCAGGTTCGGCATCAGGCACCTCAAAGAAGTGTCTATGTTTGGAGGGATCAGTCTGGGCTTTCGCCTTCCGAGCTGAGGTCCCAGCTGCTTACCGCCCCTTAATTGGATTAGCTAAAAAAAAAACCACAACCCAAGCCACCTGAACTCAGCCTGGCCCAGGTGACCACACTCAAGCCCTGCTGCCAATAACAGCTCCAAGAAGAGAGAGAAGTGGCCAAGAGTATTAGATAACGGGCCAACACATGCCACCCTTCAGCGCAGAGCCTTCCCCCTTCCAGAGTGTCCTCTTCTGACCTCCTCCAGGCTCGCTTCCTTGCCTCTAACCTCAAAGGCTATCCTTGGAAACCAGCAGCAGTTGTGGCAAATGTGGAACTGAATGGAAAAATTCAGCGGTCGCTAGTGGTGAGGCATGTCAAGAGATTGGATCCACAGAGAATGATCCCAAACAAAGAAGTATCAGGGCCGTACAACAGGAGACACCAGTTTTCAACCTGGACTCTACAACATGAAGGAGAAAGGAGCAGGGGAAGCCACAGGTAATGCCTAGGACCTGCCTGGTTTTCCAAAAGTACGTGAGGAAATCAGTCCTAAGCAGAGGTAGAGCAGCTCAGGATGGAGAAAGTTAAATGTCCAACTGGGGTTGGAGGTTGGTGGTTGGGTAAGAAGACTTTCCCCAGGTAGGATGAAAGTATTGGAAGGTATGGCTGCTTCCAGCTAGATGTGTGCACAGGGCAAGAGCTGTCCTAAGGCATGGTCCTGTGCCCATCTCCATGTCCTTATGAAGGTGACAATGACAAAACCTGCCCTGCCAACCTAAAAGAGGCAGGGCTTGAGGTCATACTGCAACCACAAAGCACCGGCCACCAGCACTGCTCCATGAAGAGACAAAACCAAAAGGGATAAAATCTTCCAAGGAGCACGTTTCTCTGAAGAGAGACCATCCAGAAGCTCTACTTTAATTCTACTTGTGTGTCTTTCTGCTCAGCAGGAGCCTACGGAAACACAGGAGTATTCTGGCTATAATACTGCTCCACCGTTAATTGTGCTATTCCAATTAGCATTAAAGGTTGCAGAACTGAAAATTAAAGCTGTAGGCAGGCAGGAAGGTTACTGAAGGTATAGAGAAGTTTGCTCACAGCTTTCCTTCCTTTGAGACACGGGCCCATGATGCTCTCCCTCCTTTCTTCTTGTGAAAGCAGTGACTGATAAAAGAGCTTAGGGCCTGGTCCCGCTCCAAGGAACTGACTTCAGCCCGTTGCCACTGATAAACCCACCGATAAATAAAAGCTGGAATAGCCTCTCTCTCCAGCAGACTCACACCTCCCTACGGCCTTACAGCCTCATTGACTGCCAGCCTTCCAGATGGGACACCCACGTCACGAAAGCCAGTCCCTCCGCTGCAGGGGGAAATCTGGTCTCTTTCCAGCTCGCCTTGTCGAAACAGGAGGGATTATCTCCTTGCCTCCCGTACAGCATGGGGAGCTCTGCTCCAGGGAGTTGCTGGGCACCACCACAACTTCACAGACTTTACCAAGAGGGGAGTTTCAGTCAATCAGTAACAAAACCCCAGATCTGAGGTGGTTTCTCAGGCCGGCTTTGAAAGGCGAGCAGCACAAGGGTTCCATTGTGCAGAGTTCATCAGTGGGACAGGGGCTAATTAACTAAGAGGCTTTGGGGAACTAGTTAGTTTGCAAGTAAGGGTTTTCACTACAAACAGGCAGGCATTATCTACACTGAAAGCTTAAAAACGTTGGAGCACACATCTGAACTGGATTTATTACCAGATTTCGCCATTAGCACTACCAAAACATCTACTTTTATAGCCAGTTCTACACAAAACGTCTATTCTCATCCAGAGATGTTTCAGCAGAGGGGGCAACTCAGACTGAGATCAATCTAAGTTAGGAGCAGATTTAGATTGGACATTAGGAATAGGTTCTTTCCTCTGAGGGTGGTGGAGCACTGGGACAGGTTGCCCAGGGAGGTGGTGGAGGCCCCTTCCCTGGAGATCTTCAAGGGGAGGCTGGAGGAGGCCCTGGGCAACCTGGTCTAGTTGGGGGTGTCCCTGCTGACTGTGGGGAGGTGGGACTAGATGAGCCTAGAGGTCCCTTCCAGCCTGGACCATTCTATGACTCTATGACCTGCGAAGCCCCCTGCAGCACTCACACCTGGTTTTCTGCTCTCCTATAAAACCCCAGTTCTAATATGATTAAAAACATCAAACATAGCATGGAAAAAAAAAAATAAGCTATTTTACAATCCTACTCTTTCCCCAGTTGTGGCTGCTTATATTAAACAGATATTTTGCAGACCCCAACCAATACAGGTCTACGCTACAACTCTGAATGACGCCGAGGGCAATGCAAAACATGTTGCTTCCCCCCCTTTCTCATTCTCATTCCACATTGATTCATAGAAATATGATTATTTTTCAGATCTTCAATTACTCTGGATTCACTTTTCTACACTGCTTATGTTGCTGGGCCCCTTTAAAGCAGCGTTGTGCCCCCAGGAGATCGCCACCAGCCACCCTTTGAAGGGCTGGAGCCGTTCTCAGTTGGCCAGCATCGCTGCCTTACCCAAATAATTTTCCAAAGTAGCTCTCATTTGCATTCAGCATAAGCACAGGGCTAGAGAAAGCTGAAAGACACAGGGAGGGGATTGGGGGGGGGGGAAAGATTCTCCGAAAGAAACAGTCACGCTTTGAGAATAACCCACTTTTTGAACCAAGACAAAGGTTTTTTTGAAATCTGCACAGAGACCTTATTCAGCCAGCAGTTTTCTAAGAGCTGAAATACACTCACTCTTACCCCTCAGACCCTACAGCCTTCAGAGAGGGAGAGAACACACACAAAGGCAGCCCATATGATACCCCCAAACATTGCCCTAGTCTGAGAAATCAGTCAAATTCGCAGAGACTTGGCACTGAAGGCCAACTTTAACTTCATTATTCATCTCCGTTTGGGAGCTGCTCTTCCAGGGTTTCCTGTCAGCACAGTTGCTGTTCTGAAGGGATGGAAAGAGTTGGCAGAGGGTGAGGTAGAGTCTTCTGCTCCACCAGCTGCTGCAGCGGGGACACATCCCCGTGGATGCTCCTCATCTACCTCATGGCCCTGTGGAACTCGCCCCAGGTGCTGCAGGACCTCAGCTCCTCTGCAGGTCCTCACTGTAACCCCTGAAGACCATCTTCCCAGCAGGAAGATAATCCAAAATACATCAAAATTTAGATATTTTCCCTCCTTTCTCATGAGTATCAGCAAAATGCCACGTAGGTACTGTCACCTGCTTCAGGCCTTGCAAGAGTTTAACCTGCTGTTCACAAGGGCCGGTGTTTACCCAGTGGAGGGTCCGGTCACAGGACTCAGAAATACTCTACTCACCTTGTTCACCTTCTTCTCTTCTCCTCCATCGGTTTTATGGTACGGAACCTCTTTCCCCCAGCATCCAGCTCCTAACCCTAACACATCACCGAGCGGGGTGTGAACGTGGAGCTTACCTGATCCTTCTCAGGCTTGTCAGAGATGTCGTTCAGGCTGGTGGAAGTCAGGTTTCTGTGAGTCATGGCTGGGCTGCCTGTAAGAACAACGTCAAGACCAATTAAAGGGCCTGTTTTGATCCAGTCAGAAGAACACAGAGGCTCAGGCTACAGCAACACCCTTCCTTGCAAGGAGGGAGGTCAATGTGGTGAATGTAAGACCCTGACAGGCTGCTTTCCGGGACTTTATGTGGCACATGGGATACAAAGGTGCTAACGCTTCATCATCTCCGCCTCACAGCATTCCACCACTCTTAGGACAGCAAAAGAGTCTAGAGACTCTCCATATTTACTGCCCGTGGAAGAAAAAGCAAAGCAACAAGAAGTTGCTGGACCCTGATGCTGCTGGGTCATGTTGGACCCAGTTACAGACCCTCAACAGGGTCGGGACCCTTGTGGCCATTCAGACCTGCCAACCCCTCGCCTTAGTTCTCCTACGTAGATCTGCCCTGGGCTCTTCAGCATCCCAGACTTTGGTAGGCAGCTCATGCAGCGAGGGAGGTTCTTGGTCAGCTCTTTGTTCCTCAAAACAACCTGTAACAACATCTCCCTACAAGAAACATCTACCTTTCTTCAAGTAAGATCATAAACTAAACTCACGAACCTTAGGCATTTCATGGATTAAAACAACGCACGCTTGACATCAATAGGCCAAAAGTCATCAACTCCTGACACTGTCCACCAGACCCCTGAGAGATGAAGATGACCTCCAAGAGATGAAGAACACCCCCAGAGACAAAGAGCTGAAGCCGTTCACCTCCAGTTCTTCTTCTTCAAAGACCAACTGCTCCTCTGTAATCCTGCCACGTTGGTGGTGAAACACCGGGAACCAGCTAGTAAGGAGCAACTTGCTCCCTTATGGACCACTTATCCTACTTATTCTTGTGTTCTCAGAGGCAACAGCAGAACACAGGGAAACAGTCTGAAAGCGCTTGGAAGAAAGCTCTGTGATTTCAGAATTCAGTTCTACAATCCCAGCGTCCGTAGTTCAAACTGAAGAAACCCAGAAATGGCCATCATTGCAGAAGAAGAAAAATAATTTAATTTAAAAAAGAAAAAAAAAGAAAGCCTTCTGGGATGGACACAGTATCATGAACCACAGCAGCCAGCGTGTCTTTTTTTAATTATTCTGAGATTTCCCCATCCCTTCTCACCCAGGCTCACAGGAACCAGAAGCACAGCAAGAGGAGCTGTTATCACAGAGCTTCTGACCATGAATCTAACTGGAAAGACAGAAAATGCTCAAAAAGAAAGGGCACTGAGGCCTGTCCCAACTCAGGCTACATTTCGAGACAGCGTTGATCAAACTCATGCTTTGATATTCACTCTGAAATGGAAGGCCAAGTTTTCAGTCTTCACCAGCTCCCAGTGCAACCAAGGTCTATACTAAATCCTCACGTCCAGTAAAAAAAAGGACATGGAGAGAAAAAAAGAAAAGAAAAAGAAAAAAAAGGAAAAAAGAAGTGTTATTGCAAGCCAGATTTCCAGATTTCAGACCCCACCTACCCCTACAAAGCTTTTACCAACATCTTTGCTCACAGGGTGAGAAATGCCACCTGGGAGAGGGGTTTGAGCTACCCGTAGTAGTAACCGTTCCCCTAAGGGCTGAGGAGCAACTGGGCTGAGAGACCTCCCCACATGTGGACTGAATGCTTGATCTCAATCTGCAGGTAGGAGATAAACACCTAAAGGAAAGAGGAAAAAAGCAACCAGAGCTGCTGACCCGGGTTGTGTCTGGCACACGGTGTAGACACCACTTTGTTCCTAACACCTTCCCTGATGAGTATTTAATAAATGGTGAAAAACAAAGCTTTTTGGGGACAAAAAAACCCCAAAAGTACCCCAAAATAAATCCAGCTTATTCTAAACCTGAAGCCCATTATTGAAACTCTGGGCTCCTTCTTCTTGTTTGGTGCAATTAATTATCCTTTAATGGTTGCCCAGACACTCCCAATTCTGGGAAAACCTCTGAGGAGCGTGTAACGTACCCGTAAATGAAACGGGGGGACTGTGGCTCGATGCAGAGATGCACCCGGCTGCTCTGCAAACCTGAGCCAATAACATCAAATAAAAGACCAGAGGAACACTTTGGTTAAAAAACCTCAGCTTCTTCAGGCTGGTAATTGGTGTTCACGCAGCTCGGGGAGTCAAAGCCAAGTCTCCATCAGTGCCAACCGCCGGAGCGCTACCCACCAGGAGAAACGAAACCAGAAAGTCTTTGGCAGAGCTGAAGAGCTCTGGGGGAGTTCCAGGACCTCCAGAGATGGGAGCCCCGCTGGGCTGATCCCGGGGCTGGGTGTCCCGCAGCCCTGAGGCCAGTGGTGGGTTTGGGAGAGGCGCTGGTCTCCTGCGGGCGGTGAGACGGCACCGCTGGGATTGACGTCCTCTTGGTCAAGCCCTACATTGAAACCTGCACGGCCAACGATTCCAACGGAGAAGGAAGGAAGCGTGGCTTCCATAAACCTTCGAGCAAGGGTACAAAACACTCATGATTTTGTGTTATACAGTCATTTAATGCCATTTCAATGCATTTCATTCGGAAAGGCATCCGCTGAAGGTATCCCTTTGTTTTCTATGATGGCTGCTTTGGTGCTTTTCCAAATTTCTAGGTCCAGTTCTGGGGTAAACAGACTAAAATCAGGGCCCAGAGCTTTCATAGCTAATATTTATCCAGCTTACAACATTTGTTTGCTTTGTTTATTAAATGACTAAGGCTCAACGATCCTTAGGAGACAATTAACCTTCTTTCTAGATGCCATGGAAGCAGCTAATGACTTTATTGCCTCTTGCTAGCAGCCTCTTTCTCCAAACATAACCACCATAACCACATCAAACCCACAGCAGCTCTTCTCAAGGCGTCTCGCATTTATTCCTGACCTGGACAGACCCACGTGCCAAAACACGTGTCTCCTTTTCCCAGTTGAACCCCTTGATTCAACAAACACCACCCTTCCCTACAAACATGACCTTGACTGTAGAATGACTCTTCTCCCCTTCCCTACAAACATGACCTTGACTGTAGAATGACTCTTTCTCCCCTTCCCTACAAACATGACCTTGACTATAGAATGACTCTTCTCCCCTTCCCTACAAACATGACCTTGACTGTAGAATGACTCTTTCTCCCCTTCCCTACAAACATGACCTTGACTATAGAATGACTCTTTCTCCCCTTCCCTACAAACATGACCTTGACTATAGAATGACTCTTCTCCCCTTCCCTACAAACATGACCTTGACTGTAGAATGACTCTTCTCTCCTTCCCTACAAACATGACCTTGACTGTAGAATGACTCTTCTCCCCTAAAGTCTGGCGTCTCTGCATCATCTTGGCTTCTGAAGGCGCCTTACAAGGTCCTCATGTTCAGACCAGTCCCACGCAGGACTGACTTTGACGGCCTTCGAATACAGCCTGGAAACCACAAGCTTCACCTTTTACCAACTTTGCTGACCTAAGGAACCTGACAGTATCCCAGACCGCCTCAACTTTTCCCCAAATCCTTGAGTTTACCTTGTTTGCCAAGCAAAGCCTCTCTAGCAGGAAAAAAATGCTTGTAGAAATGCAAGGTGCAACATGTGCAATGTTGGCTCAAAAGACACTTCGTGGCTTCGTGGACACGGTGGCCCAGATCTGTACAGCCTAAATCCCTTCTGAACCAGGTTCCTCACGGTTGAGCACCTTTGAAGATCTGAGACCAGGAAGGACATAGCCAACACTCATTATTTTTAATGTTTGTATAACAAATACAAATCCCTAAGAGCAACTCTCTGCAGCAGACTCAACCATTGGGAGATTACAGCGACCCAAAGTCACTATTAGGCTCAATGGTCATCTTTTTTCCCCGAGGAATATCCTGAAATTCAGATTTCTGTAGACTGCTATGGCCTACAAAGAACACCTCAACAGGCTGCGCCTTCCCGGGGGAGCAGCACACTCCTCTGCTCAGCAAGACTCCTGAAAGAGCATCTCTTCTTCTCATCCTGATGGAACATCACTTGATGTTCTACAAAGGATAATCAGAGAAAAGAGGAGCTGAAGAAAAGAGATAAAGCTGGTGGGGCCCATTTTTTGTATTTCATCCATATGGAAATTAAAATATTTGAGCTCGTTGCATTTATAACGCTGCACTGGTGGCAAAATTCACCAAGGCCTTTGAACAGAGGGCAGAAATGGGCCTGGGTGGCTCAGGAGGGGACAACAACACGGACTCATAGAACTGTCCAGGCTGGAAGGGACCTTCAAGATCATGGAGTCCAACCATCAACCCAACGCTGACAAAACCCATCACTGACCCACGTCCCTCAGCACCACGTCTGCCCGGCTTTTAAATCCCTCCAGGGATGGTGACTCCACCCCTGCCCTGGGCAGCCTGGTCCAAGGCTTGACAACCCTTTTTGGTGAAGCAATTTTTCCTAATATCCCTTCAGAGTGAAACAGAGCAGCGGGAGTGGACAGTGGGGGGGTGACACGGACAGCCAGAGCAGCAGCCAGTTGCCTCAGTGTTAATGCAGCAGCAAGCGTTAGGGGAGAGATTAGGGGTCACCTCCTCTCCTGTCCCCCAAGCCCTCCCGCCCGTCCCCCTGCCCACACTTACTGAGCCATCCCACGCTGGGGCTGCGCTGCACTCCCATCTCATCGTCCAAGGTGCGGGTGGCCAGGCAGGGCACGGAGCTCTCGAGCGGGCTGCGTGCTGGCGGGGCGCGAGGGGGAGAGAGGGGCAGCGGCGGAGAGGAGGGAGAGAGCAAAGTTGAAAAAGTCAAAGTGATAAAAAAAAGAAAGAAAGAAAGCAAGAAAGAGAGAAAGAAAGAGGGGAGGAATAAAGCTAGAAAGAAACGCTCAAGCGATCGCACGAGCAAGGCGGGTAGGAGGTGGGGTGTTTGAACAGTCACGGTGACACAGAAATCATAGAACCATAGACTCACAGAAANCCTCCCTCATCCAGAGTCCCTCCCCAGCTTTCCTGGAGCCCCTGGAGGGACTGAAAGGGGCTTGAAGGTCTCCCCAGAGCCTTCTCTTCTCCAGGCTGAACCCCCCAGCTCTCTCATCCTGTCCTCATAGCAGAGGGGCTCCAACCCTCCCATCATCTCTGTGGCTTCCTCTGGACCCAACTCCAACAGGTCCATGTTCTGTTCAAATGCAGCTTTCTGCAGAGTTCAGGCACCAAAGTGGGAAGCCCACTCATCTGGAGCACATCTCCTCCGTAGCACCACCTTCCCGTGATCAGTTGGCAGCTTGAGAGCCAGCTTTCCAGCCCCAGTCCAAAATTCAGGCATTTTAGGAGCAAGTTACAAGGAACCAAGTAAGGTTACAAGGAACCAAGTAAGATGAGTGCTGGTGCTCCTGAGCCACGCTGCAGTCAATGAGAATGTGGTTTTTTGAGAAAAAAAAAAGAGAATAAACAGGTCATGTCCCTGTAGGACTCAACTTCAAGCATCCTGACCATGTAGGTACCCAAGCTCATCAATTTGGGCTTGGAAATGCTGACCTTATCCTGCAATGCTTCAAATAACATAAAAAAAACCACAATTTGGGGGGAGGGCTTCAAGCCTCCCTTGAAAACACCTCAATTCTGACTGAAACTCCTCTCCTCCTGCGTTGCTCTTGTTTGGCTGACACTGTCACTCAACTCCTCCCAAGTTGGCCCAGAGAAAATAAGTTCCTGAGGTGCTCAGGCTCTAAATGACACAAAATGCTGGCAGGCAGGGAAGCTTTGGAACAAAAATGTCAAAAATGTGTAGTAAACATCACCGCCCCGGCGCTGGTGGGCACCCACGAGACAGTCCTGGGGCATCTGCATGAGGAAGGGTGACCATGGTTCTCATTGTCCAGTGGCAAAGCCCTGGGAGATCCATTTTACGACCCAAAAGTGTGCCAGGAGAGGGAAGGGCTGCTGGAGAGCCGCTGGCCTGACCTTTATGGCAGGGCTTCATGTCAAGGCCTCTGTCCAGTGCCAGGAAAGGACACAAAGAGTTCAACCAAAATGTAAAATCCATGTAAAAATGTCCTCCTGGAACACCTCACCCAGCTCCACCTTCCACCCTTAAAAGAAAGGAAAGCAGCTGTGTCTTTGAAAGGTAACTTGGAGTAACCACTTGCTGCAGCTCTGCCTGCTACAGCTTTGTGATAATCATCATTTTCCTGCTGAAGTGACAAGCTCTGATTTATCCTCCTCTCCCCAGGATGTGACACGAGAAATCACCGCCTTTTGCCCCATTTCTTTCCCAGGAGCAAAGGGATCCCCGAGGGGGAGGCCGGAGCGGGGAAGGGTGGGGTGTGTGTGTGTTAATCACCGATTCTTGGGCTGAATTTCTAGATGGATTTCACTTAATGTCTCAGGGCTCAATCATCTCAGAAAAGGGAATAATAACTCAGCAACAGCCCCAGGCTGGGGTGCTTTACAGAGAAATTCACATTAATATACTATGGGGCAAAAATATGCTCATTTTTGCAAGCTATATCTTAGCTATTTCTTCTTATTCACCTTTTTTTTTTCCCTGCCTTATGCCTAAAGAATACTTTAGGACACATTATTATTGCACATAATACCAGAACAGGAGTTTATATGAGGCTACCATGTGTCTAAGGCAGACATGGGAAATTTTAGAGCACTTCAGACTCAGTTATTTAAGCACCCTGAAATAGGTGAGATACAGGCATCTTTGGCAACCATGGCCAAGGGCATATCTCCAGATCTCAGATCTAACAAATACCCTCAGAGAAATCTGTCAATGTTTAATTTGGGTTTTAAGTCTAACTGACACCTCCCCCTAAAAAAAAAAGAGGGAAATCACGGGCAGAGTTTGTTCTACTGGTATTATCATAGAATCAGAGAATCACTTTGGTTGGAAGAGACCCTTGGGATCACCAAGTCCAACCACCAGCCCCACTCTACTAAGTACTGCCATAAAATCATAGAATCATTCAAGTTGGAAGAGACCCATGGGATCATCCAGTCCAACCATCTCTACAAAGCTCTCCCCTACACCAGATCCCTCAACACCACATCTCATCCACTCTGAAACCCAGTCAGGGATGGGGACTCCCGTTATGCTGAAGTGTTTCCTCAAGAAATGTTTTTGAAAGCAATGTAATGCAGTTTGGTAGATACCAAAAGCAGGGGTCCCAAACCAACTGTGATTGTGCATTAAGAACCAGCAAGCTGTGTAGTATCTTTACACGTAACCTACAGCCGTGTCTGCTGTCCTACAGCAGCGTCTGTAGAGTTGGTTTCATCAACAACCCTTAACAAACATGCAAGAACCCCATCCATGAGCCATTTCCATCGATTTTGGGGTTGGGGGATGTAAACTGGAGGGGAGACGTGCCCCATACATCAAGAGGTGGAGCAGAAATTCCAAGCCCTGGGCCTCCTGCAGGAAGGTGAGAAGGAAGAGACAAGGGGCTGCTGCGAACCCCGAAGGTGGGGGCATCAATATTGCATGAAAACGTTTCCCCGACGCCGAAACGAAAGGTAGAGGCTGAAAGGAAACACCTACCTGGAAAGAAACCCCCCTGGGGAGCTTTCTGAGAGGCCACTTTCATTACCTGGATTAGCCCCGGTGAGACACAGCTGCCCTCCTGTCGGCACCATTAAACTTTTACCCCTCTGAGGGACAAACTCCGCCTGTAGAAGCAGAGGGAGCTCCAGGGAGAGCGGTGTAAGTCCCTCAGATACAGCCTGGAGTTACTTCTCCATCTCAGTGTCAATAATAAATAAGAGCCACAACTCTTCATCAAGTATTGTCCCCTTTCTATCTCCTCACAGCCCTCCAACCATCACCGATGAGAAGGGTTACACATCCCCGAAGCAGGTCGACATCTCAGGTGGGGAAAACAGAGGGAAAACCGACAGGAGAGGAGCGGGTGAAGGTCAGCCGGTGGCTGGGCAGAGCCAGGGAAGAATTCCTGGAGGATCAGACCAATGGAATCACAGAATATCAAGGATTGGAAGGGACCCTGAAAGCTCCTCCAGTCCAATCCCCCTGCTGGAGCAGGAACACCCAGAGCAGGTCACACAGGAACGCCTCCAGGCGGGTTTGGGATGTCTCCAGAGAAGGAGACTCCACCACCTCCCTGGGCAGCCCCTGCCAGGGTTCCCTCACCCTCACCATGAAGAAGTTTTTCCTCATATTGAAGTGGAACCTCCTCTGTTCCAGCTTGCACCCATTGCCCCTTCTCCTGTCATTGGATGTCACTGAGAAGAGCCTGGCTCCATCCTCCTGACACTCACCCTTTACAGATTTATCAACATTAATAAGGTCCCCCCTCAGCCTCCTCTTCTCCAAGCTCAAGAGACCCAGCTCCCTCAGCCTTTCCTCCTCTGGGAGATGCTCCACTCCCTCCATCATCTTGGTAGCCCTGCCCTGGACTCTCTCCAGCAGTTCCCTGTCCTTCTGGAACTGAGGGGCCCAGAACTGGACACCATATTCCAGATGGGGTCTCACCAGGGCAGAGGAGAGGGGCAGGAGAACCTCTCTCCACCTACTGACCACCCCCCTTCTACTACACCCCAGGATGCCATTGGCCTTCTTGGCCACGAGGGCACAGTGCTGGACCCGGCCCAAAGAGAAAATGAAGGGAAATGAGAAAACAAAATGAATAAAAAAGGAAGCCCCCAGCATTTGGGTGAAGGATGCCCTTGGCCATGAAAAAGAAGCCGGGGCTGGAGGGAGGACTTAGGCGAATGCCCTTTGCCGGCGTCATCCCTCCCAGGGTAATCGTGCCACTATTTCCTCTTCAAGCAGCCCTGCAGCGAAGGGACAGGGCTCACTTGAACTGCACTTCGATCTCACTTAAACAGTGCACTGTTTACCTTCACACTCCTCCTAAGTCGGAATTTAACACCCTGAGGTTTTGATGGCTCCTCAAGGAGCGGCTCTACCGGCAGGAAGGAAAAGCTGCCGTAAAAATAGAGGTGCCGCCGTGGTGGAAGGTGGCTGCGCTCTGCAGAGGGAGCACACCTTTAACCCCTGACCATGCCCCAGGATCCTTCTCCTCAAAGCCAACCTGGCCATCTTTTCCAAGGTCCAGAAAGGTCACGGAGGTGGTAACTGGTGTCCACAGGCACCACAGCAAATAACGCTGGCGGATTTCACCTGCAAGAGCCGTCTCCTCCGTTGTCCTTCCACACAATGCAAAGTGGGGAGGACACAATGCAAAGTGGGGAGGACACAATGGAAAGACCCAGATGATGTGCTGGAAAGAACGTAATTTCTTAATCCCAGCTGAAAACAAACACAAGTTACTTGCTGGGTGCCCGGTCTTGCCATGACTGAGGCATCCTCCAGGGATGTGAAGTGCCTGGTTGATTTAAGAGCCAAAAAAAAAAGAGTAAATTGGTCCTGTTTCACCTCAAACTGGGACAGGCATCTACAGATGTAATGCCTGAGGCTAATGGGAGATGAGCAGAAGGGCTTGAGGAGCAGCAGTTCAGTTAGAGCTCCTGGACACCACCTCTCTTGGGTCTGGCCCTCCACAGGCACTCCTGCCCAGTTGGCTCGGTGTCTCCTCAAGGCTGGTGGTCACAGAATCATCGAAGGGTTTGGGTGGGAAGGGACCTTAAAGCCCATCCAGTGCCACCCCCTGCCCTGGGCAGGGACACCTCCCACCACAGCAGATTGCTCCAAGCCCCCTCCAACCTGGTCTTCAACCCCTCCAGGGATAGGGCATCAAGCTGTGGTTGCTCACAGAGCGTTTTGGAGGAGGCTCCCCCCTCTTTACCATTCACTGACCACCTCAACTGGCCACACTGAGCATTTTCCCCAGAACTGGGACATCTTTACAGTGCTCTCCAGAGCACAGTCCCCCTCTCTCACTGCTCCATGGGGGCTCCTGCTGCTCACCCAGGACATCCTTTGTGTGATGCCCTCCATCACCGCGCTATCAAGGCACTCGTACACGACAAGATGCGTCACCCAATACAATGAACACTCTTTGCATGGACACACACACACACACACACACCCCTGCTGCAAGTGCAAAGGAGGGTAAAAAGTGGTGGGAAAGATGAATAAAGTAGGATATGAATAAAGTAGGATAATGGGTTAGGGAGGAACATTAGGGTGAGTTGGAGAAGCAGAGTGCAGAGAGCTAAGAGGCCTTGAATGCAGCAAGAAGGACACAACCTCTTTGCTTGCTTTTCACAGAATCACAGAATATCAGGGATTGGAAGGGACCTTGAAAGATCATCTAGTCCAATCCCCCTGTTTTTCTGGCTATTTTAAAATAGCAACTTTTAGACAAAATAACTTTTAAACGCATTTCCAGATGGCAACGAGAGGCAGATGCCGGGACTCCAAAGTGTGAAAATCAGCTTAAACCTCCTCTTTTTATTTGCTTATGTGAGACAACAGCAAATCCCAAGGTAGGGATGAGCCCAGAGCCACCACCAAGACCTCTGTAGCTCCGCATCCACGCGCACACACACCTCACGGACACCACTACAGACACGGCACGATCCACTACTGCTCCTCTACAGAGGAGGAGAGACACGTTCACAACGTAGACCACGAAACAATTTGAGGAAGAACAAAGCGAGGTGGAAACCAGCTTTACCCACACTGGACAGTGACTGTATGGCAATAAAATGCGAGCTAGGTGTTACTGTCACCCGAGTTCTGATTGAGAGCACCCACTGACGCTGCCTGTTATGGAAACGGAGTGCGTACGAAAGCTTTGTCTCTGCCCAAACGTTTCAGATGATCGGCCTTTTAGGTTCAGGCACGGTTGGAGGTGGGTTTTGGGTGGTTTTTTTTGGTGTAAATCTCTCTTTCCTACCACTCTTCCTCCATCATCCCCTGCCCACCGGCCGTGAGAGCATCTCTCTGCCTCCCCCTGACCTTTCCTGTCCTCTCCTCTCCCTCTGCGTCCAGTGAAGATAGGGTTAGAGCAATGTGCCACGGCCAAAGCAGCCTGCAGAGCCCACCACTGAGGTGACACCAGTATGGCTCTGGCTACGCTAATTGTGGAAGTGGGGGGTTAGAAAAGCATGGTCAAGGCAACGCAGTTAGTTTTGGGCGGGCAGGTTTGGTGGGTGGCTTTGAGAGGGAAGGCTATAGCCAGTTAGCCTCTGCATTACCATTATCGGGGTTGGAAAACATCCTACTTGCACTGGAGACGGTCTTTCCAATGTCGGCCAGGGAGCGCAGGTTGGACTTCTTGGTCTGGTGCCGGTGCTTCCTGAGCAGGGTGTAGGTGACTTTGTCCTTCAGCTCCGCTTTCAAGAGCCCCGTCTCGATCTGATTGTCCACGATCATCTCTGTTGCAGGCAAAGGAAGAGGAGAGGACGATTAATCACACAGTACAAGACTTGGCCGCATCAAGGGATCTGTTCCTCAGGGCTCAGTGCTGGGGCCTTTCCTTTTTAATATCTTCATTGATGATGTCGATAGGGACATAGAAAACACTGTCAGTGAGTTTGCAGATGACACCAAGTTGGGTGGGAGTGTTGATCTGCTTGAGGGCAGGGATGCTCTACAGAGGGACTGGGATAGACTGGATGGATGGGCTAATGTTAATGGCATGGCCTTCAACGAGGCCAAGTGCCAGGGCCTGCCCTTGGGCCACACCAACCCCAGGGATGGCTACAGGCTTGGGGCAGTGTGGCTGGAGCTGCCTGGCAGAAAAGGACCTGGGGGTGCTGGGTGACAAGGGGCTGAACATGAGCCAGCAGTGTGCCCAGGTGGCCAAGAAGGCCAAGGGCATCCTGGCTTGCATAAAGAATAGTGTGACCAGCAGCAGCAGGG
>VZTM01011255.1:146837-163536 GCA_013400555.1 Jacana jacana | reverse complement strand
CTAAATGATTCTAGGATTCTATTCTATAATTTCACTCGTGTCCCCTTTTGTAGGTGACGGCAAGGGGACGGTGACATTTTTAAGGACGCAGCCACAACCACTCTGGGCTCTCTGTTCTGAATTTAAACTTCCCTGCAGTGACAAGAAGAAACCTTCCCATCCCTCTCTGCGCTTCAGAACCAGCCCCGCGGCTGCAGTCGCCCATTTTCTGCCCATTAAGCGCTTCTCGCACGGCAGGCTTTCATCGTCCTCTCTTTGTCCCCTTCAATCAATCTCCCCTTCAATCAGCTCTGAACCACTTCATACCCCTTCGAGAAGTCTTCTTCCAGCGAGGGAAGAGGACCCACGGAGGAAGGAAGCCGAGGGTTGTGTTTTACATTCCCGCAGCTTCGGTGTGCGCCGAGCCCTTTGTCCCCGGGGCTTTTCAGCCGGTGTCTCCGGCTGAAACGGAGCCCATCCCTGTTGCCAGGCAGGATTTCAAGGAGGACTGAATGTCTCTGGCACCCAGCACTTTCTTTTTTCCCCCCCCTTCCCTTTTCAACTCCTTTCATTCTGTTGTTTTAAACGTTGCCAAATGCCTCGTCCACTGCAGGCAGGGAGAGAAAAGCAGGTTACTCTTCCCAACCGGGGTTGCAGGAGAGCAGCTGGGGTACGAGAGGGAAACCTCCGAGAGGGTTCCTCAGGTTGTGATGTCTTCAGGATCACCTGCCCTGACTGGAATGGAGAGGGACTCAAAAGCTGGGGAGCAACTTTGTACGAGGGCATACGGTCACAGGATGAGGAGTAATAGCTTCAAACTGAAAGAGGGGAGATGGAGCTGAGCTGTGGGGAAGAACTTCCTTGGTGTGAAGGGTGGTGAGAGCCTGGCCCAGGTTGTCCCGAGAAGCTCTGGCTGCCCCATCCCTGGAGGGATTCAAGGCCAAATTGGAGGGAGCTTGGAGCAACCTGGTATGGTGGGAGGTGTCCCTGCCCAGGGCAGGGGGTGGCACTGGGTGAGATTTAAGGTCCCTTCTAACCCAAACCATTCTGTGAAGGTAGGATACCTCCCACCAGAATAGGTTGCCCTCCAACCTGGCCTTGAACACCTCCAGGGATGGAGCAGCCACAGGCTCTCACCACCCTCACACCAGAGAAGTTCTTCCCCACATCTCAGCTCCATCTCCCCTCTTTCAGTGTCCAACTCTTCCCCCTCCTCCTAGGGCTCCCCTCCCTCATCCAGAGTCCCTCCACAGCCTTCCTGGAGCCCCTGGAGGGACTGGAAAGGGCTTGAAGGTCTCCCTGGAGCCATCTCTTCTCCAGGCAGAACCGCCTCAACTCTCTCAGCCTGTCCTCCCAGCAGAGGGGCTCCAGCCCTCCCAGCATCTCCATGGCCTCCTCTGGCCCCGCTCCACCTGTAAGTATTAATGTTTGAATTCAGTAGCCTAAATCCCTTCGGAGCTTAGGAGGCCACCTCTTCTAGAGTATCAGCAGCAGTAAGGTGCCAGCCTCCTTTGAGATGCTTTGAAAAAAGCTCAGCTTTTCTTCCCCACCTCCACCCCGTCCCCAGCCCCCTGTCACCTTCTCAAAAGCTTCATTCAGTGACAAACAGCCCTTTTGGCTCCTGGAGGTTAACAGCCACTTATCTGCAAAAAGCTGCAAAGCCCGGGTGAGAATTCAGACAAAGCCTTCATTGAGTGGGAGAGCAGCAGGGTTTGGCCTGACCAACTGGTTACAAAACCAGTTAGTTTCATGTTTGGATGTTGGGGGTTTTTTTTCCCCCCCCTCATCCTTCCCAGCTGCGGCAAAAGCAGGTTCCATCAAGTAGACCCACCTCTTCTGACCTGCACTTTGGGTGACCACGCTCATCCTGTACTTCAAACCTTGACAAAAGCCCGTCCTCAGCAGCACTTCCCTCACTTGGCGTCCCCGGACGTGGTATGACCATCCTGATGGAAGTGTCACCCTCTGTTAGTAGTGTGGCAAAGCAAAGCTTCTCAGTGGATAAACCGCTTCTCTGAGGGCTTTTTCTTTCTCTCTCTGAGTCAAAACCATTCAGAAAGGGGTTCTTGCAAGGGTATTTCAGTAGCAGAAAGACCCCATTGAGATACAGCCACAATAACTGGTTTCGTCCCTGCCTTTAAAAATTAACCACCGTTAACTCTGGGCTCAGAGCGGCTCCCGGCTGCCAGCAGCACACTCCTTCCAACTGGCTTCCCAGAAAGAAAACTCCTGATTCAACTTGTTCTCAAAAAGCCCCGGTGACATTTCTGCAGCTCTCGCTCTTCGCCGGTTTCCCCCTGCAACAGCAAGTGGAGTTCAAGCCTCTGCCTCCTTTCTCCTCTCGGCTTCGCAGACTCAGCCCCCACCTCCCACACGGGCTCCAAACCTCCACAGAACACAATTACACTGGAAAAAAAAACCCAATTAACTTCAGACTCATGGGTTCACGGCCAAGGTCTGTGCCCAGAGAAGCTGTGGCTGCCCCATCCCCGGAGGGGTTCAAGGTCAGGTTGGAAGGGGCTTGGAGCAACCTGGTGTGGTGGGAGGTGTCCCTGCCCAAGGCAGGGGGTGGCAAGAGATACAGGGTCTTTAAGGTCCCTTCCCACCCAAACTATTCTGACTGTGTTTCAGAGTAGATTGGATGTGGTGTTGAGGGACCTGGTGTAGGGGAGAACTTGTAGAGTAGGGCTGATGGTTGGCCTTGATGATCCCAAGGGTCTCTTCCAACCTGAATGATTCTATGATCTTATGACTCTATTATTCTGTGTTTTCCACTGCTCCAAAGCAGAACCCAGATAGACCAAGACCTGCAGACCCAGCCTTCCATAGGAGAAAAAGTTCTCTCCTCGCTACCCCTCGCACAGAGAACAAGGAAGGTTGCACTCGAGCTGCTGCTGTCAAGACAGGCACGTTGGTCCATCTTTTGAGGAGTTCTATTTAAGCTCCCCAATGGAAGATGACCATGAAGAGTGAGAGGCAGGGCAGCAAACCAGCAGGCTGTCCCACAGCAGGGATTTTAGCAAGCCAGCAACAGAACCAGATGTTGGAGAACGGAAAACAAGTTGAGATGAAAGGTGTTTGCAATTAATAAATAAATACATCAATCAATCAAGAGAAGGCCAGTAAAACGCTGCTGAGAAGCGATGCCAGGCTCACAATGTAGACCTCTCCATGGTTGCACATCAACTGGCCCCATTTTGAGGTCGACCTTGGCGTCTCCCAGGCAGAAGAGGAAAGTGCTGTCCTCATCAGCTCCAAAGTACAAGAAGGAAGAGCGACTCGGGCAAGGCAAGAGCTTCAGCAGATTTGCTGCAGACTCACCTAGGCTGGAAGGCAGTTCTACTGCTTTAAGCAGATGTCTGTAATTCAATCAACCAAATAGAAGTATAAAATATTTCCACTCTGGGGAAAGGAATAGAACCAGGATCTTTACCAGTAACGCTGTGCACAAGAAAAATAGCAGACCATTGTCCAAACTAAGCACAGGCCGGCTTTCCGTAAGCGACTGCGCTGTAATTAAGATCAATGGGCTCAGGAAAAGGATACTGCCAAAACTGAGGAAGGAAGAAAGCTAGTTCAAACAAACCCCCCTTTTTTCTTTCCCTGAAAAATGAGAAATTTGGTACCTAGAGATGCATTTGGAGACTACTCATGGAACGCAAAGTGAGCCACACCGAGATACGCTTTGGCCAAAGCGACGCTTTAGCCCAGCACAAGCCTCGGTCAAGGCAAAGCTGGCAAACATGAAACATAAGATTTCAACCAAAAACTGGAGAATAAGCACACAGGGCACACGAGGAATATGAATTATTTGAGAACATTAGCTGCAGGAACTTGAGAACCGGTGGGTGAACTGGACCACCTCGGAGAAAGGCAGCCAATTAAGAGGATTAAAGATTTTGCAGAAAAGCAAACCGGCTTCTTGGTGTGAAAATTCTCCAAGTAGGTGGGTGGAAAGACAGATTTTTAACCCTTTTTTTGAAGGCTAACAGGCCAGGCAGCTCAGACATGAAGGTGTCTAGGGCTGATGGCTGGACTGGATGATCCCAAGGGTCTCTTCCAACCAAAACGATTCTATGACTCTATGTGTTGGTGGGGAGAGGAAGAGAAGACAGAGGTGAACTCAACAGCAATCAGTGGCCGAGACCCCTTGAGCTCCCACCACCCAGGACCCTGCCCAGCCCTGAGGTTTTAACGAGGTCTGAAACATTTCCTACAGCCTGAAACCAAAGAAAACCATAATCAATCCGTGAAATCACCAGGAATTGGGACCCAACTAATTTAACACACTTTCACCACGGGACACCTCCTCCACCATGCCCTGATTTCTTTCTAGACCTCCCCGTGGAGGTTCTTCTCCTGCCACTGCTCAACCCCAGCGTGAGTTCAAGAAGCACACAGGGTTATTTTGCTTCCAACCCTAAATATGGTTGGAATATGGGAGCTGCCACAGCCTGTTCGGGCTCACCCAGACCGGGGCTGCTGCAGTTCAAAACAAAACCATTAGCAGAGTTCTCAGAACCCCAGTTAAGCAGATTCCACCCCCCACCACCACCACCTCTTTCTTCTAACCTCCTGGATGCAACTTTAGCAATTACTGGTTTATGTAATTGCCGAACATTTAATGTTTACAGCAACGTTTTACAACTAATTTACATGCAGTTCACTAAGTGCTTTGGGGTTAATTGGTCTTTTGTCGTGCATTAAGTAGCTTGTTAATTATTAGACCCTTGGGAGGAAAAAACAAGTAGGAGGTCAGTTGGGGGATGGCTTGGACTGAACGGAATGGTTGCTCCTAATTAGCAAAATGCAGGGGGAGGGGGGATGATTTTTGCATAAGGGTTGACCTTCCTAATGATCACCCCCCTGCTCACAGCCAGGCCACCCTGACTGTCTTTCAGAGTAGATTGGATGTGGTGTTGAGGGATCTGGTGTAGGGGAGAACTTGTAGAGTGGGGCTGATGGTTGGACTGGATGATCCCAAGGGTCTCTTCCAACCTGAATGATTCTATGATTCTGTGATTCTAATGCTATATTCTCCCGCTGTACTCAGCACTGGTGAGGCCACCCCTGGAGTCTGGTGTCCAGTTGTGGGCACCTCAGCACAAGAGAGATCTGGAGGGGCTGGAGCGAGTGCAGAGGAGGGACACGGAGCTGGGGAAGGGCCTGGAGAATAAGGCTTATGAGGATGGATTGAGGGAGTTGGGATTGTTTAGAGGAAGAGGAGGCTGAGGGGAGACCTCATCCCTCTCTCCAACTGCTTGAAAGGGCATTGCAGAGAGGTTGGTGCTGGTCTCTTCTCCCGGGCAATGAGCGATAGAAGGAGAGGGAATGGCTGCAAGCTGCAGCAGGGTAGGGTTAGGCTGGCCATGAGGAACAAGTTTTTCCCAGAGAGAGTGGTCAGTCAGTGGAATCAGCTGCCCAGGGAGGGGGTGGAGTCCCCATCCCTGACTGTGTTTCAGAGTAGATTGGATGTGGTGTTGGGGGATCTGGTGTAGGGGAGAACTTGTAGAGTGGGGCTGATGGTTGGACTTGATGATCCCAAGGGTCTCTTCCAACCTGAATTATTCTATGATTCTACAGGATCACATCGTCTCCAATGATCTGCCTGCAGAGAGGGATACAACAGGGCTCGTTTATTGACTTCTCTGCTTACAGCTTGGGAGGTAATGATGAAACCAGAGGAGAAGAAAGAGAGATGATGTGATTCCTTCTGCTTGGCGTGAAGAACACAACAGGGAAGATCAATGTTTTCAAACACACCTCAGAGAAAACGGGTGGAAGGAGGAATATAAGGAGGATCCAAAGGGATGTTTGCCTGGGCCATCTCTAGAAGACCAACATCAAGCATCCACATTTCCCAGTTCCTTGATAAGAGCACACCCAGGAGACATTTCATGCCATAGATCTCCATAACTCCCTGAAAGGAGGGTGTAGCCAGAAGGGTTGGTCTTTTCTCCCAAGGAACAGGCGATGGGATAAGAGGAAAAAGCCTTAAGTTGTGCCGTGGGAGGTTTAGGATGGATATTAGGAAAAATGTCTGCACCAAAAGGGTTATCAAAATTGGACCAGACTGCCCAGGGAAGTGGTAGAATCCCTGGAGATATTTAACAGCCAGACAGATGTGGTGCTGAGGGACATGGGTCAGTGATGGGGTTTGTCAGCATTGGGTTGATGGTTGAACTTGATGGTCTGAAAAGTCCCTTCCAACCTGGACAATTCTATGATTCTATATTGTGGCAAGAATAATTCAGTACCACCTGTGCTAAAAGGGTGTCCCAGCACATCTAAGCATTGAGCACTGCAGCACTGCAGTGAGCTCTGCACTGCACTAGGTCAGAATGATTCAAAAGAAAGAAAACCCAAATCAGTGTGCTTTCTTGGGGCTCTGCTCCACCTGCACTTCTATACAATAAACCAGCGCTCCAGACACAGTATCATATGGTAGAAACCGATATTAATAACTTAATTACCAAGTTGGCCCTGCTTTGAGGTGAGGGTTGGACCAGATGACCTCCACAGGCACCTTCCAACCTCATTTATTCCCTTCCATTAGTGAACACTACACACAGCTCATCTCCACTCCAACTATCACATCTGCCACCCAAACATGAGACCTTTGCCAGGTTTTCACAGCAACTTTTAGGGATGAAGAGAGACTGGGAACCCCATGCTGGTTTTAATGATCTGCTTGGCATCATGGTCTGGAAGTCAAGATCAGAAAGTGAAGTAAGAAAAAGGCAACTTTGTGTATTACAAGTATTTGCAAAGAAACACTTGAAAAAATGTATGTGCTCTTCTGTGTGAAGCATTCCCATGGCTTCTTCTCACCAAGTGTCCCAGCTCCAGTGTCTTTGTTTTTTCATAGAGTCATAGAATAGAATCCTAGAATCATTCAGGTTGGAAGAGACCCTTGGGATCATCCAGTCCAACCATCAGCCCTACTCTACAAGTTCTCCCCTAGACCAGATCCCCCAACACCACATCTCATCCACTCTGAAACACAGTCAGGGATGGGGACTCCACCACCTCCCTGGGCAGCCCATTCCACTGACTGACCACTCTTGCTGGGAAGAATTCTTGCCTCATGGCCAGCCTAACCCTACCCTGCTGCAGCTTGCAGCCATTCCCTCTCCTTCTATCGCTCATTGCCCGGGAGAAGAGACCAGCACCAACCTCTCTGCAATGCCCTTTCAAGCAGTTGGAGAGAGGGATGAGGTCTCCCCTCAGCCTCCTCTTCCTCAAACTAAACAATCCCAACTCCCTCAATCCATCCTCATAAGCCTTATTCTCCAGGCCCTTCCCCAGCTCCGTGTCCCTCCTCTGCACTCGCTCCAGCCCCTCCAGATCTCTCTTGTGTTGAGGTGCCCAGAACTGGACACCAGACTCCAGGGGTGGCCTCACCAGTGCTGAGCACAGGGGGACAATCACCTCCCTGCTTCTGCTGGTCACACTATTCTTTATGCAAGCCAGGATGCCATTTTTTAGTAAGATGGAGTTCTTCCTAGCCCTGTGTCTCGTGGTGGCCCAAAAGCCTTCATTCAGGAGTCACAGACGTACTGGAGTGGGCTGACTGGAGACACCAGAAGCAATTAACCCAAATTGACTGGAGGCTTGGCTTTAAATGCATTAGAGAAGTCACAGAAGTTTCTTGCATGGACATTCTCATTTAGAATTGGAGTGACCTTTACCAGATCCACCTTGACTGGAGTTACTGCACACTTAACTCCACAAAAGACCTTTTTTTGGGGGACCTTCTATGCTAACTAACTCTTTGGAGACACCAAGGGCCGCCCCAGCACAACCAGTCGGACTCCACGCAGTCTCCCTCAAAACCAGCTAGAGGTAAAAAAGCAAAATAACTCCAAAACCAACACTGCTTCCTCTGCATCTGGGGAGTTGACCGTGGCCAACTCAACATGGACTCAAACTCTACCTCTTCTTCTTAAATCCCTTCTCAAGCACAACAAGGTGGCCTCATCTGGAAGAGCACTGAGCACTCAGCAGCACAGTTGGCCCTCAGCAGCGATCAGGACTTAAAAAGCAAACAAGGAGAAAAAAAAGAAGAGTCAGCCAGGATCTAGTAACAATTTTCTGAAGAGTTTGGGATGGAAAGGAAGGGCAAACCAGAAACGAGCGGCGGTTTCCAAACACACCCCATCAAAACAGCACTTCCTCAAATGTAAATCGCTTTACAAGCACTGATCTCCTTAGAGTCGTTAAATTCTGCCTTTATTTGGTTTTAATTGGTCCCACTGCATTGTGTTTTGTGGAAGTATATAAATGTGATGTGCTGAACCGTTAAAATACAGGAATTAAACTTAAAAACTCCGCAGTTTTACCTGTGCTGAAATTGCATTAATGAGAAATAAGGAATGTGCTTGTTTTTCATTCTGTTTTGGTGGTGTTGTTTTTTTTAACTACTTGATTATTAGGAAAGTCTTAATGTGTGGCAAGTTTCTGCAAATGATTAATTATTTTAACTCAGCAAGGGGTTCTGACCCCAGGAACACACACACACTCGGGGTTGGTTTAAGAAGCAAGAGGGAAACGTCACCCTTCCTGAGCTCTAACGCTGCTTTGCTCCCAGCGCTTCAGCTGCTCATCCCCCTTCCCTGCTGGGATCAGTCAAGCAGTTTCAGCTTGGACCAGTCTGTTTTGCAAATTCAGTTTGGCACATGGCTGAAAAAACAAGTTAGAGAGCCGTGAAACCAGCTAGATGGCCACGGAACCAGGGTAGATGGCCACAAAACAACGGTAGATGGCCACGGAACCATGGTGGATGGCCTCAGAACCCAGGTAGATGGCCACGAATCCAAGGGACATGGCCACAAAACCCAGGCAGATGGCCACAAAACCCAGGCAGGTGGCCACAAGAGCAGGTGCTGCTGTTGTGAAGGTAAATAGGGGCGGAGGGTCCATGGGAGCTCTGCACAGGAGGAGTGCCCCCACTGGAAAGGTGAAGTCAAGGTTCCAGCTCACCCAGCAGAAGAGCGGTGCGCGCTGCCCAAAGTTCACAGCCCGGCAGCTGGGCAGGGCTCGGTTAATACCGAGATTCAAAGGCCCCTGTCCCGCTGCCAAGCACGCAGCTCGTACGACAAGGGTCGCTTTGTCTGGCGTCCCCCTCCACCTCCCAGCACATGGGAACCTTCAGAAATTCCCTTGCCCAGGAGAACAACTAAGTCTGAGTAACTTGGAATTACAGGCTTTCAAGGTTGGTCTGCTGCTGGGAGCCAAGACATATTTCCAGTGCTTCTCAGGACTGAAAGCCACCTTCTACTTTTAATGACTTGCCTTTTATCTTTAATAAGGGATTAGGAGTTATTTTTCCAGCTAATACCTTAAAATCCAGATAATCATAAAAGCAATCAGTAATACCCAATATATGTTAATTACTCATTTTCTTCTCCTCTCTGGTCAGCGTGCTGTCACTCATGTACATTAATTTGGCTATAATAAGGCTGCAAATCAAACCCAAGAAAAGGCTTGGGGGTCCTCTGGGGAGTCACAGGTTTAGATTTGGGGGATTAACAACAGATTATACCCGCCAAGAAAACAACATGATGGCCAAAGACGTGTTGAAGTCCCCAACCGGCCCTTCACCTAGGCCCAGGCCTGCCCTCTCCCCGAAATCCCCACCGGAGTCAAGCGACACACAGGAACGCTCTAAGACAAGACAAAGCTGGACTTTTCAGGTAGATGACAAGATGGGGGGACCAAGTCACGCTTCTCAAGTTATTCCCACTGAAAACTCACCCTGAAATCACGCGAAGTTTTCCATAAGAAGCTACTTTCCAAAGGGAGTCTGCAGGAGAAGCAGGGGTAGAAGCTTCACGTTGGAGATGAGATGGTGACCTGGCACCTACGAAATTTAAAGGCCTTTCTACTGCACACGTGCAGTCAGGCTTTCACAAAGCTTAGATCTTTGGGTAGTTGGGACCCATTTTCACCTGGGCAAGGACCGGCAGACACAGCCAGCTGTTTTCATTGCAAGTGCCTGACGTAAAACACAGGTGGAATCTAGTTTCCAGAGATGAGGATCACTCCCTTAGGTTCTCTGAAACCTTTTCTAAAATTTTAAAGAGAAATTTATCCCCGCTTTCCTTCCTCCTCCTCCTCTTCCCCAGAAGAAACATGAGCTCAAGGCAGATACCTCAATGGAAAATTCAAGTCCTAACGATTACATTTTGGCAAAGACACGAGCCAGGACCTTTATAACTGTCTACGTGCTATCACACAACTATAAGGGATGAGTTAAAAAAAAATGGTTTATTATTGTTTTTATTGCACAGATGGCTTAGATGGCAGTAATCTACCACCCAAATGCTTCAATATTGAGACTGCCTTTGCTGCTACGACTTTATGGTCCTGTTGAGTTTATTTTCAAAGGCCCTACAAGTACCTGAGCGCCAGGTTTCCCTGGTCACGGCAGGGGGTTGCACTGGCAATTCATAACTCATCAGATGCCATGAATTTGGAGAATTACCTGGATCCATCAGGACATGATTTGAGCAGTAGCAAGTATGGACATAACTGTAATTACACACAGCACTTACGTTCTACCCCTGGGTGCAGTGATTTCTCTGACTGGCAGAGTCCCACAGAGCTGGAAACTGGCTGCTTCCATCCCGCTTGCCATATGATCCTAAAAACCATACACTCTGCAACTTGTGGGGAGGGAGGGAAAGAGCAAACCTTCAAAATTCCTTCTCATATTGCCCTGAAGATTGCATGATGGAAACCAAAGAACTTGGTAAAGTAATGGCTTTAAAAGCCAACACAGATGAGAGTGCCAGCACCCACCTTACCCACCCCACAGCAGCAACAAAGCCTTATCGGGAAGAAATGCTTGAAACCAGACCTCTAAAAACCTTTCCATTGGACTTTTTTTGGAGTTACAGCATTGCTAAAGGTGTAGCCCAGGTGAAACGCTTGGCCAGTNTCAACACACCCAAGTCCCTCAGCCTTTCCTCAGCACAGAGATGCTCCAGGCCCCTCAGCATCTTGGTGCTCCTCTGCTGGACCCTCTCCAGCAGTTCCCTGTCCTTCTGGAACTGGGGAGCCTGGAATTGGACCCAATGCTCCAGCTGGGGCCTCCCCAGCTGGCAGGGCAGAGCAGAGGGGGAGGACTCCTACCACAGGTACAAACACGTGAGTTTAATACAGCACTGAGAAGCAGCAGCTACACACCAACTCCTCACGTAAGCTCTGCAGGACCCAGAAACGAGCTTAATGAGCTTTTCCATCAAGCTTGAGCTCTCTCCATTGTATTCATCTATGGGTTTTTTTGTGTTTTCAGATGCAAGGCGATGGCATTTGAAATGCCAGCTCTCTGGCCGACACGCACATCCCTCGGAGCTGATCTCCTGCTACCTCAAACCACCTCCTGCCGTAATCCCCGGAGCCAGCACTCACGTAACAGCGGGAATCACCTGGTTTCTCAGCTCTATGAATAGCCACCCTGCCCGCAGAGGGTGGCGGTGGCCGGGGCAGCACCCCGGGGCCACGTAACACCCGGCGCGTGTCCTCTCCCCTCAAGCATCGCGTGTGAAAAGGAGGGACGGCAGCCACCCTAAGCCCAGGTGGGAGATGTCAGCACCCACCACGGCTTTCCAAGGGAGAACAACTGCGTCACCAGCTGCCTCTTGCAGGAAAAGAACAGGCTTGACCCTCTTCTGCAGCGATGACACGGTTGAGAGATATATATATCCCTACGCGCACACGCCAGAGGAAGGAAAAGCAGCTCCTGTTTTCAGCTGCAGGTGATCGTCCTTCATCCAAACGCCATCAGGGTGTCCCATCCCAGCTGGGGTTTTGCACAGATGACAACCCCACGCATGCATTCTAACTTGCCTAAGCCAAAAGCACACTTTGAAGCTTGCAATGATCTCGGTCTCACCCATTCATCTCACATTTTAGCCTATTTATCTTCCCGTAGCTCTTGCCCATAGCCCTTAACACGACCAGACAGCTCCTCTTCTTTTCCTTCAGGCCCCAACTCACAACGTTCACCACTTCTTTCTCGTTTCCCTGGAGCTGACGGAGCCTTAGCTACCTGCAGCAGCACAAATTCAGTGCAAGTCTCAGCATTAAAAAACCCCAAGTAACTTCTTCAAGTATTTTTCCATCACGGCCACTGAATGCCCGCAGTAAAAAGAAGGAGGAGCTGGCGAAGCTGGGGAGGCAGCCAAGTGTGTTCTGTGATGGACTGGCGACTAAGGCACGGTTTTGGAAAGAAAGAGGAGAAGGGGAGAGGTAAACTGGCCAAGATCACCCAGGGGGTTAGTGACAGGGAGCCAAAAATGCCACTTGGCTAGCCCACCCCCAAATGAATTCATCTCCTGCTGAGCTACAGATGAGCACCAGTGGAAGGTGCAGGGGGAGAGGGAAGAAATAGCTAGTTTTTAATTCTTTTGTCAATGTCCTAGAGGTTGTTGGTAAGAAAACAGCTCGTTATTTATCTATTCATGTCCTCTCCTTCTTAGTTAATTACATTTTTTAAGCCCAGCGTGTGATTTTAGGGACAGGTACGCAAAACACAAGTGGGTTTCCCAGCACTGAAAAAGGTTCTGACCTTTCTCCTTCATTTCAAAGAACTGCAGGAAACCCCTAGAGAATGACCTGGAGAGTTGCTCCAAGCCCCCTCCAACCTGGCCTTCAACCCCTCCAGGGATGGGGCAGCCACAGCTTCTCGGGGCAACCTGGGCCAGGCTCTCACCACCCTCACACCAGAGAAGTTCTTCCCCACAGCTCAGCTCCATCTCCCACCTTTCACATTAAAACCATTACCCCCATGACTGGTCAGTCAAAATCCCTAACCACTCATCCCAGCTGAGAACGTGCAAATGTGCTCCACCAGATTCCAGCAGCGGTTCCTAATGCAGTGCACAAAGAATATCGCTGCCAGTTCGCTGCATGAGATGTTTCAACCCCTCAAAGAAATCAAATGGGAAGTGACAAAACTGAAGAGGTTGTTTATTTGTTTGGAATTTGAAAGGAATTAAAAAACAAATGGGGTAGGAAGATGAGATCTAAGGAGAAGGGGGAACTCCAGTACCTCATTACCTCAGATAATGCGTCCCTGGATTCCTAAAGTGATTTCAGCTGAGGAGGGAAGGGAGAAACCAAACCCCAAGCCCCTCAGGTAGTTGCACCAATGCAAATAGAAGCTGGCCTGGAATTTCTTTTTCTTTTTTGAATATGTTTTCATTTCTATTTACAGAGAATTTGAGAATAAATATATGAAGAGGTGGTCCTCTCATCTCCAGCTGCATACCAGCATGGAGACCTGAGCGTGGACATCCTCAGGACACGTTTGCACACATCCTAGGAGAATCCAGCCAGGAGAAGGCAGAGATGAGGGAGAAATTTAGCTGAGCAGCCAGAAGCTGCTTCAGGGGCTGACGAATCCCTCCTGGACTTGACTGTGCAAGTTAATCATATCTCCAGCAGCCAAAACAGTGAGTTCTAAATGCTTAAATTTACACCAACACCCACACAGAGACGCCTAAATTTAGTTCTTTGTGTTCTGCCTCTAGTCAATAAATAGTGTATTGGTTGCTACTTTCCAATGCACAAAAATTAAGATCATAGAATCCTAGAGTCATTTAGGCTGGAAGAGACCCTTGGGATCATCCAGTCCAACCATCAGCCCTACTCTACAAGTTCTCCCCTACACCAGATCCCCCAACACCACATCTCATCCACTCTGGAACACTCTAATGTCCAGCCTAACCCTACCCTGCTGCAGCTTGAAGCCATTCCCTCTCCTTCTATCGCTGATTCCCTGTGAGAAGAGACCAGCACCAACCTCTCTGCAATGCCCTTTCAAGCAGTTGGAGAGAGGGATGAGGTCTCCCCTCACCCTCCTCTTCCTCAAACTAAACAACCCCAACTCCCTCAATGGCTCCTCATCACATTGATGCCCCAGGCCCTTCCCCAGCTCCGTGTCTCTCCTCTGCACTCGCTCCAGCCCCTCCAGATCTCTCTTGTGTTGAGGTGCCCAGAACTGGACACCAGACTCAAGGGGTGGCCTCACCAGTGCTGAGCACAGGGGGACAATCACCTCCCTACTGCTGCTGGTCACACTATTCTTTATGCAAGCCAGGATGCCCTTGGCCTTCTTGGCCACCTGGGCACACTGCTGGCTCATCTTCAGCCCCTTGTCACCCAGCACCCCCAGGGCCTTTTCTGCCAGGCAGCTCCAGCCACACTGCCCCAAGCCTGTAGCCAGCCATGGGGTTGGTGTGGCCCAAGGGCAGGCCCTGGCACTTGGCCTTGTTGAAGGCCATGCCATTAACATTGGCCCATCTATCCAGTCTATCCAAGTCCCTCTGCAGAGCATCCCTGCCCTCAAGCAGATCAACACTCCCACCCAACTTGGTGTCATCTGCCATCTCTTCTCCTCCCCTGAGTCTCTAGTAAATGGATCTCATGCAGCAGCAAACTCAGAAAAAATAATAATAGTTTTTAAAGAGGATAATGAAATAAACCTGCCAGCAACCTGCTGTGTGTTAACTGCTGTACCAGACCAACCCTGCACCTCTTCCACCCATGGGCTGCACCGCTCAATAGCCCAAACCCATTGAAAACCCTGAGGACAATTCCAACTCACAGAGAAGAAACTTCAGGAGAAACAGGCCAAAAAAAGAAGAAAAAACCCAGAAAAAAGCCAGGAGCTGATTTCCAGCTGTTTCTCAGCTTTGTGGCAGTGGAGAAGCCACGGAGAAGCGACAGCTCTTCCAGGTAGCTGTTCCCTCAACCACAACCCAGGGTCTTCTGCCTGCTGCTGAGATGAAGCCAAACCCCTGCCAACAGCATCCCATCAATGACTGGGATGGTTCCACTCACTGCAGGGTTGCAGACAAAGCTGGACCTGGGCTCCACTAAAAAAACAAAAAAAACCAAAAAAAAACCACAAAAAAAAATTGTTTTCTTCAAAACACATTTGTTTTTTATCCCCCAAAGACACAGGAAATTGTGAGCAATAACCTCAAGGATTTCTCTTCTAAGATTAGAGCTGTCCTCAACTGGAGACTCCCGTGTCAAGCACATGCTTGGCATAGCTGGAAGAGAACGCGTGACCTTGATGGGAAGCAAAACATTTCTTGCAAAACATTTACTCTTCCTCTTGCCCTGTACAATCTGCCTGTTCCTCCTACATGAAGGACACCAGACCCACAGCGCTCGCAAAAATGGCACACCAGATTTAACCAGAGGAGGGTGTTTTTACAAGTTAAGCACCGACCTTATGTTTCTGAGGCCATGGGCTTCCAAGGACATAGCATCTTCTCCTCTGCACCAAGCCTTGGCTGTGTGGGCCTCTAACAGTGTCAGGACAGAGAATGGCACCACTGGAGTTGGACTTGGACAAGCTCCACTGAGCTCTCCATGCATTGGAAGAGGGTGGTTCTGAATCACTAGGCAGAATTGCAAGGGACTCTTTGGTTCACCATGTCAGCCACGGCCCCAGGACCTCAAGGAGGCCACCAGACACCCCTGGTAGTGTCCCAGCTCATCCCAGTCACCTTAAGGACAAAGCTGTCATTGGCTGAAAGAGCAATGTACCTACAAGCAACACCAGGTTCGGCTCGAAATAAACAGCTAGAGGTAAAGGCTTCACCGTCCAGGACAGGAGATCCATGTGAAGCTGCTCTGGTGTGAGGACAGGCTGAGAGCGTTGGGGGGGTTCAGCCTGGAGAAGAGAAGGCTCCTTGGAGAACTTCAAGCCACTTCCAGTCCCTCAAGGGACTCCAGGAAAGCTGGGTAGGGACTCTGGATGAGGGAGGAGAGCCATAGGAGGAGGGGGAAAGGTTGGACACTGAAAGAGGGGAGATGGAGCTGAGCTGTGGGGAAGAACTTCTCTGGGGTGAGGGTGGTGAGAGCCTGGCCCAGGTTGCCCCTAGAAGCTGTGATTCCCCATCCCTGGAGGGGTTGAAGGCCAGGTTGGAGGGGGCTTGGAGCAACCTGGTGTGGTGGGAGGTGTCCCTGCCCAGGGCAGGGGGTGGCACTGGGTGGACTTTAAAGAAGATCCCGTACAACTCAAACCATTCTGTGATTCTATGAGTCAGAAAACCCATCTCACCTCCAGCCTGTGCCTAAGAACAGAGCTGGTTCCCTCTAGGAAGTATCTTTCCCGTTTTGCTCTGCAATGAATACTTTGCAGAGATATATATATATATATAAAAAAAAAAAAAACCCAAACCAGCACCATCCCAACAAAGGTCAAAAGGAAGGGAAAATGCGAAGCCTAACAGCAGAACAGGGATCCATCCAGGAACACGCACATGCATTGGATGGCAAGGATACTGCCCGGGCAGTGTGTGCATAGAGCTGGCACAACCCTGTGGGTGCCTCCAGCTAAATTCCACATGGGAAACCTGGGACCAGGCTGAGCCCACGTGCCAGGTGAAGCAGAGCACCCCTCCCTCCATGAGTCATCACAACCGTGGGTCAGGTCTTCAGAGGAGTTACGAAAGAGGAGACGAGCCATTCCCATCCCCTTGCTTTCCACGGCATAGATATGTCCAGGGTTTAAATGTTGCTTAAGAAAGAGCACACTTCTCAGTGCAAAACCTGAATCAGGCAGATAACCCTCTTAGATAAGCACATAAACAAGTCCACATGCTGGGAGAGTTCCCAAGTTCAGAAATACTAGTGTTAGGATTTGGTCTCCAAGACACCATTTGTCAAACAAAGCCTTGTTTGTTCTCCACTAAAA
>VZTM01011255.1:109634-141739 GCA_013400555.1 Jacana jacana | reverse complement strand
TGATCCCAAGGGTCTCTTCCAACCTGAATGATTCTGTGATTCTACAGTCACCCAAAGGGGTCAGAATGAACCACGGAGGGAGAATTAAGTCACCTAAAGGAAGGTCTGCTTCTAAAAAATGCATCCCCCAGACTGTTTTTTACCGCAAACAATTTATATCCTCTTCTCCAGGAGGGCAAAAAACCCCAACCCTTAGATTTTTACCAGGTATTACATCCCCCTTCAGAACAAGAAGGGAAAGAAAACATGTCCTCAGCTTCCCAGCTTGTGCCCAGATTCGGTCACGAGCCCACAGCTCCCGTGCAAGAGGGGATGTCCTGAAAGCCACCGCTTTCCACAGAGGGTCCCAGTCCCAGCTGTTCACAGACTCGAGTCCCCCGGGTTCCTGGCTTCTGGGGAAGGAATTAAGGAGGATACGGTTCGTTAAGATCCATTTTGCTGCGGTGAGCGCAGAGCGTTGTGCTGGGAAACAGGACCTTGCGGGGTTGCTGTCCCCTTCAGCTTCTTAGTATTTCACCCTCCTGTAATTAAGGAGCACCTTTCACTCCAAAAGCCTGAAAAACACTTCATATTCTGCAGGTTTAGGCTAAAAATCCCTTTTCCCAGGGCAGGGAAAAAAGAGAACCACACCAACCCCAGCGTACTGGAGTGGAAATGGAAACCAAAGGTGGAGGAAATGCCTTGCTGGAGCAGGGTGGTCCCAGCTGCCCCAGGCAGCTCTAAACCAGAGGGGCCAGTGACCACCACCAGCTGCTGCTGGGCATTGGCCACGTGGGACAGGGCTGGCACGGGACCCGCTGGCAGCAGGTGGGGAGAAGCCTGGATGGGGCTGACTCGGGGTTTGTGACTCATGGAGAAGGTCAGCAACCGCATCACCGCTTCCAAGGGGGTTCAGAGCTACTCATCACCCTGACTTCATCCCACCAGAGAAAGATCCTGGCCCAGGAGGATTTGCTCACTGGTTTTCCCCCTTTTTTATCCCCCCACAACAGCTGGGAGAAAGGATGAAAACGCCTCAGAGTGGGTTTGGTGACAGCTCAGCTGGCACTGGGACCAAGTAAAATTAACAGGGAAAAGGAGGGTGCTTCTCATTAGCAACGCTGGGAGAAGAAAACAAACCCTTTGACGTCGCTCTACGGCGAAAGGGAGACCAGGGCGAGCTCCACGGAGCGGGCTGGCAACCTCCCAGGGAAGAGAGAGCCCAGCATCAGCTTCCAGTGAGCTCAGGAGAGGGGGGCAGAGCTCGCAGCAGAGCCAGGAGTCTGCAACCTCCACAACTCCGGGGTCGTGGAGGGTGGTGGGGAGGAGGCAGGGAAGTGCCGGACCCGTTTGTGCCCCCCTTCTCTCCCCTGGCCTGTGACAAGGGAAAGGCTGGTTGGGTTCTAAAACCCCCTGCTCATTAGAAAGTGAGCTAAAAAAGGGAAAAGGATGGGGAGAATCTCTACCAGAAATAGTCACTTGGCAAAGATGTGCTGGGTGCAGCATCCCAGTGCTGCACAGCAGCATCCCAGCACTGGGTGCAGCATCCCAGTGCCACAGAGCAGCATCCCAGTGCCACAGAGCGGCATCCCAGCACTGGGTACAGCATCCCAGTGCTGCAGAGCAGCATCCCAGCACTGGGTACAGCATCCCAGTGCCTCAGAGCAGCATCCCAGTGCTGCACAGCATCATCCCAGTGCCACAGAGCAGCATCCCAGCACTAGGTGCAGCATCCCAGTGCTGCAGAGAACCATCCCAGCACCACAAAGCATAAATCCAACACTGGGTGCAGCATCCCAGTGCCTCAGAGCACCATCCCAGCACTGGGTGCAGAATTGTAGCACCACAGAGCAGAATCCCAGTGCCTCAGAGCAGCATCCCAGTGCTGCACAGCATCATCCCAGTGCCACAGAGCAGCATCCCAGCACTAGGTGCAGCATCCCAGTGCTGCAGAGCAGCATCCCAGCACTGGGTACAGCATCCCAGTGCCTCAGAGCAGCATCCCAGTGCTGCACAGCATCATCCCAGTGCCACAGAGCAGCATCCCAGCACTAGGTGCAGCATCCCAGTGCTGCAGAGCAGCATCCCAGCACCGGGTACAGAATTGTAATGCCACAGAGCAACATCCCAGTGCCGCAGAGCAGCATCCCAGCCCTCTCCTAGGCTTCCCCAGGTGGGCAGAGCGCAGCCCCAGTTCAGGCCCACTATTTATATCAGCAATCTGCACAGCCCTTCAACAGACGCTCGGCTTTAAATATGGATTTAGATGTTCTTGAAAGCAGCCAGGCTAAATATACGCTCCGGGTTCAACGCCTTCCTCGGTGCCCTCCTGAATCTCAGCTCCGTTTCTGCCCGCGCTGCGCCCGTCGGTGCTGGCAGAAGAGGCACTGGCAGCCTGTCCCAGTCCCGTGGCTGTCCCTCCCACCGTTACTGGGAGAGCAGGAGGGAACCTCAGGAGGAGAGGATGCTGGAAAGCTCTCTTTCCATAATGAAACGTCCAACAACCAAAACAAAAACGCTCACATTTAACCCCAAAGGCGGTTTTGTCTGCAGCTGGAAGCTTCTTATTTATTGCCAAAGCATTCAAGGAACCCACAAGAGAGAGAGCAATCTCATTTCCAAGGCAAACAATTAATTAAAAGACACTGCCTGCTTTGCATACACACACACACACACACTGATGTTTTAAGCAGAGGGGGTAAAAGAACTGGAAATCTTCCCTTTTCACCGCAGCTGGAATGAAAACCAGAGTCGGGTTAGTACAAAGACCCCGGCACCAGTCATTTGTGTAGACCCCAGGGTTCCTCCCAGTGATCTTCAGCGGTCACCCTGTTCCTCCTTCCCACCCCCTCGCTATAAGGCTACCCCTGCGGGACACGCGGCGCTCGTGGGTAGAGAGCTGCAGAACCCGTGTGGCCGGGCCAAAGGGAGGTCACCACGACGTCCTACCAAAACCAGGACACGTCAGGACTGTTCTCAACTAGGGGTTCAGAGCCTGAGCTCCACATCTGAGGTAGACAGCTCAAATTTATCTCTTAAACCGCCCCCCCCAACACACACCCTCAGGTGAATGATTTAAATCAGGGCATTCCCGGGTTACGGAGCCGTTCCTTTTGCCTCCCACCAGCAAGAGGGGGTTCTAGGAGCCAGAATTCACAGAATCACAGAATGTCAGGGATTGGAAGGGACCTTGAAAGCTCCTCCAGTCCAATCCCCTGCTGGAGTAGGAACACCTAGAGCACATCACAGAGGAACATGTCCAGGCGGGTTTGGGATGTCTCCAGAGAAGGAGACTCCACCACCTCCCTGGGCAGCCCCTGCCAGGGTTCCCTCACCCTCACCATGAAGAAGTTTCTCCTCATATTCAAGTGGAACCTCCTCTGTTCCAGCTTGCACCCATTGCCCCTTGTCCTGTCATTGGGTGTCACTGAGAAGAGCCTGGCTCCATCCTCCTGACACTCACCCTTTCCAGATTTATCAACACTAATAAGGTCCCCCCTCAGTCTCCTCTTCTCCAAGCTCAAGAGACCCAGCTCCCTCAGCCTTTCCTCCTCTGGGAGATGCTCCACTCCCTTCATCATCTTGGTGATGCCCTGCCCTGCCCTGGACCCTCTCCAGCAGTTCCCTGTCCTTCTGGAACTGAGGGGCCCAGAACTGGACACAATACTCTAGATGGGGTCTCACCAGGGCAGAGTAGAGGGGGAGGAGAACCTCTCTCCACCTACTGACCACCCCCCTTCTGATACACCCCAGGATGCCATTGGCCTTCTTGGCCATGAGGGCCAATTCGCAGTCATTCGGCCGAAACGGTCCCTTCCCACAGGATAATCCCCGTTTCTCGGAGCGGACGGGGAGCAACTGTTCCGGATGGGTCCCCTCTCCTGCTGCCAGGAATGTGGGGCATGTTCCAGCCCGGCTTTAACGCTGAGCCCAGACTAATCCCCCTGGAGAGCCGCAGCTGGGCCCTGCCAAAGAGCTTTCTGCTCTTTGGTGGTGAGGGTTCTCTTTCTGCAGGGAGAGCTCCTATTCCCACGCTGAAATGCAGGCTGGGATGAAGTCACTTGACTACATTTCTGGTTGGTTTGTTGGTTGTTTTTTGGGTGGTTTTTTTTTGAGTTGGTTGGTTTTTATTCTTCTCCTATAGACTCATCCTTCTGAAGTTTCCCATCCTGGGCAATTTACATAGAAACAGGCTGGAACAAGCAAGCCACGATACACAAAGTAGGCAGAACAAGTCCCAGACAGATAAAGGGAAACCCAAATAAGAGCAAGTCTAACAAAACGGGGTCAGACACGTTCTCTAGGAATACCCACAGCCCAAGGAAGAGTCAGTGCCCAACTGAAAACTCGAGTCAGCACGTTGCCTGCAAGAAGATCTCCTCCTCTCTTCAGCCTCTGGAGCCTGAATGATTTGCAAGATGCCCCAGATAGCTCTGAGAGGCCCAAAGACCAAATGGCCAAAGTCATACTGAAATCCTCCCACATTCACGAAACTCTTCCCCAGCCTCAAGGTTCCCACTGCCCTCATGGACTTGTGCAACCTCTAGAAGGACATCTCCTCATCAGGAGCAGATCTACCCCTCGAGAAGGTCATCTCATCAGGAGCAGTTCTGCCCCTCTAGAAGGACATCTCTGCATCAGGAGCAGCAATTCTACCCCTCTAGAAGGACATCTTATCAGAAGCAGATCTACCCCTCAAGAAGGTCATCTCTTCATCAGGAGCAGTTCTGCCCCTCTAGAAGGACATCTCATCAGAAGCAGTTCTACCCCTCTAGAAGGACATAGAATCATAGAATCATTTAGGTTGGCAGAGACCCTTGGGATCATCAAGTCCAACCATCAGCCCTACTCTACAAGTTCTCCCCTACACCAGATCCCTCAACACCACATCTAATCTGCTCTTAAACACAGTCAGGGAGGGTGACTCCACCACCTCCCTGGGCAAATCTCTTCATCAGGAGCAGATCTACCCCAGCCTCGGATCTGCCCCCCAAACAGCTCCCAAAACTTTGTCCATCTACCATTTGTCATCTCCTAAGTCTATTCTCGTGGTGCTAATCTCACCAACTCCCACAGATCATAGTAACAACCAAGTTTTTGACCCCAAAACTCAACAGCTCCCAGAGGACATGGTTATCATTCTCTCACAGAGACACCACTGGTCACCCCGCAGGTCACATTCAGCCTTTTCAATGTGAATTAGGGTGGAATGTCACTGCAAGAACACAGGTCATGGTGCTGCCTGTCCCAAGCTCTTCAAGCCTGCCTTTATTTCCGACAGGGAATTCACCCAGGCTCATCACCCTCTGTTCCCCTACAGTTCATGGAGGGAGACTCACTCATCTGGACTGCAGGCCAGAGCAAAACCTTCATTTAGGTTCCCCCGGTCTGTGTGACATGTCTCTCTGCCCAGATTTGGAGCGGGGCACTGGAGAAGTGTCTGGATACCTAAATATTCTGTTTTCCATACAGCTTTCCCTCCCTCTCTGCCCCAAAAGCCAGGCACACCGAGTTTCCCCATCTACAGAGGGATTGGGAAGAGCTCGCTTTTTGACAAGTGGTGTTATTGTTTGTGTGTGTGTGTGTGTCCTTCTCTTGTCCTGGCAGAGGATTCACATCACAAGAGCCACTTATCCACTCCACAAACAAAAATAAACATACCCCCCCATAACCCACAACGCTATCAGCGCGCTCCAGCCAAGGACCAAACTGTTGCCAGTAGCACTGTGAACTCGGGGAGCTGGTGTATGTGTTGTGGGCACAAGGGTCAGTGTGTTCTCTTCATCCTCTCTCCCCTTTCCCAGACTGTATTTTGGCAGCTCCCACGGGGCCAGGCACCCCGAGATGTCCTTCTGCGTGTTCTGGCTGAAGGTGGAGCTGACTCAGGGCGGTGCTGGGCTCTGCCCTCCTGTGTGCAAACAGGTTTGGACACCTTGGCTTTCTGCTGCCTTTCCACCTTCCAGCATCTCTCCCCTGGCTGCTGCTTCGAAACCAGGAAAACTCTTTGGTTCCAGGGAAGGGAAAGAGCAGGTTTAACAGCCCCAGGACCCCCTCACAGAAATGCAAGTAGAAAAGAAGGACACAGGCTTCACCTGGCAAAAAAAAACCCAACCCCAATCCCAAACTCCCACGTAGCTTCTACCCAGAGGAGCCACCTTATTCATCAGAGCCTGAAATCTGAGTAACTCATGTCGTTATGAAACTGCTCTTGGAGCATGAACACACCAGGCAGTAACTGCTGGAGGTCCCTCCTCAGCCCAGGGAGCTCGAAATACCACTCCTTTCATGCACAGCCCTGCCATTCAGAGGGTGAGACATACCCATAGCTCAGAGCTAAAGCAAACCCCCCCTCCTCAGCTGGATGAACTCAGTTCCCGGTGCTATATTTAAATAGCGAGGTCTCCGGCTGGAAGCCAGGCTCGAACGCCCGCCCCGACACCGCGCTCGGGTTGAGACTCCTCCATTCACATGTTTCTTTACAAACAGAAGGGACAGGCTCCGCTGATTTATGCATAGTTTTAATTTCCATCTCGCCGCTGAGGTCTACACTGCTCTTTTTTCCAGGGAGTACAGGAACCAGAAGGCAAAATGCACCAAAAAGGGGTCTGGCCTTTTTATAGACAGGAATCTGGCGATACAAGTACAAACGCATCTCCAAAGAGCTGCTTACATTTCAGTTCACATCTGCTCTCCTCTCCAGCTTTCCAATGACCAAGCTCTTCCCCAAGCCTAATTTTCACTTTATATCAGTATTTTAAAGATAGCTTGGTGGGTAAGAAACCAGCAAGCAAAGCCTAAGGACGACCCTCCCCTGCTTGAAAAGGTGTTGGATCAGGATTCAAAGCCGAGCAGAAGAGCCCACAGCTCCCAAAGCCTTCGTTTCATTGAAATCAATCTATCTGATTTCAATGAATACACTATTTTTCTGGGAAATGGCTGAGAAGAAAAGAAATCATTTGCAATGATTAACCTACTGGGGGGGGGGGGCGAGGCCTTTTCCACCCTGTCTTGTTTATTCTTCAGGTTTATGACACCAAAATTCCTGTCTCGTTCCATTTCCATGTCCTTTGGTGGTGGTTCCTTGGCTTCCAGGCCCTGAGGTCACAGGTGAAATAGTTCACTTGGGCTTATCAGAAAGTCTGAGAGACAAAAGAGTCCGAAGAGACAGAAGAAAGGCAGTTTTTGCCTCCTGCTAAGTTGGTGTTTCTTCAAGACACGAACACCTTCACAACCCAGCGCCTGCTCCAAACTCCAAAGCCACTTCTCCACCCCCAAAACAACCCCAGCAGGAAGAAAGACCCAGGAGTGGGTCCTTGGGCAAGACCCTCAGCTGCAGAAGACTCAGTCTGAGCAGAAACCTTTCCTCAAAAGCACTGCTAAGGGGATAACAAAGCTCGGGGGTTTGTGCATGATGATAGAAACGCATCTCTTTTAGGGGTCCCTGCTTATGCAAGCAAGAGCTCTTGCAGGGAGGCAGAAAGACCTCTGCTACCAGCAGGGGATTCCACATGCCATTGATTTACCACATTGATTTCCTTTTTATCAACACCCCTGTTTTGTCCTACCAACCTGCTGGCATCCGAGGAAAAGAGGTCTTTTGGCCTCAAGATCTCTGGTTCGTCCTCCACACATTCCTCCATCATCTCGTTCCCTAACAGCTTCCTTGTGCAATCAAAATCCTCCGTCCCCGCTACCTCTGTGCCAGCCTGCTCTGGAGAAGGAGATAAGCAGGGAGGGGGAGATGCCAGGAGAAGAAGGGGAAGGGCCCAGAAATGGTTGGTAGGAGGGAGAAGGGAGCAGCATTGCGGTTCTGCAGCCAGCCCTGCCCCACTCGCCGCGATCGCCCTAACGCCTCTATTGATCCTACTCATTAGATCAGTAGCATCTGCTGCCATCTGTCCACCCATTTCCCCAGCCCACAATCCCAACTGGAGGAGGTTAGTAGGTCACAGGCATAATTCTCTGCCTCCCCCCTGGGAGAGGAGACTCAGCTCCACGCCACGGCTCCAAGCACTCGCAGAGCCCCTGGTTGATTCATCCCTACCCTCTAACCCTTCTCCTGCCAGCTGATCTCAGCTGCAGCCCACGTTTCAGATGCTCCAAGAGTGGCTTAACCAGCCTTTTCCCTAGGGCAGAGGCAAGAAGTGATGAGGAAATCTACAATTTTGGGTCTGCTGATGGGTGGAAAGAATCATGTGGAAAGAAAAATAATAATAATTGAAAAAAAAAGAAAGGAGGAAGACACCAGCTTCGAGAATGACTAGAGTAATGATCAAGGATCAACATCTTAAATGGTCCCAATAGGAAAAGTTCAATGAGACTCACAAGAAAGTTCAATGATTCACAAGAGCCAAGAGAAAACACCAAGTAGGTCTTAGAGAAGAAAATCCAGATGCCACTTATATTTACATTAAAGGATTCTGCACAGAGACTTCCTAAGGATGAAGCACTGATTTTCAGTTGTCACAGAGAACAAGACCTTTCCAGCTCACAGCTTCATTTCCAGTGTTCCCTGTAATGACAGACCTCGAGCCTGCATTGTGCCTCCCTTCATCCCAACTCCAGTCTCTGCAGACATCAGAATCCTCTTCTTTCTGTAAATCTTGCTTGCTTGTGACTTGGCTGATCAACTCCTACTCCAGTCACTTCTCTCTCTGGGGTGGCAATGACTGAATGGCAATAGCAGAGAACACCTCATATACAACATTGCCCCCAGTTCCATAAGGATCTCAATGAGAGCTACTTTTCTCATTGGGCTCCCCAGCTCAGGAAGGACAGGGAACTGCTGGAGAGGGTCCAGCAGAGGAGCACCAAGGTGCTGAGGGGCCTGGAGCATCTCTGTGCTGAGGAAAGGCTGAGGGACTTGGGTGTGTTGAGTCTGGAGAAGAGCAGGCTGAGGGGGGATCTGATCAAGGCCTCTCAATCCTTCCAGGGTGGGTGTCAGGAGGATGGGGCCAGGCTTTTCTCAGTGGTGCCCAGGGACAGGACAAGAGGGAACGGCACAAACTGGACCATGGGAAGTTCCATCTCAACATGAGGAGGAGCTTCTTTCCCTTGAGGGTGTCAGAGCCCTGGCAGAGGCTGCCCAGAGAGGTGGTGGAGTCTCCTTCTCTGGAGACATTCAAACCTTCCTGGACATGATCCTGTGGGACCTGCTCTGGGTCGACCTGCTCTGCTATGGGGGTTGGAGGAGACGATCTCCAGAGGTCCCTTCCAACCCCACACCATTCTGTGATTCCTCTCTTTCTTCATCCAGTACTTGCCACCCCACAGTGTTCCACTCCCAGCAGCATCCCTCCAACTCAGAATGGACACACGGGAGCGATGTGACTTGGCTGCTGAGCGGTTTCCCCGTTAGTGGGTGAGGCTCACGTGAGCAAAGCCATGCTTTCTGCTCAAACCCCAGTCAGAAAACCCACTGTGGGAAACATCATGTACGAAACCTGAGGCGGGGGGATGGTGAAAAGAGCTGCCAGGTCCAGTGGAAAAGCTTTGAAGCGCCTCAAACTCTCCTTTACCTACGCAGGGAGAGAAACCCAGAGCTCTGGGATGGCTTGTTCCCACACTGTCCGAGGGATTTGCATCCAGTTTAATCCAAAAAGGGCAGCTTTACAAGCACCCACCATCACCTGCACAATCCAGCCCTTCTCAGCCACAGAAATACCTCTGGCTTAAAACCAAAATGCTTCTAAATTAGATTGATTTTTTTTTTCTCCTTCTTCTTCTTTTCCCACATGGGAAATTCCTTTAGACTTTTCTGTCCCTTAGCAGTTTCACGTGAAGGCAGGGAACAGAATTAGGCAAAGAATTAAGGTGGCTTAGGTAATTAGAGCGGCACATGCTATCAGTTCCAAGACAGAAGATTAGCCCAGCAAGCTCCCAGTTAAAGGAGGTCTTCTCCCCAGTACCGGGAGAAGGAACTGGCCTGGGGTTTTTTTTTTGGCTTTCTCTATCTGAAAGATAAAGAGTGCACCACGTCAAAGTGGCAACATAGAACCCATAAAATCTTCCCAGAGATGCTTTTTTCTGGTACTTACCAAGTGAGAAGTTTCAAGAGGAAGTGGGAGAAGGGCTTTCAGCCCCCAAAGCAGACAGCTACCCACCCCGTGGCTCCAAACCCAGCGTAAAGTTTACACTGAAGCATTTTCCCCTACACCTAGCAGGACTAATTGTGTCACCTTTGGCCAAGGGAGATCTCTAATAAAAACTGCCTGGTAAGGAAAACAGCAGCAAAGACAGTTCTTAATCAAGGGTGGCTTATTCTCAAAGCTGCAGGCAAACACTTCCACCAAGGCAGAAGTGACCAGTAAATGCAAACGCTCCATATGGCTCATTTCTACCAAAAAAAAAATAAAAACCCAGGTGTTTTGAGACTGATTCATCACTACATTTGAGGGGTCATTTTCTCTGCTCTTGCCCAGGCCACGTTTTCCAAATGCACAAAGCTCATTTCTTATTATTTTACCTCAAAACTCTGCAGCAGTTCCTTCAATGTTAACCGAGAACAGGGGCTATGGTTTGAACTCCCCCCTCCAGGGCAAGACAAAGCTCTAGAAGAAGCTGAGCTTTCACTTAACCCAGAAATGCTTGTGTCCATTCTTCAGATTGCAGAGAAGACTTTGAAGCAGGGGAGATGCTGTGACAGCGTTGGGGTCTCAAAACCAGGCAGCCAGCGGAAACACCGCCGCTTCTGTACCAGCACCTCCCACTCACATCCACTCTGGCACCTCAGGGTGGTGGATTTTGGACACCTGAAGTTGGCAGCACCCCGAGTGGAGCTGCTCTCCCCTCCTCATTAGTGTTATTACCCTGGCAAATGCTGTGTTATGGTTTTTAATGATGAAAATGGTGGAGGCAGGTTTTTAAACACCTCCCTGGAGAGGTGACACGGTGCCTTTAAACACGCCGCCCCTGGGCATAATCCTCATCAGAAGCACCTAGAGAAGAAAAGGATGGTGTTCCTTCCTCCCTCCCTCCCTCCACTGGGGTGGCTGCTCCCTTCAGACACATCCAGAAACCTGGAATTAAGATCCAAACAGTTTTATCCTGCACAAGGGGAAAATCCTCTCCTCTATATTCAGGTTATTCCAGCCCCAGATATCTGTGATGGCTTCAGGTGGGCACATGAGTGATAGAAGGAGAGGGGCTGGCTTCAAGCTGCAGCAGGGTAGGGTTAGGCTGGACATGAGGCAAGAATTGTTCCCAGCAAGAGTGGTCAGAGCCTGGACTGGGCTGCCCAGGGGTCTGACTACCCCACAACCAAAGGAACATTGAAAGCCTAGAAACACAAGATGCTTTCTAAATCCTCCAGGACACCCCCACTAGTTCCCTTCAATCATAGAAACCTGGAATTAAGATCCAAACAGTTTTATCCTGCACGAGGGGAAAATCCTCTCCTCTACATTCAGGTTATTCCAGGCCCAGATATCTGTGATGGCTTCAGGTGGGCACATGAGTGATAGAAGGAGAGGGGCTGGCTTCAAGCTGCAGCAGGGTAGGGTTAGGCTGGACATGAGGCAAGAATTGTTCCCAGCAAGAGTGGTCAGGGCCTGGACTGGGCTGCCCAGGGAGGGGGTGGAGTCCCCATCCCTGACTGTGTTTCAGAGTGGATGAGATGTGGTGTTGGGGGATCTGGTGTAGGGGAGACCTTTGTAGAGTGGGGCTGATGGTTGGACTCCATGATCCCAAGGGTCTCTCCCAACCTGAAGGATTCTATAGGATTCCATGACACACCTTACAATGCTAATTTTTATTATTATTTTTTAACTCTTTTTGTTTGTTTGTTTTTTCTTTTATTCAAACTGGAATCCCTTCTCCTCACTGGTCTGACTGCACCACAACCAAAGGAACATTGAAAGCCTAGAAACACAAGATGCTTTCTAAATCCTCCAGGACACCCCCACTAGTTCCCTTCAATCATAGAATCCTGGAATCATTCAGGTTGGAAAAGAGCCTTGGGATCATCGAGTCCAACCGTCAAGAAGATAGGCTCGAGATAGATAGAANCCATGACACACCTTACAATGCTAATTTTTATTATTATTTTTTAACTCTTTTTGTTTGTTTGTTTTTTCTTTTATTCAAACTGGAATCCCTTCTCCTCACTGGTCTGACTGCACCACAACCAAAGGAACATTGAAAGCCTAGAAACACAAGATGCTTTCTAAATCCTCCAGGACACCCCCACTAGTTCCCTTCAATCATAGAATCCTGGAATCATTCAGGTTGGAAAAGAGCCTTGGGATCATCGAGTCCAACCGTCAAGAAGATAGGCTCAAATAGATAGAAAGAAACATAAGGCTGGAAAGGACCTACAAGATCATCACATCCAACCAGCCCCTCATCCTCAAGGGAGAGCTTCAGATGTCCCAGCTAGAGGGAGGGAGAAGATAAAAAAAATCCAGGGAGCTGAGTCTGGAGCTTCCCTTTGACTTTCTCCAGGCAAAGGACGTGCCAGCCCGGGATGCCAAGCGGCGTCTCTGGAGAGTGCCAGCTGCAGAGGCCACCGTGGGAAACGCTGCTACCTTAGGGTGACATTTATGGTGGCTCACCTGAGATCCCTGACATAACTGTCCCTTTGAAGACTTCCAACAGCAGGCTGTTGGGTGCAGAGGGCAGCTGGTGGCCAGGCAAAGCTCGTGTCACCTCCAAGCAGGTACCTCCTACGGGGACTCTACTGCTGCCTGTATTTAATCACACCTAACATCCACGCCACTTACTTGGGGACAACCATGCTGGGTATGCCCAGCCACACGTTTACTTAAACCAGGTGGGTTTTATGTCTCAGGGAGGCACAAACTGCACATAAGAAAGCCCAGCAAAGCCCAGCAAAACCCATGAGAAGCCCTCAGGCGACCAGCACATGCACAAGGCAAGTTGGAAAAGAAAGCAAGCCAACACTGCGGTCAAGAGGTGTTGCAAAGAAAGCAATTTCTCTTCTTTTAATTAGCTGTCTGAGAAAAAACCCCGTGTTCCTGCCCAGGAGAAAAAGGAAGCCTTTTGCCTAGGGTGAGAGCTCACATGGAGAGCCAAACCTCGTGTCACCACAGGCCTCCATCCTTTCCAGGGGCCTCAATGGGAGCTGTGAGTCTGCAGTTAGAAGACACGGGAGCAGAAGAAATACCATCCAGACCATCTCCCACCGACGAGAGCTGGAGTAATTAATGGGTGAGAGGAAGCTGGGTTCTGCTGCTGCTTGAACTACCTCCTTCCTACATAGAATCCTGGAATCCTTCAGGTTGGAAAAGAACCTTGAGATCATCGAGTCCAGCCATCAACCCCACCCTACAAAGTTCTACCCTGCACCATACACGTGTCTCTTCTCTGTCCCTCCCACACTAAAAGAAGTCCTCCTAAGTGCCACTAAACTGCACCTTCAAAGAACCTCTCCTTACTCCTCCTCTGGGCTATTTTGAGGTGACAGCCTCTTCCATGAAATCACTAATAAACCCCAAAACCTCCATCTTGAAACCTAACACAACTCCAGGTTCGCATCTCCCAGAGTGAAAGGTGAGAGAGCTTCTTCCTCATGGAATCACAGAATCATTTAGGTTGGAAGAGACCCTTGGGATCATCCAGTCCAACCATCAGCCCTACTCCACAAGTTCTCCCCTACACCANAACTGGACACCAGACTCAAGGGGTGGCCTCACCAGTGCTGAGCACATGGGGACAATCACCTCCCTACTGCTGCTGGTCACACCATTTCTGATACAAGCCAGGATGCCCTTGGCCTTCTTGGCCACCTGGGCACACTGCTGGCTCATGGTCAGCCCCTTGTCACCCAGCACCCCCAGGTCCTTTTCTGCCAGGCCTCACAAGTCAACCAGCCTGGGACAAAAGGCATCCTGCCTTAGAGGAGCCCAACCCACCAGAAGAAAGTCCCCAACCACATATTCAGGGCCAGGATGTGTCGCCAAAGTACCAGTGACCTAAATAAGCTCCATTAAAGATCAGAGGGGCATCCTTCAGCTGACTCCACCACCTTGGACTATCCATTAGCCAGCTGTGCAGTTCTTGAAGACCAAAATACCAAAGATTGCCTTACATCAATGGGAAAGTCTCCCTGACCACCTTCCCTCTGTAAAATACTAATATTAAAAAAATTAAGCTATTTGGCCATCTCACCCAGTGTTTTCCAAAGGCTCCCAAGGCTGCTCTGCTGTTGCTCTTACCCTGGTGAGCTGAAGCTAAAAGCTTTTGGAAAATGCCACCCCATGTCTTGAAGAGCCAGGAAAGAAATTGGATTGCTGGAAAATCCCCCAACACCGACAGAAAGAGGACTCTTGGCAGAGCCCTGGCCGTGCTGCATCTGCTCTGCTAAGTAGGTACATTTATTTCAATCCTCTTGCTATTTATAGCTGCCAGCTTAATGAACTTTCAGGGGAGACACCAAGGCTGAGCCTCCCTAAACTGATGTTTGAATATCCTCGTTGAATTAATTCGATCTCATCATGGATGGACTGTCCCCAGTTGGACTGACAACTTCCACTCCTCGTGGGAAGCCAATCTCCTTAATGCAGGATCTTTCCCTGCAGGCACTCTGAGTTGGGAAGAAACACCAGAAATTTACTTCACAGTAACCCAGACCTCACATCAAGAGGTAAGAAAACCATTTCAGAACAGCCAAAGAGGTCACAAATGCATTTTTTAAGAGACATAGGATGAAGTAGACACCTCGTGCTCAAAGTTGAGGGCAAACAGAAACCGTTCTGGAAGTGTCCCAGGCAGAAGCATTTTGACCAGCAGCTTCTTCCAACTTTGTGCTCTTCAGAAGAGGCAACTTTGTGCTCTTTGCAAGGATGACTGTGTTTCAGAGTAGATTGGATGTGGTGTTGAGGGATCTGGTGTAGGGGAGAACTTGTAGAGTAGGGCTGATGGTTGGACTGGATGATCCCAAGGGTCTCTTCCAACCTAAATGATTCTATGGGAAAAGGCACAGAAAGCCAGGATAATCCCACCAAATGCATCACTGATGTCAAACAGATGGTACTGGGAACTAGGAAGAGATGGCTTCCACACTGGTGGGCTCAAAGGGTTCAAATAGAGCCTTGTCTCTGCTTGGAGGCAGTGCCAGGGAGAGAGTCTTCTGCCTGCTCCTCACCTGATGCCAGCAGCTTCCTGGACATGAAGGCTCAAGACTTTGTCCCCAGGTGTGTTTCCCAGCACAGCCCTCAACACGCTGCTCTGGAGATTCCACCTATTTTATTGACGGGAGACAGAGACTTCCCTGCTTTGGCGCCTGATTTAAGGTGAAAAATGTCATTTCAAGCCTTGTGTGAGCAAACCCTTCACCAAAGGGGCAGACACCCATCAAAATATGATGGTTCTCAAGACATGTGAAGTGTGAGCTGTACAGGACATAGGTGCTGGTGGGACAGGTAGTGATCCAGAAACGCCTGCCAGCAGGCTCCTGTCATCTAGATTTCAGCAGGGATGAAGCTCTTGGAGAATTAAGAGCACAATGGAATCAACAGCCATTTCAGCCCCATGGGTGGCCTTTCTTTGCTGATAAAAACCATGTTGGTGAGGAAGAGAACATGGTAAAAAAGCAGGAGTAGTTTGGCCTCTGGGGACACCTAGCAAGCACCATCCAGAGGTTCTGTGCTCCATGGAGAGAGGTTACAAAACTATTCCTACCCACACACCTCACACCACTCTTATCTAAGCACTCAGACCCACCAAAAGACCAGAAGGAACCTGGAAGGACCAAAAAAAAGGTCTTTGTTGTGCAAGAAGCAAACTGTAAGGTAAAGGGAACTAAGGATACTAATGCCAGGGTGTCCCACAGCAGACAGAAGCAAGAGACAAACTGTGGTACTTGGATTACATGGATATTAGGAACAGGTTCTTTGCTCTGAGGGTGGTGGAGCACTGGGACAGGTTGCCCAGGGAGGTGGTTGAGGTCCCTTCCCTGGAGATATATTCAAGGGGGGGCTGGAGGAGGCCCTGGACAACCTGGTCTAGTTGGAGGTGTCCCTGCTGACTGTGGGGAGGTGGAACTAGATGACCCTAGAGGTCCCTTCCAGCCTGAAAGGTGCCAATTGATGCTGTGGGATCTGTTCAGGTCCAGACAATCCATTAGAGATAATGGAGGTTCTCTCTCCACATCAAGCACCACTTAAAGCCAGGTACTCAGCAGCAAAGTCCTTGCACACAAACCCCAATCTGGATGCTCTGAAGTCCCAGCTTTCCCAGCCCCAGATCACACAGCACTTGCTTTTGAGAGAAGGCTGCATTTCAAATCAGAATTGTTATCAACCTGCAGTGCGGGATGGTGCTTGGAGATCATCCATCCCATCCCACCCATCCAGAGCAAACCCCACCTCCAGTGGGAGAGATGGGCTCCATCCGCAATGACCTCGAACAGCCCCCAAATGAAATGACTCTGCTGCAAACAGCTTCTCTCTCAGCACAGTCCTCCTAACCCACATCTGAGGGCTCAATAAAGGGGGTTTTACCCCTAAAACCTTCAAGAAGGCCTGCTGGTGGGCAGAAGAGGAACTTCTCAGAGCAAACTGCAAACTCCTGTGAACCTTTGGCGGGGTGACATAGCATCCCTTCCCTCTCTCTTGCTCTACAAACCACTCCAACAGACAGACCCAGATTTTCTGCCCCTTTTTCCCCCATTTCTGCCTTCGTGTCCTGTAGACAGGATCCCAGTTACACCCTTCAACCGGTAAAGAAAACCTTCCACCAGCTCAGCCCACGTGTGACCATACACAGGAGAGCTGCAATCAACAATCATATGAGAGATGGCCTCAGCTCACAGCCACTTCTCCCTCCCTAAGGGTTTCCAAAGTTTGGCTCCTGTGGTTGTATTTATCCGCCTGTCAACAGCTCAACTCCTGCCAAAAACCAGGTTTGACTCTCCCCAAGGAACCTCTATTGCAGCAGGCAGCTCACTGGTGTCACGGGCTCCTCGTCACTGCTTTTGGGTTGCTCTTGGGTCCCAGGACCCTGCTGAATCCACTGCCAAAGCCAAGAACCCCAACCCCCCACAAGATACTTTTGAAATGGCAGAGTACCAAAACCCCCATTTTTCCAGTAAAGGGCAAACACGGAATTTTCTTTCCCCCCCACCATGATGTTTCTCCAGCTTTAGGCTGAGTTTAGACAAATCTTTCACTTCAACCATTTTTCAGACCTGAGTCTGGTTTTAACAAAAAACAGTCATTAAACCATTGGGTACCTGGAGAAGAGGAGGCTCTGGGGAGACCTCAGAGCAGCCTCCCAGTCCCTGAAGGGGCTACAGGAAGGCTGGGGAGGGTCTGTTTACAAAGGCCTGCAGGGACAGGACAATGAGGGGCAGTGCCTTCAAGCTGGAGAAGAGCAGCTTTAGACAGGACATTAGGAATAGGCTCGTTGCTCTGAGGGTGGTGGAGCACTGGGACAGGTTGCCCAGGGAGGTGGTAGAGGCCCCTTCCCTGGAGATATATTCAAGGAGAGGCTGGAGGAGGCCCTGGGCAACCTGGTCTAGTTGGGGGTGTCCCTGCTGACTGCAGGGAGGTGGCACTAGATGACCCTAGATGTCCCTTCTGGCCTGGACCATTCTATGATTCTATGATTTTTGGAAAGGGACATTATATTTCAAGCTTCTCCCTCTCCATGTGCTTGGAATGGCCTTTGCCCGTAGAAGGACTTTTACCCCAGCCACGAGTCACGGAAACACAGAGTTTCTTCCCTTCCAGAAACAGATCAACTGTTAAAAGATGAGACCTCCCATTTCATCAAAGAATCATCCATTTTTCTACTTCCATTTCTTCTGACATGGTAATCCCTACCCCGTATTCCAAGCATTTCTGCTCTAAGCACGCTTCAGAGTGCCAAAGTTCCTATTTTGGTTAACGTGGGCCTTCTGCTCATGCTGCATCTTCTAAGGCGCAGAGAGCTGGGCCAGCCCAAGGACAACCCAAGCAAGTCCTGCACAAGCAGAGGCACCTCTGTGGAGCACCTCATGCTGCTGTGAACATCAACACAGAGCCCGCCAGGGCAGCGCTTCCCGAGAGACATGATTTGCCTGGGTCTGAGCCAGGGAAGTGAGCCAAATTAACCTGGAGGGCAACCAGCCCATGAAAAGAAACCCCTTCCCAGATGAAGCATTTCCTTGTGGGAAAATCTCCAAGCATCTGTAGTGAAGAATGAGGAAGAGGGAAATGGATGCAGATCACAGCCTGTCCTGAAGAAGAAACTTCTCTCTGCCTTCCGTGTTCCTGCCTTGTCTCATCCCTTGCACGTGACAGCAAAGGACACCACCCTCTTCACACCAACATAAGCAATGGGCTGACAGGATAAGGCAGAACCAGGCTTGCCACCTCTGCCCATGCCTGCTGAGAAGCCTCCTGTGGCTTTCCACCATCACAGAATGGTTTGGGTGGGAAGGGACCTTAAAGCTCCCCCAGTGTCACCCCCTGCCCTGGGCAGGGACACCTCCCACCACACCAGCTGGCTCCAAGCCCCCTCCAACCTGGCCTTGAACCCCTCCAGGGATGGGGCTCTCCTTTATGCCCATCTGGGTCTTTCCTTCACCCCACTGAGTGCATTAAACGTAGTTCATCACAGACCAACTGAATACACCCAAAATACAGGCGGGTCACTATAAAAACACTATAAAACAAACAAACAAACAAACCTTCCCTCTGAAAATCTCATTTTCCTTCTCACCTCTCAACATGCCATCCTTCCCCTTCTGAAGTGCTCTGAGAGCATTAATCTTCATCTTTTTTCCAACTCTTACGTGTGTTTTAGGCAGCCTCTTCCAGTGCCAGCTGTGCAGTTCTTGAAGACCAAANAGGAGGTTCCACTTCAATATGAGGAAAAACTTCTTCAGGGTGAGGGAACCCTGGCAGGGGCTGCCCAGGGAGGTGGTGGAGTCTCCTTCTCTGGAGACATCCCAAACCCGCCTGGAGGCGTTCCTGTGTGACCTGCTCTGGGTGTTCCTGCTCCAGCAGGGGAATTGGACTGGAGAAGCTTTCAAGGTCCCTTCCCATCCCTGACATTCTGTGATTCTGTGATTCTGTGACAGCATCAATTAATCACTGCAAAAATCACCCAATTGAAGAGCTCTGTAAATTCCCCCTTTTCTGGAGTGAGACACCCTGTACGTTCCTCAGTCACGCTGGGGTTTTCCTTCGTGTTACACTGGGGTTGGCTTCTTTTAAAACATGGTTAACAAAACAGAATATGTCAACCCCCAAATCTCCCACTTCTGAGGAAAAAGTTGGAAGTGTCACCCAGTTCAGTCCCTTCACCTCACCAGTAAGTACATAAACAGCACTTTCAGTGTATGATCTCATTAACTTCCACAGCCCCGTCCCCTCCTCTGCAGCCCTTCTGGAGGCTGTCCCCCACTCTTTATAGTCACAGCACCATAGTCATCCAGCCTCAATCACTGATGGACAACCTGAACCATCCATGAATCCAATCCCTGGTTTTGGTGGTGAGCACAGTCCCTGGTACCACCAGTCGACACGCCAAGCGGTGCTCGTTATGCAAAGGTCATTAACAGAGCTGGTCCTTCATCCTGGGGAGAGCAACACTCTCCCTTCTCTTGGACTCTTCTTGGGTCCCTCCACCAGGAAGGTGCTGAGCTGAGCCACGTAAGAGGGTGCAGAGAGCTCAAGATTTCCTCTTTCCTTGGTGTCCAGCACTACCTCTTTTTTGTTTTCTTCTCCTCTTTTGGTGACACAGAAGCACCCCCACACGTGTCCAGCACACCCTGCAGAGCCCCTTTAGAATCACCCATCCCTCCAAAATGACCTTGGGCACATTAGACTAACCCTCACCTGACGGTTGTCTCCATGCTCCACATCTCAAGGTCTTGTTCAGTTTCTGCTATTTTTCACCTCCCTTCCAAGAAGAAAAGCAAAATCCCAAACTTCCAGGCCCTGATGGTGTCACACCACTTCTCCCCTGCCAGCCCTGCTCCAGAGCAAACCCCTTCACAGCTCACTTAACACAATGATGAAAACAATGAAGAATTGAAGATTCTTCAAAGATGAAGATTAAAAAAAAACCCCCAGGGTTATAACAGAGATTTCTTGCCACCATGGCCAGTAACAGCTACCAGACAAAGCTGGTGAGGAACGCTTCTCTTTGGCTGAAGGACTGATCTTCTCTTGGACACACTCTCCACAACCAAAAGGGAAGACAGCAGCGGGATATGAGGCACACAGAAACCATTCAGACCCTCAAAAAGCCTTCATCTGTGTGACATCTAAGGCTGGGACGGTCTGAACACGCAATGTCTCCCTCTGATCAACCACCTCGGGAGACACAGGAACCGAAACGGAAACAAAGAGCTGATCATAAACGACAGAGAAGGTGGAAAGCAGAAGAGCAGAAGTTTGAGGGAAACCAGGTGTTACTACCTACGTGGAACTGGAGAAGAAAAGGGTGGGTAGCAAGCAAAGAAAGCATAGGAAGCAAATAATTCAAGTCAGTGATGAAGGCAAAGCTTTCAGAAGGGGAAAAAAAACAAACCCTGGGGAGATGAGGCAACGTGTAATTCAGTGTTTGGAAACTCAAGACAGTAACTTGAACTACTCCTATCCCTTACAGTGTTCTAAATTAACCACGCCAGCTCGTAAAAAGATCTGGGCCCCAGTGCAAAAGAGCAAGTCCCCGCAGAGCTCAGTCGAGTGTCAGGCTAGGGGAGATGGGGAACAATACAGAGAAAGCTAGAAATGAGGTAGAATTCATGTTATGGCACGGGACACCCGGAATACTGTGTGGTATTTGAGCGATCCCACCCCAAAATTACGTGGTGTAAAGAGGTGAGGGTGGAAAAGACTACGGGGAAATTCTCAGAGAGGGAGAGATGGAATAGTGTACTTTTTTACAAGCAGGGAAAGAGAAGAACATACTAAACTGTAGATAGAGGAAAAAACACTGTTAACTCTTTCTCAAATGACACAAAACTGAAACAACGAGGAACAAAACAAAAGGCAGAAAATCAAAACCTGGTGGAAGAAATGGGTTTTCAACCACGAGCACCATTTGCCTGTGAAAACCATTCCCCTAGGGCAGAGATACATCCAGAAGCCAGTTGGGCAGATACAGTGCTTGGAGGCATGGGTTAGTGATTGGTTTTGTCAGAGTTGGGTTGATGGTTGGATCTGAAAGGTCCCTTCCAACCTGGGCAATTCTATGAGACATGGGTTAGTGATGGGTTTTGTCAGAGTTGGGTTGATGGTTGGATCTGAAAGGTCCCTTCCAACCTGGGCAATTCTATGAGAAATGGGTAAGTGATGGGTTTTGTCAGAGTTGGGTTGATGGTTGGATCTGAAAGATCCCTTCCAACCTGGGCAATTCTATGAGACATGGGTTAGTGATGGGTTTTATCAGAGTTGGGTTGATGGTTGGACTCGATGATCTGAAAGGTCCCTTCCAACCTGGGCAATTCTATGATTTTAAGCCAAAAGGGAATTCCTACAGACCTGCACACCACAGAACAGAGATGTAAATATAAAAACTAGACTTCAAACTTCTAGAGTTCTTGCAGACAGGTAATTATGCCTTTTGGTGTAAACCCAACTCCTGGTTTCTGAACTGACTAGAAAAGTTCCTTGGGACAACCAGGGAGCTACAGCTACGAAGAACAAAGGGATTGTGTGAGTCGCCTTCCTTCCCAGAGGCTGCTCCCTGCAGGATCTGCATCACCTGGAGTTACACCGACGTGACCGATACCATCCCACCTCACTGCCTTTACACGCAGCAAGTATCCAACAACACCATTTCAATATGAAAAATTCACCTATTTCTTCAAAGACCAGGCCCTACGGCCCCGGCTGGCTCCTCTCTTTCTCTCTTGCATCAGAAGCTTTTTTCCCCATTCACAAACGAGTTCTTTAATGAAACTCCACCCATCTGGAATCAGCCTCAACCACCAGAGCTGTCTCCCACCCTGGGCTGTTCTCCTGTTTTCAAACCTTGTTGTGTTCCCTTTTAAGCTGGCTGTCCCCATCTCTCTCCCACCTCCATTTAAGCAGCCATCCCCTGGATGGCACGACAAGCTTGAGGCCATCAGAGGAATGGGACCTTATGACAGTCTCCTACGATGGTACCACAGTGATGACACCAGATAAAGATCTCTCTCCTCTGGCTAACCATTTCACTAAGAACAGGGCATCCAAAACAGACCCCATTTCTATCAAAATTCAGATATTCCACCCCTACAGATACACTTTGTTCTTCTTTTGGTAGGCAAAACTTAAAACTGCTTCATTACTGAAGGGAAAAGACTCATTAGCACCACAAGTCATTGACAGAAAGAAGCCAAATCCCAAGCAGGTCTACTGCTCATGGCCTACAGCAGTGGCCTAGGTGCTTCTCACCAACCTGCTCCTCTGAGGAGCTGAAACCATGGGGTGCTTGAATTCTAGAGAGGACACGCACCCAAGCTGCAATAGATCCCCCCTGGGCACCTACTGGGTCTTTGCCTTTCCCTGCTATCCCTTTACACACAGTGTCAAATTGCTTTAGAAAATGCGGCCTGTTCCTGGCTGGTATCAGCTCAGGAGCAAACTCAGATGAGAGAAGAGGGATGAAATGTCTCCTCCAAGCCACAGCAACCACCCGACAGCGACCAAATGAGGCTACTCTGCAACAGGAGACGACGGTTCTCCTGGATCCAGTTTCCCCCTCCACGACCCGACGAGGAGCAAGTCTCCAGACAAGGGGCCGTTGTAGCCAGTGACAACCGAAACGGGCACTTACTGAGCGGCTTAAGGATGCTGCTGCTTGTCTCATCGGCGTTCTCTACGTCTGATTTGTCCGAGTAGTTCTCAGAGACTTTCTCTTTTTCCTTCTTTTCTTTGTGCCCGGGTCTTCTTCTATGGCGCCTCCTTCTCCTATAGCTCTTCGGCACGTGGACCCCGATGTAGATGGTGTGGTGACCTAAGGGACACAAGCAGAGCAAAGGTTCGTTTGGGCCCTGTAGAGTTTGTGCATCAGCAGCCGGGAACGTTCACACTGCATTTCAAACAGGCAAGAGAAGCATCTTTCTTTGCTGGCCTAACATTAAGCACCATTTCCTTGTCTCCAAACATCACAGAATCACAGAATGCTCTGGGGTTGGGAAGGGACCTCTGGAGATCATCTCCTCCAACCCCCTGCCACAGCAGGGTCACCCACAGCAGATTGCACAGCGACACGGCCAGGTGGGTTTGGATGTTTCCAGAGAAGGAGACTCCACCACCTCTCTGGGCCAGCCTCCAGGTCTCCACCAGCCTCTGCCAGGGCTGTGACACCCTCACAGCAAAGAAGTTCCTCCTCATGTTGAGATGAAACTTCTTATCATAGAATCATAGAATCATTCAGGTTGGAAGAGACCCTTGGGATCATCCAGTCCAACCATCAGTCCCACTCTACAAAGGTCTCCCCTACACCAGATCCCTCAACACCACATCTCATCCACTCTGAAACACAGTCAGGGATGGGGACTCCACCCCCTCCCTGGGCAGCCCAGTCCAGGCTCTGACCACTCTTGCTGGGAAGAATTCTTGCCTCATGGCCAGCCTAACCCTACCCTGCTGCAGCTTGCAGCCATTCCCTCTCCTTCTATCGCTCATTGCCCGGGAGAAGAGACCAGCACCAACCTCTCTGCAATGCCCTTTCAAGCAGTTGGAGAGAGGGATGAGGTCTCCCCTCAGCCTCCTCTTCCTCCAACTCAACACTCCCAGCTCCCTCAATGGCTCCTCATCACATTGATGCCCCAGGCCCTTCCCCAGCTCCGTGTCCCTCCTCTGCACTCGCTCCAGCCCCTCCAGATCTCTCTTGGGTTGAGGTGCCCAGAACTGGACACAATTGTTGTTCCAGTTTGTGCCCATTCCCCCTTGTCCTGTCGCTGGGCACCACTGAAAAGTAGCAGCCTACTCCCTTCTGCTCAGGAATATGAATGAAGTTAAATGATTAATGACAAAAAAACCCTATAAATCAGGCATCACTTGATGCAAGTGTCACATGCTTTGGGAAGTCTTAAAGTTAGAGAGAAAACTGGCAGTTCCAATCCCACACCCTCCTGAGCCAGCTGGGAAGCGTGGAGAGTCCTTCGCCTTCTCTGCATGTGAATTTGTCTACTGTGAGCATACTCTAAAGAAGACCTGAGGTCTTCTAAAAAGCTGCTTGACCACAGTGACCCTCCTCAAGAGCGATAAATAGGTTTAAAATAGCCAAGTGAGTGACGAGCTCTACGCGAGGACGGGGCCAGGAGCTTCCACATCCCGTGCACATCCCACTGAGCAGCTCCTCCCAACACCAAACACACCTCAGACATCTTCCAGACCTCCTGTTGTTGAGTTACTTTAAGTATTAAAAAAAAAAAAAAGAAACCATCTGGAAAAGGCTTCTGAAATACCACATCCTTAACTCTCAAAGACCAAGAAAACGAAAAGGAACAACAACAGCAAAAATGGTTCAGCGATACCTTCGCTTGGGAAAAATACCTTCATGCCCAGAGCAGCACTAAGTGTGACACGTTTTGGCTCCAAAGTTATTCATTCTGTGGAAATTGTAATGGAAAGCAGAGGTTTCTACAGCGATTCCCTTCTTGCTCCCACCTGTGGTGGCCCTGACGTGGGTCCCATCATCCTCCTGGTGGCCCCTGCGCCACAGCGAGCTCCGGTAGCGACGCGGAAGACCGTAATAAATAAATAAAGCAGATATAAAGATACAGAGCACTCGTGACAGGGGAATCTAAACTTCCCACAGCTGGAAAGGGGTAAGTGAGAAATCTCTCCCGGTGAAGTTCCAGTCACTCTTTAGCCAGCGTTTTCTGGGATGGGATATTAAAAGTTCAGGCCACACGGGCATCTCTGTGGTTCCAGACCAACACCTGGGAACAGGCTTTAGCTCCAGTGTGTCAAGGGAAATGGGAAAAGGTACTCCAGGCACCTGGGAACACCAGCTTTAACGCAGCACACGGCACAAACCCCTCACTGGGAACGAAATGGGGAAATCTCCCCTGAGCCAAGCAGGAGCTGAGGGTGGCCCTGGGACAGGGAGGGCAGTGGTGGCCCTTCCCCAGGTTCTCACAGCCAAGATCCCATCCAAAAATGAGATGAAAAGGGACTGGGGACGCTCCAGTACCCACTTTAAAGCAGCCTCCTCCTCTGAGTCCCGTCAGGTCTGCAGTCAGCTAGGTGAGGGAGGCAGACCATCCTAAGAGCATTCAACTTGCTGCCATCAGAACCGGACAAGCTCTTTCATCTTTTCACAGTTTCACAGAATCTCAGGGATTGGAAGGGACCTTGAAAGCTCCTCCAGTCCAATCCCCTGCTGGAGCAGGAACACCCAGAGCAGGTCACACAGGAACACCTCCAGGCGGGTTTGGGATGTCTCCAGAGAAGGAGACTCCACCACCTCCCTGGGCAGCCCCTGCCAGTGCTCCCTCACCCTCACCATGAAGAAGTTTTTCCTCATATTGAACTGGAACCTCCTCTGTCCCAGCTTGCACCCATTGCCCTTGTCCTGTCATTGGGTGTCACTGAGAAGAGCCTGGCTCCATCCTCCTGACACTCACCCTTTGCAGATTAATCAACATTAATAAGGTCCCCCCTCGGCTTCCTCTTCTCCAAGCTCAAGAGACCCAGCTCCCTCAGCCTTTCCTCCTAGGGGAGATGCTCCACTCCCTTCATCATCTTGGTAGCCCTGCCCTGGACTCTCTCCAGCAGTTCCCTGTCCTTCTGGAACTGAGGGGCCCAGAACTGGACACCATATTCCAGATGGGGTCTCACCAGGGCAGAGGAGAGGGGGAGGAGAACCTGTAGCGACCTACTAACCACACACCCCCCACACCCCTACTAACCACCCACCTCCCCCTTTGAACCACGTGGGCACAGTACAGAGTTTTGGTGCCACGACACCAAATTGTCCATGTAGGCAGGCGAACATCTGGAGAATTTAACTTGCTTTTGCCTATTCTCCTTTACTTAATGCTGATTTTTGGTTCCCTCCCTGACACTCCCCCAGCCCGGAGAGGCCGAGCGAGAGGTTTTCCTTCTCGGCAGAGAACACTTCCAGTGCTTGGCATCGGTTCGGGTGGCTGTGAGGGCTGAGATAAACTTCTCAGCTCCCTTCCCAAAGTGCCTGGAAGGAAGCAATTGACACGTCCTCTCAATGCACGGCCTTTCTGAGCCATTTCCTACGCGCCGGGGTAACGGCGCCTTTCCCATGAGAACCAGCGGCCGCCAACCGGTGACGCCTTTAAGGGAAATTCATTGCCTGGGCAGCACGCTCTCCCCCCGCCGCTCAGAGGAGGGTGGGAAGCCCTTTCAGTTGGCCAGAGGAAGGTGTTTCACACCACTAACATCCCCCAGGTGAGGCACAAGAACAATCACAGAATCCTCACGGTTGGAAAGGAGCTCTGAGATCACCGAGTCCAACCAGACACACACAGAAAAAAACTCAACATCTTGGCCACTAGAGCAGGCCCTGAAGTGCCACATCTACACCCTCCTTAGATACCCTCAGGGATGGTGACTCCACCACCTCCCTGGGCAGGCCCTTCCAGTGCCTGACCACTCTCCCAGGAAAGTCCTTCTTCCTAAAATCTAATCTGACCCTCCCCTGCCCCAACTTCAGACCATTTCCTCTGGTCCTGTCCTTATTCCCTTGGGAGAAGAGGCCAGCACCCACTTCTCTACATCTTCCTCTCAGGTAGTGGTAGACAGCAAGGAGGTCTCCCCTCAGCCTCCTCTTCTCCAAACTAAACATGCCCAGCTCCCTCAGCCTCTCCTCACAGCACTTGTTCTCCAGACCCCTCACTTGGTAGCTCTCCTCTGGACACGCTCCAGCCCCTCAATGTCCTTCTTGTAGTGAGGGGCCGAGAAATGAACACAGCCCTCGAGGTGAGGCCTCACCAGTGCCCAGTACAGAGGCACCATCACTACCCTACTCCTGCTGGCCACCCTGTTCCTGATCCAGGCCAGGATGCTGGTGGCCTCTTTGGCCACCTGGGCACACTGCTGGCTCATGTTCAGCTGGATGTCCACCAGCATCTGCAGGTCCTTTTCCAAGGTCCAAGTGGCACCCTCTCTGTTCTTCATAGCCTTCTTCAACCTAGACCTACCATAGGTAAACCTTTATGAACTCAGAATCTGGTGCCAGAGGACAAGCTTCCCTGCACACCGAATTCAGAGCAAAATCATTTGTTTCATCTGATTATTCATAGAGCAAGCAAAGATCAGAGAGGTATTCTTCCCCCAGAAAACTTTTGGTTGAAACCACATCTTTTGCTTTATAAAGAGCTATTAAGGAGGAACAGCTCATGATTCAGAGTCCAGATTCAGAGTCTGGGCACAAGAGACTCTCTCAGTCAGTTTGTCTGGTGAAAAGCCACTCATGTGTTACCAAATCTAAGTTCTGCAAACTGCAGAGCAGCCTCCCAGCCTACAAGAATATCCAAGCAGCTCCAGAAACCCTGCCCCAACAAGTCAGAACCCCAAGGACATCTCCTCAGCCCAACGCTGTGCTACTCATACCTTCACAGAATGAGTTGGGTTGGAAGGAAACTTAAAGACCATCTAGACCATCCCACCTCTAGTGGGAGGCAGGGACACCTCCCACCACACCAGGCTGCTCCAAGCCCCCTCCAACCCAGCCTTCAACCCCTCCAGGGATGGGGCAGCCACAGCTTCTTGGGGCAACCTGGGCCAGGCTCTCACCACCCTCACACCAGAGAAGTTCTTCCCCAGATCTACTGTACGAGATGAAGAGACCTGGGGATCTGCCTGTGTAAGAAATGTGCTGGGAGTGGGGGAACTGCTCTCTCTGCAACAACGTCAGCCCCAAACTGGACATCCCAAGGGCTGTGAAGCACAAGCCATCTTTATAATTTGGAACACATGGATCGATTCTTGCTATCATACAAGTGGCAAATGAAAAAAAAAAACATCTATATAGAGAGAAAGCCATAGTTCAGGTTTTGTTTCTAAAACTAGTTCTGGAACCACATCGGCCTTCTAGAGCATTATCCTTTCCTACCATTTCCTGGTAAGAAACCAGTTCCTCCCAGAATCAGATAACGGTTTGGGTTGGAAGGGACCTTCAAGATCATCTAGTTCCAACTCCCCTCCCCTGGGCAGGGACACCTCCCACCAGAGCAGGTTGTTCCAAGCCCCATCCAACCTGGCCTTGAACTCTTCCAGGGAGATTCCTTCCCAGAAGAATTATAGAGAGTCTTCCCAGAAGAACCATAGCGATTAGACCTGCCAAGTGACACGCCTATGGAAAGCTGCAGAGCTCAGGCTTCTCATGCAGTTTGAATTTAGGTGGTTCTGGGGAGCTTCAATCCTGCAACAAGAGTCTTTCCACAAAGCCTTTTGCGCTGCGTATTTCGACCCAGACACGTGACGCGTTCTCAGTGGCCGCGGCAGCAATCCAGGTGTGGGGCACGACCAGAAAACCTGTGTTACTGGAAATGCAAACCGGAATCACAGCCTCAGCATAAGGGGAAACAAAGAAAGGGGGGATAAAAAAGGGTAAATGAGCAGATAGGATCGGATTATCTAAGCGTGGTGGTACCTTCTGTGCCTGAAGTCTCTGCATTCATCTGAACCCTGGGCTGAGTCTACAGCTTCCTGCAATTTTGGTCCATGACCAAGAGCAGACTTTAAACCAGACACCACATTAAGACTGAAAGTACATTTTTTGTTCCAGACACAGCCAAACAAAGAAGCAGAGACATCACTTTATGAGTCCTCTCCATTTTTAAGCACTAACTCTTGGAAGACAATGTTGTCAGTGCAATGATTTCCCTTACCAAAACTTCATCACAGAATGGTCCAGGCTGGAAGGGACCTCTAGGGTCATCTAGTCCCACCACCCCACAGTCAGCAGGGACACCCCCAACTAGACCAGGTTGCCCAGGGCCTCCTCCAGCCTCCCCTGGAAGATCTCCAGGGNTCAGTCTGCTCTTCTCCAGCTGAACAGCCCCAGGGCTCTCAGCCTTTCCTCAGCAGAGAGATGGTCCACCCCCTTGATCATCTTCATAGCCCTCATGGATGCCCCAGCCATTTCACTTTGGGGCACCGTAGACCTATAAGAGGACACAGACGGGTATGCCATTCTCTGCCCATCTCCCTGGCCTCGTGATCAGTCTCCTTCCTGGGTGGAACTGAAACACAATACAGCCCCAGGGAGGGGAAGGTTGACTTGTTGATGTGGCTTTTGACACCTCCCGTGAGTGTATGGCTTTCACTCCTACCACTAACAACTTTCTAACTTTATGAAAGCCTGCTCCATAGTCACGTCCAACATTTAGGAACCTGCACCTACTGTGGATCAGGTCCCACAGGATGGGCAGGGGATGCAGCCCACCGTGTGCTTTGTCAGCAGAAGATGGCATGTCACGCTCTGTGGCCAAGTGGAAGGTGTTGGTAGACCACCAGGCACACAGCGAGATGTGGCATTAGCCACCAGGCTGCTGGGATTACAGCCAGGCCAGCCCAGCTTTTAGCAGCTGCTTTTCAAACCCAGGGATGGCAGCAGAAAGGGACTTTTGTGGGAAAATCCAAGGAATGAAACGACATAAAAAGCTGGTGGCCCAGAAGGACAAATAAATCACAGGGATGATCCATTTTAAAGGGGAGATACTAAAAGTAGCACCACGCAAGTCCCAAACTAAGCCCTGCTTAGTTTCAAATCAGCTCAAGAAATAAGAACAAAAGGCCACGCTGTCACGTGCCCAGTGCCCTTAACTCTACCTGATTCCAAAGGGGCTACAGGTGCTGGTGGTGGCAGAGGAGCAGGAGTGAACTCTCCATCCCCACCAGCTCCCTGGAACACAGGGAATGGGACCTACCGTCTGCCCAACACTCCGGTCCTGAGGGACAGAAATGTCTCTCCCCATCCCTTCAGCACAGTTGTCACATTTCACCTCGAAATTTTCCCAGAGTGAACTGAAAGAGCAGGATGAGAGAGTTGGGGGGTTCAGCCTGCAGAACAGAAGGCTCCAGGGAGAACTTCCAGCCCCTTCCAGTCCCTCCAGGGGCTCCAGGAAAGCTGGTGAGGGACTCTGGATGAGGGAGGGGAGCCATAGGAGGAGGGGGAAGGGTTGGACACTGAAAGAGGAGAGATGGAGCTGAGATGTGGGGAAGAACTTCTCTGGTGTGAGGGTGGTGAGAGCCTGGCCCAGGTTGCCCAGAGAAGCTGTGGCTGCCCCATCCCTGGAGGGGTTGAAGGCCAGGTTGGAGGGGGCTTGGAGCAACCTGGTGTGGTGGGAAGTGTCCCTGCCCAGGGCAGGGGGTGGCACTTGGGGGGCTTTAAGGTCCCTTCTCACCCAAACCATTCTATTATTTTATGATTTCCAGAGATGACAACACAAGCCACAAAACCAACAGGCAAATGGGAATGATTTCCACGAGGTAAATTCTGGGTAGGAGAAAAGACCTGGCCATTCCCAACCTGCCTGTGACTGTGGCTGGTTCCTGCAACAGAAAGAAGGAAGGTGATTGTTCCCCCGTGCACTGTGTAAGAGCTAAGTGCTCTTTCCCATTAATGCCTACGAACACAGATACTGAAACCCAACAGGAACCATAACCAAACCCTCCACCTGATGCTCTGACCAGGCACTGGCCACCGATCCTCTCACCAGACACCGCCAGCACCACCAGCTGCTCCCCACGGGATTTTTCCCAACATCCTGATATTCAAATCACTGATTTTCCAGGTGAGTAAAAACTTCTCAATCAGGTCAACAGCAGAAGGGTTCATCGAGCACTGGGCTCATCGAGACTGGGGTGACAACTAACCCCAGGTAATATTCCAGCTGGAGACCAAGCAGATGCAAATCCCTCCTCTTCCCTGCAGAAAACTAGCCCTGTCGAGCAGCAGACCCACAGAAAAGTTGGTTTTCCCCCCAAAAAAAAGAGGGCAGCCCCCACAACTGGAAGAGGCTGGGTGATTTTTGTGCCCCGCTAATGATTTTACTAGTGCAGAAACATGGAGGTGCTTTTTATAATGGCAATGCCTGGGCACAAAATTACCTCTCTGCAGGAGGTCCCCATGAAGGGACCCCAAGGTCTCTGGGGGGACTGAGCGCAGGTGACAAAGGATGCCGGGTCAGGGACTGGCCTGGAGAAGCAGGAGAAATCATGTCTGTATGGAAAAGACTGGAATGAAGTAGCAGAACCAGGTAGCTGGAACATAAAAACCCCTGAGATCAGGAAGGCCCTCAGGCACACAGGCCGTTAAAACATGGGTGGTATGTGGTAAACTAATTCTCCTGTGGTATGTGGCCCTGGGCCAAAGGAAAGGGTCAGCGTGAATCCATCAGGTGATGGGACCAAATACTTGTAAAAGGACAATGGTAAGGTTGAACAGAGGGTTCACGACCCAACAAATTGCCACCAGAACAGCCTGCAACGAGAGAGATGCGGTTAAGGGCAAAAAAAAAAGAGAAAACAGAGGCTCCAAGAGAGACAAAACCCAAGCTACTACACAACTGGGAGATGAGATGGGGAGGGAGAAGATTAGAAACAATGGGGCTGCCTTCAATTCTGCCCGAACCCCGAATTCATGGCTAAGATCCAAGAGAGGGCCCAGCATCACCAATGAAGCTGGGGTCACTTAATCAAGCGGGGAACCTGCCCAAAGATGGTTTTACCTATTTCTACTACTGCACCTCACACCTGCACATGCAGCTGTCTCCTCAAAGCACTAGAAGGGGCAGAGAACCGAGTTGTGAAGGGGAAGACAGCATGCACATTTTTACACCAAAAGAGCTATGAACCTTGGCAGGGGCTGCCCAGGGAAGGGGTGGAGGCACCATCCCTGGAGGGATTTAAAAGCCAGGCAGATGTGGTGCTGAGGGACATGGGTCAGTAATGGGTTTGGTCAGAGTTGGGTTGATGGCTGGACTCGATGATGTGGAAGGTCCCTTCCAACCTGGACAAGTCTATGGTTCTATGATTCTATATTGGATATTTTTATTTTCTTCTTTTATAACATCAGACTTCTAGATGTTGTATGTTCTCAGGTGTTGTATGTTCTCAGTGTGCCCAGGTGGCCAAGAAGGCCAAGGGCATCCTGGCTTGCATAAAAAATAGTGTGACCAGCAGAAGTAGGGAGGTGATTGTCCCCCTGTGCTCAGCACTGGTGAGGCCACCCCTTGAGTCTGGTGTCCAGTT
>VZTM01011255.1:87473-98924 GCA_013400555.1 Jacana jacana | reverse complement strand
CCCCCCCCCCCCCAACAGGACGTACGCACGCACAGGGAGGCAAGTTTGGGGCTGTCTGTGCAACAGCCAAGTTTGTGGAATTCCACTTTAAAGCCTTTTAAGGTTCTTCTAAAAGACCTGGGCTGCGGAACGGCGTGCGCAAGGAAGCCCACATCCTACAGACAGACAGACAGACAGACACACAGAGGAGGGTGTGAGAGAGAATACCCCCTCAGGGAGGGAAAAACCAGCCTCTTAATACACTTGTGGGGCGGGCAGCGAGCCCTGTGTCACATGCTGGCCCCGCAGAGATCTGGCATACGAGGATTATCCACGGCCCCGGCTGCAGCGAGCCAGGCCATCCCCGCCGTCACTTATGTGTGTCACCCATTCATTCATCCCTTCTGGGGACGGGGTTTAGCTGTCTTTTCCCCTCCCTTTTTTCTCTCTCCCTCCTCTTCTTTTAGCTGCTTCTCTCCAACAGGGAGACTTCCCAGCTCTGCCCTCCCCGCCAGGGGAGCCCACGGGAGCGGTGCCGCCGGGTTGTGTCCCCGGCGCAGTGAGACCCTGCGGGCTTTCCCCTTGAGGGTCCCACAAGCCCACTTTTGACAAGGAAATGCTAAAATAATAAAGAAGGGGGGAAAAAAAACCCACCCCAAACCCAAACCAAAGGCCACCAGATCTAGCTCTGTTAACTAATCTCCTTTCGCATCGCTTAGAGGCTCAGCACACAGCTTCTCCCGCCAGAAGCTTTTTATCTTCATACAACTGGGGACAGAGCTGGGAGCATTGTTTATTCCTATCCCTGGTGAGGAATATGGATACAGGGGTAATGATCCCAAAAATGTAAAAAGTACCTTTTCCTTATTTATCTTCCCTAGAGGGAATTAGGGACAAACCCAGTACAACAGGAGACAAAGCCTTCCAAAGTTCTTCACATCCCTCAGGCTTCTGCTTGTGATCCCACAGGATCCTCCAAGTAACTTGTAATAGAGGGTTTGGGTTTGGTTTTTTTTAAGGGCACATTCGAATTATGGAGAGTGTTAAAACCTGAGTGGATGAACCTCAAGAGGTTGGAATGTCTTAGGGTATCTACAGTGTGGGTCAATGCCAACCTGAACCAAAAAGCATTAAAAAAATCAAGATAAAATGCTAAAAACCCCCACTTTAGCTAGAGAAGAAAGGACCAAATTCCCTCATTTTCTGAAAGCCATGGCCTTCTTCCATCTTTGCCAAGTTTGCCTCCACCTCAGGCCCCTTCTCTGACCCACCACTGCCCGCATCCTTCGTTCTTCTTCCACAGCTCAGCTCCCACGGAGGAGTCTCAAACATGTCACAGAGAAGAAAATTGAACAAAGCAAAATAGGTCTGCCCCAAACCCGCTAAACTACACCTGCATAAGTACCCATTTTGCCTTGGGATCGTTGGGTGGCAGGGAATGAGACAGCACCCTACCCCAAAATGAACCAGTTCCTCTGATTTTGGAAAGGTCCCGTCTCCCAGGCAGTCCCTGCCCTGGGCAAAGAGGCAGGACCCCCTTCTTGCCACCAAACCACACAGAGCCACCACCCAGGTGCTCCCACAGAAGCTTTTCCCTAAAGCTCTGATTCTTCAATAAGTTATTCAAAATTAGAACCATAGAATCATTCAGGTTGGGAGAGACCCTTGGGATCATCCAGTCCAACCATCAGCCCCACTCTACAAGTTCTCCCCTACACCAGATCCCTCAACACCACATCCAATCTACTCTAAAACACAGTCAGGGATGGGGACTCCACCCCCTCCCTGGGCAGCTGATTCCACTGACTGACCACTCTCTCTGGGAAACACTTTTTCCTCATGGCCAGCCTAACCCTACCCTGCTGCAGCTTGCAGCCATTCCCTCTCCTTCTATCGCTCATTGCCCGGGAGAAGAGACCAGCACCAACCTCTCTGCAATGCCCTTTCAAGCAGTTGGAGAGAGGGATGAGGTCTCCCCTCAGCCTCCTCTTCCTCCAACTCAACACTCCCAGCTCCCTCAATGGCTCCTCATCAGATTGATGCCCCAGGCCCTTCCCCAGCTCCGTGTCCCTCCTCTGCACTCGCTCCAGCCCCTCCAGATCTCTCTTGTGCTGAGGTGCCTTATTATGATTATAATTAATTTAATATTATGATTATAATTAATTTAATATTATAATTATAATTATTCTTTCTGCCTCTTTGCTGAGGGGGTGTGTACTGCACGGGTGCTCTTCCCTGGTTGGGAAGGTTGTGAAGGCACACCCCGATTTTTTTCATTATATTTTATTTTACTTTATTCTATTTTACATTATTTTATTTTACTTTCTTTTATTATTTTATTTTACGTTGCTCCATTATTTTGTTTTGCTTTATTTATTTATTTGTTCTTTATTTTTACTCTATTTTATTTATATTTGAGCACCCTGGTGTGGTGGGAGGTGTTCCTGCCCAGGGCAGGGGGGTTGGCACTTGATGATCTTGAAGCTCCCTTCCAACTCATTGAACCATTCTATTATTTTTATATTATTTTATTCTATTCTACACTCCTCCCCCCCCCTCTCCTCCCTTCCCAAGCAGCACAGAAGCTACTTGCTATAAACACAACTGCAAACATCTGGAACAGATGGGCCTGGATTTGCCGGCGCAAACACAAACCCCACGTGCCTTATTACTCCCTCGAGTCTCTCCTCACCACCCTGCACTCAGCCCACCCAGCACAAAGGCAGTCAGGGGGTGGTCTCTGGTGTGTCCCACCACATGTTCCTAAAGGAAATCCAAAGGGAACCACTGCCCTGGATGCTCTCTGGAGCGGGATCTCTGCTCCACCGGACCCCCGTGCCCTCCCACCAGTTTTATTTATCCCCCTGCCTGGGATGCACTTATCACACTGAGCAGTTTTCTTGCCACAGAGGGTTGGAAAACTGCTCATGGCACAGGGACAGGAGGACGGGTTCCTCCCAAGGAGCTGCTGGGGGGGTTTAAAGGGCCAGGAATAGAGCCTGGGTCGCCTTGGCGCCGTGCCCCGACTCTAATCCGAGGGAGTTTAGGGATTAGACTCCCAAGCGCCACCTCCCCTGACTTGGTCTTTTCTGCCCTTCTCAGATAACCCCAGCGTTTCTGCAGGGTGACCAGTGGAGTGCTGCAGCAAGGACAGGGATCTTCAGCACCCCATGGAGGAGGCAGAAGAAAGGGTGGAAACTATTTCAGGGCCTAGATGGGACAGAATATACTCAAAGTAGGAAAAAAAAACCCCAAAATGAGCTGCTTGAGTAAACGGCCTCTCTGGGGAGACAAATTGGGTGGTACCAGAGGTTTTTTGGAAGTGATATTATGCGTCTAGAGGATTTTAACAAGGGTCACCCATCGCCCAGGACACAGCTGGAACCCCAACTTCCAGCTCTCTCTCTCTGGAGATGTTCAAAACCCACCTGGACACATTCCTGGGGACCTGCTCTAGGAGGACCTGCTCTGACAGGAGGTTGGACTAGATGATCTCCAGAGGTCCCTTCCAACCCCACATTGTTCTGGGATTCTGTGACTCTGGGAGATAAAGAACATCTCTGAGCATCCAGCGGTGACAGAGCAAACCTGCTTTGGGTTCTAAGGAAGAACGCTGTGGCTCCAAACCAAATTATTTAAATTCATAGAATGGTTTGGGTGGGAAGGGACCCTATAGACCATCTCATTCCAACCCCTCTGTCCTGGGCAGGGACACCTCCCACCACACCAGGCTGCTCCAAGCCCCCTCCAACCTGGCCTTCAACCCCTCCAGGGATGGGGCAGCCACAGCTTCTCGGGGCAACCTGGGCCAGGCTCTCACCACCCTCACACCAGAGAAGTTCTTCCCCACAGCTCAGCTCCATCTCCCCTCTTTCAGTGTCCAACCCTTCTGCCTCCTCCTATGGCTCCCCTCCCTCATCCAGAGTCCCTCCCCAGCTTTCCTGGAACCCCTGGAGGGACTGGAAGGGGCTCTGAGGTCTCCCTGGAGCTTTCTCTTCTCCAGGGTGACCACTCTAACTCTCTCAGCCTGTTCCCACAGCAGAGGGGCTCCAGCCCTGCCAGCATCTCTGTGGCCTCCTCTGGCCCCGCTCCAACAGGTCCATATCCTTCCTGTGCTGAGGACTCCACAGTGCTCCAGTTAGATGCACAGTTACAGCACCCAGCAACACCACTTCGACGATGTCTAAGGCAGCCACCATCACCTCGGCTTCCCTGTCCCCCGTGTCCCTCCACCCCTCCCAGTGGATGGAGTGCTGCCACCGCTCGGCCACCACAGCCTGGGGGGACACCGGCCACCCACCCTAGTGCTGTGATTTACGGCGGGAGGAGAGGGAGAAGCGGTGTTGGGTGTACATAAAGCTGAGGGGCTGCGGCGGGGAGGTGAGCCGTCGCGTGGAGATACAGCAGGCCGCGGTGAGGAGAGGCGGGACGCAGCTGGGGAGCAAGGGAAGAGAGTTACCACTTGCTGATAAGCTTTTGGCCATTCGGCCCGTTTCAAAACTTGTTTTGCAATCAGGAAGAGACTCCAGCAAACACTGGACTGAACAAATTAATAAATAAATAAATAAACCCCCCACAAACCAACCCCCGGAGCCGGCTGTAACCGAAACGGAGAGCGTGACGCAGAGTCCGTGTGAAAGTCACCGTTAAGAGCAATAACCCGGGGCCCTGAGGGTGTCAACAGCTCCAGGGAGGAGAGAGGAGCGTTGTGAATGTTGGGTCACAGAGCAGCATCGCCCAACAGCCATGGGAAGCCATCTTACTTCCCTGGCCTCCTGCCTGCAGGAGTTAGGGGCCTGGCCTCCTGCCTGCAGGCCCCCAGCACCTGCAGGCCCCCAGCTCCTGCAGGCAGGAGGCCAGGGAAGTAAGATCTTCCTGAGTGCACAGAATCCACAACCCTCGTCTTCTCCTCAGAGCCCAGCATCATTTAGCTGGCAGAACTTTGTCCCCAGAAAACCCCGCTCCAACAGGTCCATATCCGAAGGGGACCTCTGGAGATCATCTCCTCCAAGCCCCTGCCACAGCAGGGTCACCCACAGCAGGTCCCACAGCAACGTGTCCAGGTGGGGTTTGAATGTCTCCAGAGATGGAGACTCCACCACCGCTCTGGGCAGCCTCTGCCACCCTCCAAGGGAAAGAAGTTCCTCCTCATGTTAAGATGGAACTTCTTAGGTTCCAGTTTGTGCCCACAAGGGCACAAAGGAGGCTTCTTCCACCAACAGGCAGCGGTGACAGAAAGACTATCTTTCCTCCGCAACTTGTGAAGCGTTGGGATGCTGTGGTGACAGTGGCCAAGCAAAGAGGGAACTTGGAAAGAGCCTTGGTCCCCAGTGATGCTCTCAGGGCCCATATGGAAATGCTTGAATGAACAGCCCTAACAGACAGACTCGTTTTCAGGGGCTGGATGTGTGTTTGTTTTTCTCACGTACTTGCACGTGGGCTCCATCACAGGAGCGGGCAGAAGAGCTTCTGACTGCTCTCAGCCCTCTCTGCTTGATGCACTTTCAGGACACTTTGCCAAATTTATCTTGGATAATAGCCTCGTCAGCTCAAACCCAGCACTTCTTTACACGCTTTCTCAGCAGAAGGTTGCACTCACCAGGAGCAGAGGAGGACAAAAGCCTCTGCTCTCTGCAGCAAGAGCTTGCCCTTTAATAGTTTCAAATTCAAACATAAACCCAGTTTCTTTTGAAATAATCAACGGGGGAACGATAGGCAAGACGACTGCTTTGCAGAATGAGTAGAACAGACCCAAAAAGAATCATCTCAGCTCTTCCTGCTCCTGCAAACCCCTTGTCTGAGTGGAGAACGCCCTCCCCTCTCTCCACAGCAACACCAGTCATCTCCTGTACAGAACCCTGAGACATCTACGAGTGCTATGAGACCCAAAACTGCACGTCAAAAGACAAAGGACCCTTTTCCTGACACTGCAGGACACATAAGAATAGGCTGGAACACACACAACCTCAAAGCTTTTCCTTTTTGAGGCACCAACCCCTCTTTTCCAGTCGTGATGAATCCACCAGCCCCTCTGGGACCACAGCGCAGGTGACACGGCTGGCGATGACTTGCGGACACAAGGAGGGAACAAGGAGGAAGCAAGAAGGAAGAAAGCTTTGCAAGTTCACCATCTCACTGCCACCTGAGCAGCGACCACACATTCTGGACCACTCATCTTCTCAAAGGGCACCTGAGAACGTGCAGGTTTGTTGGGGCTTGCTCCTGGCTCCCAAGCATGACAGTGACATAAGGCTGTCGTTCCTCGAGACTGGAGCACGCTTGCTAAGGGGCTTTGGAGCAAGGAGGGAATCACAGGATAGGTATGTTCCTCAACAGCCTGGAGATATCACCGAGTTCCTCGTCTTCCCCTCCCTCAAGGGCCTTTCATGGAAGTCCACCGAATTTTGACACCCTCTGTGGACAACCACAAGGCTGACTGTCAGCTTTCATGCTGTTTTCAGTGTGTTCTTGAGGATCATAGAATCACAGAATTGTCCTGGTGCAAAGGGACCTTTCAGATCACTGAGTCCAACCATCAACCCAACTCTGATAAACCCCATCACTAACCCATGTCCCTCAGCACTAGGTCAACCCAGCTTTTGAATCCCTCCAGAGATGGTGCCTCATCCCCTTTCCCGGGCCGCCCAGTCCAAGCCTAAATAACCCTCTCAGTGTAAACATGTTTTTCCTGATCTCCAACCTGAACCTCCCCTGGTGCAACTTTAGGCCGTTTCCTCTTGTCCCATTGCCTGTTCCTTGGGAGAAGAGACCGACCCCCTGGCTACACCCTCCTTTCAGGGAGTTGGAGAGAGGGAGAAGGTCTCCCCTCAGCGTCCTCTTCTCCAGGCTGAACACCCCCAGCTCCCTCAGCCGCTCCTTGTAAGTCCCCTCACAAGCTCTGTTGCCCTTCTCTGGAAGGACAAGCCATTTAAACAGACCTTGTTCTTTCAGAAACCTCCTTTGTGAGTGGTTGCTTCCCAAAGGCGCTGCTGGTGGTTTCCTGCAGGCAGCCCTTGGCTCCTGACCATTCCAACATCTTCCACATCCACCCACACCATGGTCTTCCCAGGCAGTCAGGAAGCCCCAGAGGAATCACAACCCAAAGCTACTGGTGCCTCTGAGCAATCAAGGAGAATGTAAGCCCAAATACAGGTTATTTGCTTGAAACCTCTCTGTCCCATGGATTTATCCACCGAAAACACAGCCCGTTTCTTCAGTAGCATTATCCCATGGGATTTAGACTTCTACAACGAGCTCTAGTAGTAATGAGACATTTTTGAAAACTGTGAGGGACTTTCACTGGTGTTGGGTTTTAATAAGCTCCCCATTCAGTGATCTCATAGTTCCATGGATCGTTTCACCCCACAGAGATGTTCTCAGGGGTTGGATTGGGATTTAAACACTCGGTTCTTGACCAAATCTCGTTTTCACAAACTCTTACCGACTGCGACGTCAAGAACTCTACAAGTTTATCTCAACTCACAGGTGAAGCCTCCAGGAGCACCATCCCAAAACCAAGGTCAGGATAATTTGAATTTACTGTGACACAGTAAGTTCTACCATTTGGATCCCAATTGGAATCTCCAACAACTTGGGGAGAACCACTCAACTCGGATACGCTCCAAAACTCCCAGGAAAAACAACGAGGAGGGAACGACACGGAAGCTTTCTTCTGCACTAAACAAGAAAGTAACATTATCACGAGATGGGGAAACTGGGAGGAGATGCTGGCACTGGAGCTGGGGTAGGTGTAGCAGTTGTAGCCACGGGTTTATGATGTTTAGATTGCTTAGCAGAAAATGACACCACTCTATAAAAACCGATAAAGTCAGCTGCCTGTTTGTTTTCCTTTCCTTCTCTTAAAGGAACCCAAGGAGCTGTGCCTGCTGTCCCTGCCCAGGGCAGGGTGGCTTGGAACCTGATGGTCCCTTTAAGGTCCCTTCCAACTCTAACCATTCTGTGACTCTGCCATCCTATGACTGGAGACACACCAGCCAGGAGAAGTCCAGCTGGACGTGGAGCTGGTGGAAGCTCAGCTGAAGCCCTCTCTCCAGCAGGACAAGGTGAACCTCTGCCGCCGAGCACCCGGATCCCGACGTCTTCCACAGACCTCCGCTAGATTCAACGCCTCTAGAGCCAGGGAAAGGGATTCCAGACTTGGCTCCTGCAGGAGCTTTAGGAGATGAGCTGATGGACAGGAAGAAGGGATTTCTGACTGCAAATATTATGAAAGTATCTGCTGGAGCCTGACAGAAACCAGGCGTTCTTGGAGCAAAGCGTGCCACACGAATCACAAACGCGGTTTCTCCAGAGGCAGGATGGAGTCAGGCTTTAAACCCACCACCAGCAGCAGATTTACCCTAGAAATGATCATTTCAAGGCAGCCTGTGGGATCTGATATCTTTTTTCTGCCATTTATTACTGTGACAACGTCGTGTCCTGCCATATTTCCGTGATGCCTTATCGGCCTCTTTTCACTCGTCCACCTTTACACACCCAGTTGGCTACCCCTGTAATTTCTTTCAGTTTTGCATACTAATGGGGGGAAAAAATTAAACAAAAAAAGCAGAGGTTCGATTTTGGGGTGAAAAAGCTCCTAAAATATCCCCCACCTGCTTCAAAATATGCGCTTGGGAAAAACCAAGGTTGGTAAATTCTTAGGAATAGCTCAAAAATGGGAAAGTGGCAGGAGGAGGGAGCACATCTACTCTGCCCTGGTGAGACCCCATCTGGAATATGGTGTCCAGTTCTGGGCCCCTCAGTTCCAGAAGGACAGGGAACTGCTGGAGAGAGTCCAGGGCAGGGCTACCAAGATGATGAAGGGAGTGGAGCATCTCCCAGAGGAGGAAAGGCTGAGGGAGCTGGGTCTCTTGAGCTTGGAGAAGAGGAGACTGAGGGGGGACCTCATGAGTGTTGATAAATCTGGAAAGGGTGAGTGTCAGGAGGATGGAGCCAGGCTCTTCTCAGTGACACCCACTGACAGGACAAGGGGCAATGGGTGCAAGCTGGAACAGAGGAGGTTCCACTTGAATATGAGGAAAAACTTTTTCAGGGTGAGGATGTGGGAGCACTGGCAGGGGCTGCCCAGGGAGGTGGTGGAGTCTCCTTCTCTGGAGACATCCCAAACCCGCCTGGAGGCGTTCCTGTGTGACCTGCTCTGGGTGTTCCTGCTCTGGCAGGGGGATTGGACTGGAGGAGCTTTCAAGGTCCCTTCCCATCCCTGAAATTCTGGGATTCTGTGATTTCAGGAATGGACCCGACAAGAAAGAGAAAATGAGAGGATGATTTGAAGACACCGAGCACGTTTGCCCCACTGGAGGAAAATCAGGCAGCACGTGATAGATCCATAATTTAGCACCTGACTTGGAGAATAAACCTCAATGACCTCCCAATAAACCTGAGAGGAAATTGCTCCAGAGGGCGGGTTTATAACTGCGCTTTCATGTGCTCTTCAGCTAAACCCGTGTCTACTTAAAAAACCAATCCTGCTCTAGAAAGTAGCTGCTCTCCATCCAAGCCTGGTGGAAAGAGCTCCTTTCCAGAAACCTGGGCCCAAGTGTGTTGTGTCACAAGAGCAGGTAGCACTGACAGAGCAACACTACGAGTGTTTTACACCAGAAATGTAAAAATAAAGCTCAGCAGATGACTTTTAAATGGGTGCAAGATTTCAAAGTACATCATACAGAAACAGAGTGTTATAGGGTTGGAAGGGACCTCTGGAGATGACCTCCTCCAACCCCTTGCCACAGCAGGTCCCACAGGAACGTGTCCAGGTGGGGCTTGAATGTCTCCAGAGATGGAGACTCCACCACCTCTCTGGGCAGCCTCTGCCAGGGCTCTGCCAGCCCTGAAGTGAAGAAGTTCCTCCTCATGTTGAGATGGAACTTCCCATGGTCCAGTTTGTGCCTGTTCCCTCTTGTCCTGTCCCTGGGCACCACTGAGAAAAGCCTGGCCCCATCCTCCTGACACCCACCCTGGAAGGATTGAGAGGCCTTGATCAGATCTCCCCTCAGCCTGCTCTTCTCCAGACTCAACACACCCCAGTCCCTCAGCCTTTCCTCAGCACAGAGATGCTCCAGGCCCCTCAGCATCTTGGTGCTCCTCTGCTGGACCCTCTCCAGCAGTTCCCTGTCCTTCCTGAACTGGGGAGCCCAGAATTGGTCCCAGTGCTCCAGCTGGGGCCTCCACAGGGCAGGGCAGAGCAGAGGGGCTCTTCCTGCTGCCCCCCAGGATGCCCTTGGCCTTCTTGGCCACCAGGACCCATTGCTGGTTTCTGGGCATCCTGTTGCCCACCAGGACTCCCAGGTCTTTTTCCTCAGAGCTGCTCTCCAGCAGGTGCCCCCCAGCCTGTCCTGGTGCAGGGGGTTACACAAAGCACATGGGATCCCCTCTTCTGTCTTGATTTTCACTTCTCTAAGTACAGTTTGGAGTTTTTCCCTTCCATCAGGCTTCATACTCCTGGAGCTGGATGTTTTCCTCCTCCCTTCAAGCATCTCCAAGATGCTGAAGTCATTCAGAAAGCATCACAGAACTCTGGACCACCAGCACCAACCTCGGTCCCCAGCCAGGGCAGGCCCCGGCCAAGCGCCCAGTACAGAACGTATGCTGGCTTTCGGCTCACTGCTGGGAGGAGGAGGAGGAGGAGGACAGAAAACCCCTGATCCAGCACAAAATCTCAACTGGCAGAGGCAGGAGGCCCGGGTGTATAAAAGGTTTTGGATACATCTGAAGCAGCCAAGGGAGCTAATGCACTTTCAGCACTTCACGGAGTGCAGCCGCAGCATTTCTGATCCAATTCTGGGCATCCTGAAGCAATAAGCAGTTTCACGATATGCTGGTTTCAAAAACATAATCCAGCATAAAGGATATTTTTAACATGGGTGATTTGAGTAATCTGCTCCAGCCCTCCACCCCCCTGCACTGCCCACGTGGCACAACCGAGCAGCGCGGAACGGCCCGACACCAGCGGGAATTGGAAGAGGTTTTATCCCCAAAATCCTCCTGCAACTTCGGTGGGTGCTCTCCCACCACAGACTGAGAGTGGAGAGAGTGTGTGACTGAGAACCACCAGTTCACATCAAGGGTTTTATCTGGTTTCTAAATAGTAGAGGCTGCAGGTGGACAAAATAAAATCAGAAAAACCCCACAAATCAATCCCTGAAAACTTTCCCTGGTTACCAGATAAAAGACCCTGTAAGGTTCTGTCCTGCCTACATGTTAGACAAGTTCCTCAAAAGTCAGGAGGGATGTGATACCACTGGAGATCACCCAATCTTCACCGTTGGAATGGACCACTGAGATCACCAGTTCCAACCAGACACAAAGCCACAACCCACTCCCTACAATCTCAGCCACTGGAGCATGCCCTGAGGTGCCACATCTACGTGGCTCTCCAGGGATGGTGACTCCACCACCTCCCTGGGCAGATCCTTCCAGTGTCTGAACACTCTCCCAGGAAAGTCCTTCTTCCTA
>VZTM01011255.1:72831-85003 GCA_013400555.1 Jacana jacana | reverse complement strand
CTGCTGGTCACACTATTCTTTATGCAAGCCAGGATGCCCTTGGCCTTCTTCAACTGGGAATCTCCATCGCAGAAGAGGGTCCAACAATGGCCAGCTCTGGCTAATTTTCAAAGCTGCCTTTTGAACTTGTGGTGATAAGGGCCTCAGGTAAGAACCCACATCCTACCCAGCAGCAGCAGGCCCTTTCTGACAGCCAGGGTATAACTGCCTCCTGTTGAACCCAGCTTGTAAATCCCCGTGTAATCACACAATTCTCAGAGATACCTGCTCACAAAGCACAGCTGTGTGCCTAATTGCAACATGGCTGTTTAAAGGTAAGAGGAAAACTAATCGAGGGGAATATTAAATTCCAGTTATCTGCCCTCATTATCTCACATGGGTTTTTATTGCCAAGTGGAATGATTGGTCCGGGAACGGAGCCAGGGAAGTTGGTCTGATACCACGGTATCATGGGCTTCATGGACACTGGTGAGAATTTCAAATTAAGGGTCATATCCAGTTGTGTAATGACCTCAGAAAAACCCCTTGGATGGAGATACAAGCCAAGGCTTCCCAGGAAAATAGGAAACTGCTTGTAACCAGCTGGTTTATACCAGCAATACCCAACACAAAGGTGTCTTACGCGTCGTTTAACAGGTAAGCAGGCAGCAATGGGTTGAAGAAAGATGGTTTCATTTGCAGAAAAGGAATTACAGCCCCTTTTAGCAGAAATTTCACAGAAATCTCTGCGTGCCCCCACATCCCTCCAGCAGCAGAGGCTCCGGGGACATTCGGGTTACTTGCCGGGAGATAGATTTTCAGCACCATGAGCTTAAGTTGGTTTTGCAAGGCTTTTTAATAAATGAGGTTGTACACCTAATGTTGGGTGAACTGTGCTGGCTCGGGGCTGTTCTAGCTGGATCTTTAATTGCAGTAATTACTTTAAAAGCTGGAGACACGATCTCCCTTTATTCAGCGTCTGGAGAAGATTCCGACACCGTAAGACACAGGCGGGGTTTCCACGGGCTTGGTTTGCAGCCTATTGCCTTTTCAACAGGGGTGGAAGAGGTGGGTGATCCAAACAAAGCTTACAAAATAAGGAGGGTTGGGGTTTTTTTTTTGACTTTTCATAGAATCAGATAGGTTGGAAGAGACCCTTGGGATCATCAAGTCCAACCAAGAAACCTGCTGTTTCACTCCTTTATTCACAGGACCGGAGCGCCCGTCCTGGGTTAAACTACTGTGATGATGGTGGTTACGTGCCCACTCCTTTAATTTATACTGGAAGCAGGACTAGGCCATGGAAAGGGGCAGTGGGAGCACCCTGGCTGCCATTCAGTGCCCACAGTAGTCAGGGAAGGGTGCCTGGGCTTGCCCTCGTTGCCAGCGAAGCCGGAGCCCAAGCTGACACTCAAGCCCAGACTTGCTCACATTCCTTCCACGCGAGCAGCTCCCAGCCTTAGCTTCAGAGCAGACAGAAAACTCAAAGCCCAGCACAAAGCCCAGCAGACCCCACTTTTTCTCCTTGCCACCAGACCCCAGCAAGGTCCCAGGTCCAAAGTAGCACTCTCCAGTGCCAGGCTTGGTGGCACGGGGAATGGATGCTCCCTTCCCACACCAAAGCCTACTCCCAGCCCTGCGCTTCAAGGTCAAGAGCATCATTGCCAGGGAGAAGGAGAGCTGGGGGCAGTACAAAGCCCTGCAGCCCTTTCACAAGTCCTTGGTCATGCATCCAAGCAACACAAGTCACCTCCTGAGCTCCCTTGGGCCCTCACCCTTCCTCTTGCATTCAAGCATTGGCTCCATCTCCTTCAAAAGGTTTTCAGCCGTCTAAGACACGGTTTAAAAGAGCACCCTGTCTTTCTGAATGGGTCTGTTTGCAGTTTAAACACGTCACAAAACTCTATTTTAGCTCCTCTTACAGTTCCACGGGTGGAGGGAAGCATCAGGCAGATGATTGCATTCTTCCTGATTCAAACCCCAGAAAAGGCACACGATCACCTTTTCCTCTAGTAAGCCAACCAAAACACTTCTTCTGTCTGACAGGAGCATATTGAGGGCTGTGCTTTACCCTAATAAGGCCTCACAGTCCCCCTTCCCCAGGCTTGGTTAAGTATAACCCAGCACCACCTGCTGAAGGCCACAGAAAGGCTTCTCAACCCTTGTAGGACACGGGAGGCATCCGTTGTGGGAGACAGGTCGTCTCTCCTCCTGAAACCCCAACCGTGGCTTTTCAGTAAACCCATCACTTACTGACCATAAAGAGGTAGAAAACATCAAATACTATTTTATCCCCAGCAAGAAGCATTCAGGGGAACAATCTCTGAGCGTAGCCCGTTGCTGCAGAAGCACTTCTTGCTCTGAAGTCAGACTAACCTTTCCTTTCCAGGCACATTCTGGTGCTGGAGATGTCAGTAAAACACTGGGGACAGGAGCTAACTCTGAAACGGGAAGCATTTGAGGTTAACACTCTGCTACCAACACCTCCCTGTGCAAGATGAGTTTTCTCCAAAACTAGGGATTCCATCTGGCAGGGCTGCAGGTGAACTGGGGCAGTGAACACCACCGAGGCAGCAGGACTGGGGTGGTTGTTGTAGGTCCCTGCCAACTGAAATGTTCTACTCTAAATAACTACTCTCCCCTACAGCCTCTCTCTAACACCACCCTTCCAGTCCCTATCACAGATGCACTGAAGACTTTGCACTGGTCCTTCAACTGATTTCCAACCCCACCCTGGTTGTAATCCAGACTTTGTTCCCACACCCCTCTGGCCCCATACCATCGGCTCTCTCCGCTCAATCTCCTATCTCACCACGCGTTCCTCCTCTTCATACCAGTGACGTGACTCCCACGGGACTCCATCCAGCACAGCATGGCCTTAAAGGTCAACCAGTTGAATTGCTTCAAGGCCAGAAGTCACCTGTGCTATAAAGCGCTCTGCGGGATGAAGGCAACAGCCCCACAGATGGAAGATCCCATGAGCTGGAAAACAGGGACCAGAATCGGAACCCACCGAACCGTGGGGCCCAATGCTCCTCACACTGGGTTATTCATAGAATCCTAGAATCATTCAGGCTGGAAGAGACCCTTGGGATCATCAAGTCCAACCATCAGCCCTACTCTACAAGTTCTCCCCTACACCAGATCCCTCAACACCACATCCAATCTACTCTGAAACACAGTCAGGGATGGGGACTCCACCCCCTCCCTGGGCAGCTGATTCCACTGACTGACCACTCTCTCTGGGAAAAACTTGTTCCTCATGGCCAGCCTAACCCTACCCTGCTGCAGCTTGCAGCCATTCCCTCTCCTTCTATCGCTCATTGCCCGGGAGAAGAGACCAGCACCAACCTCTCTGCAATGCCCTTTCAAGCAGTTGGAGAGAGGGATGAGGTCTCCCCTCAGCCTCCTCTTCCTCAAACTAAACAATCCCAACTCCCTCAATCCATCCTCATAAGCCTTATTCTCCAGGCCCTTCCCCAGCTCCGTGTCCCTCCTCTGCACTTGCTCCAGCACCTCGATATCTCTCTTGTGCTGAGGTGCCCAGAACTGGACACCAGACTCAAGGTGCGGCCTCACCAGTCCTCACAAAGCCAAGCCTAAGCTGCCTCCAAGTTGCACCAGGAGAGGCTCAGGTTGGATATCAGGAAAAAAGGTCACACTGAAAGGGTTATTCAGGCTTGGACTGGGCTGCCCAGGGCAGGGATTGAGGCACCATCCCTGGAGGGATTCAAAAGCCGGGCAGACGTGGTGCTGAGGGACATGGGTCAGTGATGGGGTTTGTCAGTTTGGTTGATGGTTGGACTCAATCTGAAAGGTCCCTTCCAGCCTGGACCGTTCTATGGTTCTAGTGGATCACGAGATGTCAAACAAGTTCTGTGGAGCAGCCCCCAGAGCGCTGCACGCTCTATTCTTGTGCCATTAAGGCTTCGGGACGGAGCTTCGTTGGGGACGGAAGGGAACAAAGTGCCCGTCTGTCCTTTTTCACTGGGATTGTTGTTTGCAGAGAAGGACACACAGGCTGGTCCATTGAACAGGGCTTCTGTTCTTGAGCCCTGCCCTTTGTCTGCGGCGCGCAGGAACCGTCGGGCGGGGAAGTGATATCAGACTATTCTCATTGAATGAGAATTCGGGTAAAAATTTGCCAGCACCGGATTCGCCGACCCTGAGGCTTGAGCAAAATTGGCAGGTCCAGTTTCCCCGTGAGAAACACACTTTTAACCAATTCCAGGGACACAAAGCGGGCTTGATGTGCTCAAACACAACTCTTCCTCGAGCTCCTGAGCCCTGAACTTCCCAACCTCGGCCTGAACACCCAGCCTTCCCCTGTGGAGCAAACCTGGAGGGAAGATCTTTACTCCTACGTGCACGGGTTGACAACGTGGCTGAAGCGTTACGGGGTCGCGGGTAGGATATGAGGAGCTCACATTGGCCACCCTTCTGTTCAAGGTGAAGAACTGAAATTAGACCATAGAATCAATCATTTAGGTTGGAAGAGACCCTTGGGATCATCAAGTCCAACCATCAGCCCTACTCTACAAGTTCTCCCCTGCACCAGATCCCTCAACACCACATCTAAGTAAACCAGTAAACCTCCAAGAGGCCATCCAGTCAAAACTTCAGCAAAACACCAGGGGAAAATATTCTCCTCCTCAAGCTGCAGACCCCACCCCATTGCAAAAACAAACCAAAGCGAAAAAAAACAGGCAAGTTGTGTTTCTGCACCTATAGGAAATAGACAACATCTACAGAAAATAGACAAAACATGAAAAAAAGTAATAAAATTACTACTTGACACTCGAGACTCCAGTCATCCTCTTTGACTTAAGATTACACATCTGCACAGCCACCCAATTCAAGAGCTTTGCACCTTTTGCTCAGGAAACCACCGCAGAAGAAGACAGAATATACCACAGGAGCCTCTTTTTAAGTGAAAAAAGCCAAAAATGTGTTGTGCCTGCAAAGCCACTAGGATTCCTTGCACCATAGCAGCTCATCATTTGACCAGCAGAAGCAGGGAGGTGATTGTCCCCCTGTGCTCAGCACTGGTGAGGCCACCCCTTGAGTCTGGTGTCCAGTTCTGGGCACCTCAGCACAAGAGAGATCTGGAGGGGCTGGAGCGAGTGCAGAGGAGGGACACGGAGCTGGGGAAGGGCCTGGGGCATCAATGTGATGAGGAGCCATTGAGGGAGCTGGGAGTGTTTAGTTGGAGGAAGAGGAGGCTGAGGGGAGACCTCATCCCTCTCTCCAACTGCTTGAAAGGGCATTGCAGAGAGGTTGGTGCTGGTCTCTTCTCCCGGGCAATGAGCGATAGAAGGAGAGGGAATGGCTGCAAGCTGCAGCAGGGTAGGGTTAGGCTGGACATGAGGAAAAAGTTTTTCCCAGAGAGAGTGGTCAGTCAGTGGAATCAGCTGCCCAGGGAGGGGGTGGAGTCCCCATCCCTGACTGTGTTTCAGAGTAGATTGGATGTGGTGGTGGGGTTTCTGGTGTAGGGGAGAACTTGTAGAGTGGGGCTGATGGTTGGACTGGATGATCCCAAGGGTCTCCTCCAACCTATATGATTCTATGATTCTATCATGGCAATTTTGTAAAAGAAAGTCAAATTCAATCTCTACAGGGGACCAGTCCTACACAATTTGGGCCTGGGGCATTGATTCCAGGGCTGAGCAGCAGTCACCTTCCCACGGTTCCAAAAAGAGGAGCCGTTCCCAGCCCGTAGTTTGGAGCACGGGGGTTTGTGTCCACAGCCACGGAAACAGCCACAGAAATCCCAGATTTGGCAGCAGAAACACTTAAATGGATGGAAACCCCAAGGTTGAAAACCGCCCCCCAAAAAACCCGTAGCAAAGAAAGAGGAAGGTAACGGAAGTGACAATAACAACCTGAGAATGAGCTGAAGAAGCAGTCCTTGAAATAGGTCTAAAAAGGGGCAAAGCAGGCAAACCTGCCCCAATTTATAAAGAAATGCAACTTGGTTTTCAGCCTCCTGCTGGATCCAAGCCTTTTCCCCTTGGAAATTCAGGCAAACATTCCCCACGGAGCGCAGGCTGCAGGAGGGGTTGGTTCCCAAGGTGAGGAAAACTATACACAACTCATCAGAATATTTCTAAACCTTTCCATGTATTATGCTACCACCAGGATTGAATGAAGCCATTTTTTAATAATTATCATTATTAATGAGGTGATTTGAGTAATCCCCCGCTTTAGAAGCAGCCAGTAGAACCATTCCCACCACCCAGGTTGATGGGGACTCACTCAGAGATGGGAGCAGTACGGAGCAGTACTTCTGGAAGGACAATTAAGGCTTATTTCGTGGCAGATTTAACACCAAGTGTTTATCAAGCCTCTATTATGGAGCAGAAGCATAGAAATATGAGCCTCTTCCCCTATAAACGTTCCCCCTTCAGTCTTTGTTTTCCTTTTGCAGCAGAATTAGCCCTGCTAGCAGCACATATGCCTGGAACTCGGATGTCAACAGTTTGTTTCAGCTGCAAATTAAAAGGATTTGTGGTTTTGGAGGTGTCAAATCACCTCTCCTGATTTTTCCAGAGAGAAAAATCTGTTAAGAATGGGGTTGTTGGGATTTTCCTCCGCTGGGATCAGCAGGATCAGCCATACCCAAACAGTGCAGGTCTCAGCCCACTGCTGCATGGTCTGAGTCCACCTTCCTTTTACCAACACAGCTCTAAACTGGGACAGACCCCCCCCTCCCAGTTCCAAACCAAACCAAACTGCTGACCAAGAACCAAGATGTAGGTTTCTCTGATTCTTCTGCTATTTCTCCCATAAAGCTCATGCAAATTCACCCCACTGAGAGCCCTTGGGGCAACTTGAGAAGTTCCTTACAATTTAGAGACAATCCCATCTCTTCGTTTAACATAATTTGGCAGTTGAAACACACGAGACCAACCATGGGGTGTCCACAGCAGGTCACCAGGCACCCCCTCGGTTCAGAGACCCCCAGTGCTACGGCCAACTTGAGTCCTACTACATCCCCAAGGGCTACTGCCCCCTCCTAGAGGTATTCTCCTCATACCAAAAGGAGGTACTTTCATCACAACTAAAAGCAGGTTGTTAATATTCAGGGCTTCACAGCTAACTCCGTGTTGTAATAATCTTGGAGCTGGATCTCTGTGCAAGCTTTGACCTGAAAGGCTGTGGCCACTCCTCGAGGCCACTGCTCCACTTTGGCTCATCAAGATCTAGAGAGAGTATGGTAGAGACGGCCGCGAGGGCGAGCGCTCCGGTGGGCTGCGGTACAGATTTAACCCACCACTGGTTAAAGTTCTGTACCTTTCTACTTCCACCAGGCACTTCTATCACCCAGTTATGGGTGCTGTGATTGTCTTCAACACTGTCCCAACGGCATCAAACCACCAACCATCGTAGAATCATAGAACGGTTTGGGTGGGAAGGGACCTTCAAGCCCACCCAGTGCCACCCCCTGCCCTGGGCAGGGACACCTCCCACCAGATCAGGTTGCTCCAAGCCTCCTCCAACCTGGCCTTGAACCCCTCCAGGGATGGGGCTGAGCAAACTCAGCAGAAAGGAGATGCCACAGCAAAGTTCAAGGCCTGGGGAGCAGAAGCATCGCTCTCACCGCTCGGTAGGAACTTGACTGCAACCTTGACAATTTTATTGCTGCATTTCACTCCCGAGCCACCCAGAGGTAAGGGGCTCTTTCCCCATTCCAGATCCAGATCTGCTACGGAGAGGGAGCACAAAAGAGAAGCTTTTCTTCCCCCAGGAGCAGCACAAAGACAGGGGCAGGCTCCTTTATCAATACCAACCACAAACTGCTCTGACAGGGTTTTCAAAGAGCACTCCCTTCTGCGCCTTCCAAACGGGGCTGAAGGCGGAAGCAGCTAATTGGCTTCCAAGGAGAAAAGCTGATAGCAGTTATCAGAACCCTTTTCATTTGCTGGAAGCGAGAGTTCAAACTCTACCTCTCAGGCACAAAGAAGCTATGCAGCAGGCTGGTCAGCGGAGCGTGAGGAGGATGCTATCTCACCAGGGCACTGAACTCATTCCCACCGGAGCCACCGAGGGTCGGACGCCGCCAACGAGGCTCCCAGTGGAGGCAGCTTTAAACCCAGCCCAAAGCCCTTGGCTTCTCCTGCGCCATAAGGAGGTGTTTGACTGCAAAGCAGTAAGAGCTGGTTTTGGCAGGGACGTGTATAACAACGTAATAACAGCAAATTAAATTTTAAAAAGCCCTGAAGATGAGCAGATCCACTCTAACCAACCAGCATGAAAGCACAGAGGAGCATCGCTTTCTGTACCCACCACCCAGTCCCTCCAGGGGCTCCAGGAGAGCTGGGGAGGGACTCTGGAGGAGGGAGGGGAGCCATAGGAGGAGGGGGAAGGGTTGGACACTGAAAGAGGGGAGATGGAGCTGAGATGTGGGGAAGAACTTCTCTGGTGTGAGGGTGGTGAGAGCCTGGAACTGGTTGCCCCGAGAAGCTGTGGCTGCCCCATCCCTGGAGGGGTTGAAGGCCAGGTTGGAGGGGGCTTGGAGCACCCTGGTGTGGGGGGAGGTGTCCCTGCCCAGGGCAGGGGGTGGCACTGGGTGGGCTCTAAGGGCCCTTCCCACCCAAACCATTCTGTGATTCTCTGTTTATTTTTACAGGAATAAGCTTTTTCACTCCTCCACCTTCCTGCAGCAGCTATTTCATCCAGTAGGTCTTTGCTCAACGGAGGCAACACCTTCCCTGTGCAATCACTTCTCTCTAGCGGGGCAGCACCTCCGGCTCCAAGAGCTCCCACCTGAAAACCGCCGGTTGCAGACTCATCAGCAGTAAAATCACTATAGATTTTCCCTTTATTCTCTCCTTCATTCACAACCTTGCCCAAAACACCTTCCAGCTTTTATTGCTCACAGCTCTCCGGGGTGGCAGCGCCGTCCCCAAGCCTTTGGCTGGGAGCACACAGGGCTCTCTGCGCGGTGGCTGGAAGAAGCCTTTCCAGGAGCAGGGACACCCTCTCAGAGAAGCAGGTAGAGCAGAAAACAAAAGCCATTACAGACCTTCCCTTCTCACAGAGGTACAATGGTTTTGGTGGCGTTTGTTTTCTTTGAACTCCACTTTGGGCACAAACTGAACCTTTTCTTATCGACCTTATGGAATATCATGGCCAGTTCTGGGCCCCTCAGTTCCAGAAGGACAGGGAACTGCTGGAGAGAGTCCAGGGCAGGGCTACCAAGATGATGAAGGGAGTGGACCATCTCCCAGAGGAGGAAAGGCTGAGGGAGCTGGGTCTCTTGAGCTTGGAGAAGAGGAGACTGAGGGGGGACCTCATGGATGTTGATAAATCTGGAAAGGGTGAGTGTCAGGAGGATGGAGCCAGGCTCTTCTCAGCGACATCCAGTGACAGGACAAGGGGCAATGGGTGCAAGCTGGAACAGAGGAGGTTCCACTGAAATATGAGGAAAAACTTCTTCAGGGTGAGGGAACCCTGGCAGGGGCTGCCCAGGGAGGTGGTGGAGTCTCCTTCTCTGGAGACATCCCAAACCCGCCTGGAGGCGTTCCTGTGTGACCTGCTCTGGGTGTTCCTGCTCCAGCAGGGGATTGGACTGGAGGAGCTTTCAAGGTCCCTTCCCATCCCTGAGATTCTGGGATTCTAAACCACAGGTCTTTTCCAGCATACACGCCATGAGCAGTTCTCTTACTTCCCACAGGAGAAGTGAGCTGTTATTTCCCAGTAAGAGGCTGCACTGGTATATTCCCATTTCCCACTGCTGGGACCTAAGCCACTGGTGACCGAAGCTCTTGCCCTACACGCAGGGAAGGGCTGGGAAAGCACATTTTGAAAGCTCCTCTATGAAATTCCTGTTAAAATCCAACTGTGAGGAATACTGCAGTACAGCAGCAGCGTATGAGGCTCTTTTCTGACAGCAGAGGAGTTTCAAGATTAAAAATCATAACTTGGTGGGTTAAAAGGAAAGACCTTCACCGTTAGGAGCAGCAGCAGAAGCTGCCAGCCCTCGCTGCAAGGTGGGTGGATGCGTGTGGGGCGTTGACTGCCCAGGAATGCCCCGTGCACACCATCGAAAGCTCCAGCCCTCCTCCCCCTGGCTGAATAAGAAACCACAAAAAAGCCAATCCATAATTCCTCCTCACCCTTCTTTCAACTCTGGACAGCAGCAACACGCCACCCTGCCCCTTCCTCCTCGGCTATCCCGCATTCCTCTGCATTTCCCAGCCCCTTAAATTCCTGGAAATTCAGCTTAGAGTAGGCTCTACCTTAAGATCCAGCCACGGCTTTTACGCACGTGAAGTTCAGACTCAGCAGGAGTGAAGGGTAAATGAAAAGCAAATCCTTTCATGTGATAATTCTTTTCTTTTCAGATGATATTTAACAAAACTTAAAAGCCTGGGTTTCCTTCACACTGGTATCTAATGGGCGGGTGGGGAAATCACAGGAGCAGCATCACGGCAGCTTGTACCCACGTTCATCCCTCAGAGCACACTGACACTCACGGGCAGGTGAAATCACAGAATGGTTAGAGTTGGATGGGACCTTCAAAACCATCCACTCCCATTCCCCCTGCCCTGGGCAGGGACATCTCCCACCACACCAGGCTGCTCCAAGTCCCCTCCAACCTGGCCTTCAACCCCTCCAGGGATGGGGCAGCCACAGCTTCTCGGGGCAACCTGGGCCAGGCTCTCACCACCCTCACACCAGAGAAGTTCTTCCCCACATCTCAGCTCCATCTCCCCCTCTTTCAGTGCCCAACCCTTCTCCCTCCTCCTATGGCTCCCCTCCTTGACAAAGAGTCCTGGAACAATGTCACAGGCGCTGCAGTTGCCTGCCAAAATGCAGCCCTGCAAAAGGGAACTCCACGATCTGACATGACAGAAGTCACCAGGAAAGGTCTCGGGGCCAGAGAGGGAAGGGCACAGACTGGGACAGAGCAGCTCCCATAGGTGGGATCCTATAGCAGATCCCAGCGTGGGATCCAGCGCACACACAGAGGCAAACAATCCCCTTTAATCCTTCTGCAAATGACTGGAGATAACTGGGGATGAAAGAAGAAGCCTATGATGAAGTAGCTGCTGGGGTTTGGGAGCCTTAAGCACTGGGGTTTGGGGTTTTTTTTTTTGGGGGGGGGGGTGGTGGTGAGGTGTCTGTACCTCTCACTCTTAATGCACAAACCATCTCCTTTGGGTCATCAACCAAACTAAGAGCCAGGGGTGTTCCTGCAGAGTGTCTCAGCAGCAAATTCTAGTCCCAGCCCTGCACGTTTCATTCAACCCAGCCAGCTGCTTGCCTTCATTGCTGATTAGTTTTTTCCCCTTTTTAACAGAAACTATGCACATTTGGGGCAGAATAAAGCCGGGGAGAAGGCTCGGCAGAGAGTCACGTTTAGGATGCACCTCCTCCCTGAAGCGAGGGAGAGGGCAAGGATCTGGAGCAGAGGGAGCAGTTCTGGGAGCGCAGAGCCCGGCACTCGTCCCACACCACCCAGTGCCAGGAACCTCTCGCCACCTCCAGCCACGCCGGCTCCTCCTGAACGCTAGGACTGAAAGGATGCGCTCCCTAATGAAGGGGAAAGCCATTAATAATTAACCTTACCATTAAAAAAAAAAAACAACAAAAAAAAAGCCAAGCCCAAGCGAAGGCATGGGAACAAAAGGATGATTAAACTCTCATTTCCACGCTGGCCCGGGAGCTGAGCGGCTCCGGGCTGCGGCGCTGAGCAGGAAGCCGACAGAAGGGAAACCAAGAAGCCGGGAGCAATTCTCAGCTGCTTTTTAAGGAGAGGAAAATACTCCCCGTGAGGCCGCCGACCAGGTGGAACGCTAAAAAACTTGCGAGGAAACGGCATTTCCTCCAAGCGGCGGCGGGTGCCGACCGTTCCGAGATAAATTGAAACCATCATAAAAAAAAAAACAAAACAAAACAAAAAAAGTTTCCAAAGCCCGTGAAGAATGTCCTGCGAACCCCGCAGGACAGACAGGAGCCGGGGGTGGGAGCAAATCTGCGGTGATTCCCGCTCCCCGCTCGCTGCCGGCTCCGTTCCCGCAGCCACAAGTGCCGGGGGACGCCGCTCCCCGCCCGGCCGGGGTCGGGGTGCTGGTGGCCGAAGGGACCGACCGGGCTGGCAGGTGTGTGTCCCCCCCCCTCCCCAGTCACCCTGGGTGGGTGTGTGGGTGTGTGTGTCCCCCCTCACCTCCGGGGCTCGGGTTTGCGG
>VZTM01011255.1:23531-72745 GCA_013400555.1 Jacana jacana | reverse complement strand
AAGGCCACCTCACCTCGCTTTCTTCACCCCCTCCCACCCCCATCACTTCTTCACGGATGAAGTTAGAGCCGCCCCTTCCAACCCCTTTTCCACGGCCCAGGAGATGCCGAGCCCACCCTCCAACAGAGGGAGTGGTGGGATCACGGAATCCTCACGGTTGGAAAGGAGCTCTGAGATCAGAGTCCAACCAGACACACACAAAAACCCTACAATCTCAGCCACTGGAGCATGCCCTGAGGTGCGACATCTACATGGTTCTCCAGGGATGGTGACTCCACCACCTCCCTGGGCAGATCCTTCCAGTGCCTGAACGCTCTCCCAGGAAAGTCCTTCTTCCTAAAATCTAATCTGACCCTCCCCTGCCCCAACTTCAGACATGTATAACAATGTAATAACATCAAATTACAATTTCCTCTGGTCCTGTCATGATTCCCTTGGGAGAAGAGGCCAGCACCCACCTCTCTACACCCTCCTGTCAGGGAGCTGGAGAGGGTTGATCATCAAGGGGATGGTTGCACACCTCCAGGGAGCTTATGGTGCTCCCTCCAACTGAAAACACACAACCAAGGTAGCATCTTGGCCAAAAGCACACACTACAGAGCAAAAGAAGAGGAAAACCATAGAAAACACCATCCAATCAGTCCATGGCAAGGGAACCTTATCTGCCATGGTGCTCCTCCTCAGCTTCCAGCATGACAAGGCTCCCCCATCGCCCACATGAAGGCTCAGCTCGCCTCCCGCTCTCTCTTCTTTACACTAATTGCCCTTCAAATAGATCTTTCCAGAGAGGGGCTGGAAGAGAGCACTAATTCCAACATCCCAAACCTTCAGCAAGCTGTGGCTCTCCTGCTCAGCTTTCCAGCCCAGGCCAAGGCGATGAGATCCATCAAATGGTGGGTTTTTTTTAAACAAGGGGGCTCTGCAAACAGCTCACAGTTAACGCAGCCCAAGAGCAATCCATCAGCAGAAAGGACACGGGCACTACAGGGAGGACAAAGGAGAGCATTGTAGCCCCACGGAGGAGCAAACACACCACTTCTTCAGCGAGGTTTAGGATTACTCTGCGGCAACTTCAGCTACACCTCAGCTACCAACCTCCACTTCTGTCACCTGTCCAAACCCTGTGCTAGGGAATAACACACACTCCCTTGGACAGGCAAAAACAAGCAGCAGCACCAGAAACCTGACACAGCAGAAGGCTCTGCCACCATCCAGAGAGACCTGGGCAGGCTGGAGAGCTGGGCAGAGAGAAACACGATGAAGGTCAACAAGGGCAAGTGCCNCTTGGGTGTGTTGAGTCTGGGGAAGAGCAGGCTGAGGGGGGATCTGATCAAGGCCTCTCAATCCTTCCAGGGTGGGTGTCAGGAGGATGGGGCCAGGCTTTTCTCAGTGGTGCCCAGGGACAGGACAAGAGGGAATGGGCACAAACTGGACCATGGGAAGCTCCATCTCAACATGAGGAGGAACTTGTTTCCTGTGAGGGTGTCAGAGCCCTGGCAGAGGCTGCCCAGAGAGGTGGTGGAGACATTCAAACCCACCTGGACACGTTGCTGTGGGACCTGCTGTGGGTGACCCTGCTGTGGCAGGAGGGTGGAGGAGGTGATCTCCAGAGGTCCCTTCCAACCCCATAACATTCTGTCATTCTGCAAACTGCAGCACCTGCAGATTGGAACAAGAGCAGTGCAGAAACCATCTGCCTGCCCAGTTCCTCATCTCCCTTCCGCTGCCCTCACCTCTGTGCTTCCCCCAGCCCCTGAAAACGGGTCATTATCTCTAAGCCACTGTCCCCTCACCCCCTTTTTCAATGCTTTTCCTGAGAGATCTCAGACCGACCCGTGGGCCGCACGTGAACTGTGCTTGAGCTCCTCTGCTCCCTTGAACACATCAAAGTCCTGCAGTACCTGCTGCTAAAGCATCAGTGGGTTTCCCGTGGCTCACAGACAGCTCAGTGCCAGCTTTCATCCCTCAGAGCATATTCTATTCCACCCAATGACAGTCTGAAGCAAAGCACTACTCACTTGAGAAGCTCCGTATGCTCAAGTCCTAACCCCAACAGCCCCACGCCTTCCCCTCACCACCTCCGAGCCAGGGATTACTCCCTTCAGGCTCCAACTCCCTGCAGATACTCCTGTTGGTTCCTACCTTCAGCTTCATGCCTGTGTGTACATGAACTGGGAAGCTCCCAAAGAAAAGACTCGCTGGCTACTGCAGGAGATTGCCCAGGTGGCCAGAAGCCAGGGCAATTCCTGAGGGTTGAGATCCCCCCAGGGACAGCCCCTCTGGGAGAGCCCTCAGCGAGCCTCTTGGCTCACTATTTCGGTAACGACTCTAAATGACTCCCACTTACTGATTCCACTTCCTCACAACTCACCCCGACCTAAAACGCTGTCATCTTAAACCAACACGTTTAGTTTTCCAGCTGAAACGTGTTTTGACACCAGGATGCGTGGTTTTAAGTCAGTCTGTAAATACACCATCGCTACATTTAATGATCCAAACAAAAACCCCCTCCCGACACAGTCTCTGGGAGTCCTTAAATCAGGAGCCAAGAGCCAAGGCAGGTACCTTGGCCAAGCTCAAAAATGAGCATGCTCCACCTGCAAACACACAAACCCAAGCACAATGGCTTAATAATCCTGTCTGTCCTGGTGACTGACAACTACAGCCCACTTGTCCCCCGTGCTGTGTCTGTCTGCCTTTTGGCACCGCTCACACACCTCGTGTCCCCTCCTGAGTATTACCCAGTCGTGCCCCAGATTTTCTCCCAGTTTGATTTAGTAATGGGAGATAAGCCCATCGCTCCAGTTCTGGGCTCCCCAGTTCCAGAAGGACAGGGAACTGCTGGAGAGGGTCCAGCAGAGGAGCACCAAGATGCTGAGGGGCCTGGAGCATCTCTGTGCTGAGGAAAGGCTGAGGGACTTGGGTGTGTTGAGTCTGGAGAAGAGCAGGCTGAGGGGGGATCTGATCAAGGCCTCTCAATCCTTCAAGGGTGGGTGTCAGGAGGATGGGGCCAGGCTTTTCTCAGTGGTGCCCAGGGACAGGACAAGAGGGAACGGGCACAAACTGGACCATGGGAAGTTCCATCTCAACACGAGGAGGAACTTGTTTCCTGTGAGGGTGTCAGAGCCCTGGCAGAGGCTGCCCAGAGAGGTGGTGGAGTCTCCATCTCTGGAGACATTCAAACCCACCTGGACACGTTGCTGTGGGACCTGCTGTGGGTGACCCTGCTGTGGCAGGGGGTTGGAGGAGATGATCTCCAGAGGTCCCTTCCAAGCCCACAGCGTTCTGTGATGCTGTGACACGTACACGGGTAACAAGAACAGCCTGAGTGATGGTAAAAAAATAAATGAGAGAGTGCATAAAGGCACATGCTCAGTGGAACTGGGAGGGCAAAACATTCCCCGTGGGCAGGTTATTCCATAAATATATCTTGCAGCACTTCTGGTAGGTTCCTCGGAAGCCGCTGGCGCTGACCGCAGCCTTGTCAGGCAGGGACGGCGCTGAACGAGATGGGAACTGGCAGCTCCCGCCGTTCCAGGGGCTTGTGTGGACTCCCAAGTGATAAAATATTTGCACTGGATTAAGTCAGGAGTGGTTCAGTCCAAGCCAGGAAGTTTCAGGGCATAAAACTATCTCAATAGGAAGAACTGGGTGCAGAGAGACCACAGTCGCACGTGTCCAAGAGGGTTTTGGTATCTTTTTCCTTTGTGGATAAATGGATGCTGCCAAGTCATTGAGACTCAGGGAACGGTTTGGGTTGGAAGGGACCTTAAAGATCATCCCATTCCAACCCCCTGCCCTGGGCAGGGACACCTCCCACCACACCAGGTCGCTCAGAAAGCAACACAGGCTCAATCCTGAAAGCAAGCAATCCTCCTTATATCAACAAAATCACTAATTCATGTTTTCAGGACTCGTTCAATCCTCCATCACAGCTATCCCTGAGGACCTCAGGGATTTGGGTTTGGTGTAAAAAAGGCAGAGGTGCCTGGGCTCATCCTAATTGTTGAACTCAATGGAACAAATTCCTCCATTACATCCCTTAGTGTTGCAGCTGAGTTAGTCCAAGAGCACTGATTTCTGAGGAGAACCACAAACAACAACCTATTCGTAGTCCCTACTTGTGTTGAAGTCACCAAGAATCTCCACGTGTCCATCCTTGCCCTCCACTTCCCAGGAAGCCTAGAGAGACCCCAGCATCTCCACAAGCATTACCTGAGAGCTGGCCATCAGAGGTCTCATGGAAGTAAACCCATTTATTGGCTTTTAGAACTCCGTTGGCATTGTTCTTGTTTCTGTGAAAACAACGTAAGAGCCCTAACTCATCACCAAGCATGAGCCAAAGCCATGACCAAGTGTCCTCTCACTGTGAAACCACACACAACACCCCAAAACCAGCAAAGTGCCCGATTCCCGCTGATTTCCCCCACGCTGGCTCTGACTTTTTGTCTTTCAAGGGAGGCAGGACCAGAAGGTGGTGACAGACGTTCAGCTGAGCCAAGGTGGGATCAAAGGCCTTAAGGTTGTGAGGGTTGCTCTATTTGTTTCATTTTTTTTTTGTGATGTGTGCTCACTGGTGCTTATCATTAATAACCCATCACCCCCAGGTACCAGTATAGGTTGGGAAATGACCTGTTGGAGAGCAGCGTAGGGGAAAGGGACCTGGGGGTCCTGGTGGGCAGCAGGATGCCCATGAGCCAGCACTGTGCCCTCATGGCCAAGAAGGCCAATGGCATCCTGGGGTGGATTAGAAGGGGGGTGGTCAGTAGGTGGAGAGAGGTTCTCCTCCCCCTCTCCTCTGCCCTGGTGAGTGGTGAGACCCCATCTGGAATATGGTGTCCAGTTCTGGGCCCCTCAGTTCCAGAAGGACAGGGAACTGCTGGAGAGAGTCCAGGGCAGGGCTACCAAGATGATGAAGGGAGTGGAGCATCTCCCAGAGGAGGAAAGGCTGAGGGAGCTGGGTCTCTTGAGCTTGGAGAAGAGGAGGCTGAGGGGTGACCTCATGAATGTTGATAAATCTGGAAAGGGTGAGTGTCAGGAGGATGGAGCCAGGCTCTTCTCAGTGACACCCAATGGCAGGACAAGGGGCAATGGGTGCAAGCTGGAACAGAGGAGCTTCCACTGAAATATGAGGAAAAACTTCTTCATGGTGAGGGTGAGGGAGCACTGGCAGGGGCTGCCCAGGGAGGTGGTAGAGTCTCCTTCTCTGGAGACATCCCAACCCCGCCTGGAGGCATTCCTGTGTGACCTGCTCTGGGTGTTCCTGCTCTGGCAGGGGGATAGGACTAGATGATCTTTCAAGGTCCCTTTCAATCCCTGAGATTCTGTGATTCTGTGACCTCTGCTGGAGAGCATCGAGCAAGCCTGGCTCCCGGGGACAACCGCGTGGGCCACAGCGGCCGCTTCGTTCAGGTCAAGAGGAGACGGGAGGGGTGAGGATTGCACAGTCAGAAGCGATTTTTGGTCGTTTCTGGTACCTTCCAATACTCCCTGATGACTCCTAATGGCCCAGGGCACTCGCCTCCAAAGCTTTTTTGAGTAGATTTCTCGTTATGGATGGAGAGAGAATCATTTAGAGATCAGAATATGCTCTGAAGATCAGAATATTATCTTACAGGTCCCTTCCAACCTAGTTCTAGGCTTCTAGGGATAAAAAGAAGCCCGTTCTACGCCTCTGGGAAGCAGCACACGTTTGTGCTGTGCACAGATCTCTAAGCAAGAGCCACCAGTCTCTATTTCCAGGATTGCATTTTCCAAAAAGCTCTTGTTTCCTTGCAAAAAAAAGCATCCCGTATCTTTCCAGCGAGAGCAACTCCTCTACGCGGGGCCGGGCTTTCCCTGTCGCGTACAGGAGGAGCCCCCCAGAGGCTGGGAGCCCACCCCGAGGCATCAGCGCTGCTCGGGGGCCCTCTGCTGGGAACCTGCCCCCCAGTTTTCCCTGCTACAGGCACCCCACAGATCATCCCTGCTTCCCCCCTCCCCTGCAGAGGCGAGGGGCTGGGGGGTCTGCTCCGCAGAGCTGCTGGGCATCCCGCGGGACGGCTGGAGCGCCCCAAGCTCGGGCAGCAGCAGGAAAAGGCCGTTTCACACACACCATGGTTGTGTCCCACTCAGTCCAAGAGCCAAAAACATAAGGGCTTTGTTAAACATAAAGAGTGTGTTTGTTTTTACACCCACAAACCCCACCAGGGGCATCGGATGCTGAAAAACGCGCTTCCGCCACCTACAACCACTGGGATATTGAAATAACAAATGCTGCCCCCCCTCACCAGGAGGGAAGGAGGAGGAGGAGGAGGAGGAGGAGGGGGCCAAAGATGCTTTTCCCACTTCCTCCCCCAGCTCTCATTTACATGAGCTTCTTCCTCTTCCTCATTCCTCATCCTAGGCTTCAAAAACAATTTAAAAACTCACAGGTTCTGGGACAGGGGCCCAACCCTCCCTCCGCTCCTTTCCTGTAACACCTCTGCTGAGGTCCAGACTGGTTCTTCTGAGCCCCAAATCCTCACAAAACATTAACCCCTCCACTCCTTTCCTGTAACACCTCTGCTGAGGTCCAGACTGGTTCTTCTGAGCCCCAAATCCTCACAAAATATTAACCACTGTCTATCAAAATCCTTCTCACTTGTGCAATTTTAAGGCCAAGAGGAAAGACATGGAGAAACCTCACCCACTCTCAGTGTGAGGCCAAGCCCACCAGCATGACCAGCAAAAACAAAACGTGCAATATATTCTCAAAAACTAGCAGCCCCCTCAAAGAGCCTTCTTACCCTCTGCTTGAAGATCCCTTCCAAGAAGCAGCTGGTGGTAGGCATTGGGGTTAGGAGACAATGGACAAGGAGAACAGACTCCAAAATGGCATCCTTGCCTCTCCAGCATCTGGTCTTGAGCACCAAGAAGCATCAGGGAAGAGCAGCTGGAATGGTAGGTCTCCATGATCCACTTAATTCAAGACTACACCTTCTCCTAATGCAAAAAAATCCCAGTGGGATACGGAGCTGCCAGGCCCCCAGAAGGTGGAAAAGGATAAGGTCATTTTGAAGCAGAATTTTCCTTCCAACAGGAGCTCCAGGCTCAGCTAAGGGGTTCCAATCTCCACCCAAGATCAGCTATTACAGCCTTCTTCAAACGGTGTCCTGTATCTGACAGCCCCTCTCATAGAATCATTCAGGTTGGGAGAGACCCTTGGGATCATCCAGTCCAACCATCAGCCCCACTCTACAAGTTCTCCCCTACACCAGATCCCTCAACACCACATCCAATCTACTCTGAAACACAGTCAGGGATGGGGACTCCACCCCCTCCCTGGGCAGCTGATTCCACTGACTGACCACTCTCTCTGGGAAAAACTTTTTCCTCATGGCCAGCCTAACCCTACCCTGCTGCAGCTTGCAGCCATTCCCTCTCCTTCTATCGCTCATTGCCCGGGAGAAGAGACCAGCACCAACCTCTCTGCAATGCCCTTTCAAGCAGTTGGAGAGAGGGATGAGGTCTCCCCTCAGCCTCCTCTGCCTCAAACTAAACAATCCCAACTCCCTCAATCCATCCTCATAAGCCTTATTCTCCAGGCCTCTCACCAGCTCCGTGTCCCTCCTCTGCACTCGCTCCAGCCCCTCCAGATCTCTCTTGTGCTGAGGTGCCCACAACTGGACACCAGACTCAAGGGGTGGCCTCACCAGTGCTGAGCACAAGGGGACAATCACCTCCCTGCTTCTGCTGGTCACACTGTTTTTTATGCAAGCCAGGATGCCCTTGGCCTTCTTGGCCACCTGGGCACACTGCTGGCTCATGTCCAGCCCCTTGTCACCCAGCACCCTCAGGTCCTTTTCTGCCAGGCAAGTGAAGTCGAGGTGAAGTGTTCCACAGCCACCTCCACAGGCTGTTGGAGATGCTGAAAGGCAGCAGCAGGAAATCCAGAACACAGCAAAAAGCTGTATTTTGGTGTGAAATCCCTCCTGCTGTGGAGCACTCTCTCCCCTCTGGGGAGCACTCCTCTTCTCCCGCTCTGCCCACAAGGCAAACGCACCCAGGACTGCCCCACGGGGTCTGAAGGGCTTTGCTTTTTTGAGGCAACAAGCCACAAGGTGAGTATTTTTAGGAAAAGCCTTTGGTAAACACATTTGGCATCTCCACAACCACGAAGCCAAGGTACGAACGACTCCTCTGTGTTCCAACAGCAGCACCAGTAAGAGAGGTGCTCTCCTGGTCAATTACCCACTCGGACCACTGGAGCAATGTGTCACATTCCCAGGTGACTCTTGTGACAGATATTTGGAAAAAAGATAAAAAACTAAAACAAGCCCCCCCCCTACAATTATCCCAGCAGGAACCCAGCAGTGAAGCCCCCAGGAGCTATATTGCCCAGCACTGGGCAGTTAAATAGTCATGGATTCCCAGTCCTCTCTGGGCTATTGTTCTTGGAACCTTTGGGTTTTTGTTTGTCCCTGCCTTAGCCAATTTAAACAGCAGATATTGATCTCAGTGTTTCTTCTTCTTCTACTTCCCAGGTCATCTCAGCTCTCTGCCTGTAACCCCTTTCCCGTTTCACTGCCACAGACCCTATTCCCAGTTCAGGGCAGTTTCCATGGATTACCCCTTAAGGTGGTGCCTGTCTTTCCCTTCCCCAGGGGCTCATTTGATGGGGAGAGAGAGGCTACCTGGGAACAAGTGTTAATTGCAATTAAGTTCCAGTAACCCCACCACATTTGTCCCTTCTGCCGTTTCATTTCTGAACTCCAGGTCATCATTTGATGCAGGATTTATTCATTTACAAGCCAAGGCTCCAGGGACTGGGCCGTTGCTGGGGGCTCTGGTGTGTTACCCCCGGCTTTGCTGGGCAGCATCAGGAAAGTTTGCTTTTTCCTTTCAGACACAGAAACAGGGACATTATCCTTCACTGCTTCGGGTTTTCACGCCTCTTGCTCTTTCTCTATTCTTTTCTACAAACCTATCCTAAACAAAACACTTCAAAACAAACACCAGCAGGTCAGATTTACCAGAAATTTGTGCTCTAGAAATAAAGCCTCGAGGACATGATGAATTTTTTAACTATTTGTTTGGCAATTGCAACAGGAATGGGTTATTTTACAGCAAAAGAATGAATCAGAGCTGGCTGCTCTTTCAACCTTCTTCCCAGCCCAGAAACCTTCTGCTCCAGCAGCTTCTGCAAGCCAGGGCAGATGAGGAGAATCCCCCAGTGTGTAGCCCCAAATCCTATGGGGACAGGCTGAGAGAGCTGGGGGTGGGTCAACCTGGAGAAGAGAAGGCTCCAGGGAGAACTTCCAGCCCCTTCCAGTCCCTCCAGGGGCTCCAGGAAAGCTGGGGAGGGACTCTGGATGAGGGAGGGGAGCCATAGGAGGAGGGAGAAGGGTTGGACACTGAAAGAGGGGAGATGGAGCTGAGCTGTGGGGAAAAACTTCTCTGGTGTGAGGGTGGTGAGAGCCTGGCCCAGGTTGCTCCGAGAAGCTGTGGCTGCCCCATCCCTGGAGGGGTTGAAGGCCAGGTTGGAGGGGGCTTGGAGCAACCTGGTGTGGTGGGAGGTGTCCCTGCCCAGGGCAGGGGGTGGCACTGGGTGGGCTTTAAGGTCCCTTCCCACCCAAACCATTCTTGTGGTTCTCTGACCTTAGGGATTCAAAGAAAGAGAGAATCAACCTGAGCTGAAGTCACCCAACATACTCCACCTGCAGACCTTTAGATAGACCTTTAGGTCCCTCCTCAGCCAACCCTGTCGAGCACTCTGACTGTTGTTTGGGTGTTCAGCCATAGTCAAGCTCTGCACTTCCCATAAATCAACACCAGCAGGTTCAGAGGAACCACAGTGAGGAGAAACCCACCCACCCACAGGACCTGTTGCTGAAACCACCTATGTAAACCCCCCCTGGCTGTGGTCACATCCTGCAGCAGGTCCTTCAAGAAGGCTGCAGCAGACAGCCCACATCAGAGCAGCCCCCCATCTCCTCTCCAGGGGAAGGAGGCAACGTCTTGAGCCGAAATGCAAATATCAAGGACTGCCCGGTGCCCCACAAGAAGCCTCGCAGAACTTTCTTGTGAAGCACCTCAGAAGCACTAACCTGCAAGAAGGGCTCTGGGGACCAGGCTGCCACATCCAGGAGAGATGAAGTGTGTGACTGGCCTCAGCCCCTTTGGGCTTCCAGTAAGCAAAATAAACTGGAGCCACATCGTCAGCTTAAGACTAATAGAAACGAAGGCGCTGTACGGAGTCAAAACGTGCAGAAACAATATCTTCTGCCTTAAAAGCTAATAAACTGGGGCTTCACCTCAACATTTATGTAGCAACAGGAGACGACTGTCTTGAGACAACATTCTGTTCTGGGTGTTTTACGGGGCTCGGGGCACGAAGGAGTTTTGACAGATTGGAAGGGACAGCATGTTCTGGTGGAGCATTTTAAGAAAATAGTAGTGCTGTCAAAGGGCAAGCTCTCGTTTTATGCTTACACACCACCAGAATAAAATATTGCCTTTGGAGCATCTCACACAGCCCTTCAGTAGTACAAACAGAGGAGGGATATCTCCATCGCTCCGAGCCCTGAACTTTTCACCGGTGTTTTCCCCCACCAACACTCGTGGTCCCATCTCAACACTCCCATCCTTCCCCACCAAGGGAGAGGACATCCTGGAGGCACCATACCAGGTGGTCCTCCAAAATGAGAGTGTTTTCTTACCATTCCCCGCCCAAAAGGAACTGGGACTGTCTCTTGGGCCGGGCTAGGGTGGCCTCCTGACCCAGGATGGCATCAGAGGCAGCGAGGACACTGATGCAGCAGAAATGGGTGTGGGGGGAACTGTATTTCCCACCACCCAGGACAACACCTCCCATGCTCTCTCCTTTCTCCTTTCCTGCCTGTCTTTATTTTGTGAGGTTGAATTCCAGCTTCCGTCTCGCACCGAGACTTCTTACTGAGCTGATGGGGAAATTCCAGGGGATATTAATTGCTGTTTGAAATCACTTCAAAGGACTGGTGTGGTGTGTCCCCCCCTCTCCCCACCCCACCCCCCCAGCTGGTATTAATAGTGGGAATGAGGAAATTGGGTTGGATTTCATACCTACCTCTGCTCCCCCCGAGCCTTTGCTCATCTCGAAAACCCCGTCTCAAACCAAGCCTGTTTCTATTAAAAGGCTCCTACTCCACCCCAGCGCTCGCACCCCTTCCTTCCCACTCCCACGGGTACCTGGAGCCCCCAACCCCCAACTGGTGGCCAGTGGTGCCAGAAATAACCCCGAGAAAAGGCTGCCAACGCAATCTCCAGCCGGGTTTGGAAAAGCTGGGTGCTCTACACAAGCCTCTTCGGCTTGGAGTGCTTCACCCACAGCCAACCCCAGCTCTGCCTGACCCAGTTTGCGTGNCCCATGTAAACACAATTATTTTTAGTTTTTCCACAAAACCAGGCAGGATAACAGCTGCTTTACAAAGCTGAGAGTACACACTTCTGAGAGCTCCTTGATGTTCCTGCTAATGGTTGGGTTTAAAGTGGTTCCCCCCCCCTTCCCCGTCCCCCCCTCCCTTCAAAGTCTCTGTTTCTTTTGGAAACTGGGTCAAAACGCAATCCCTCCTCCATTCCCATGCTTTGGGGTGGGGAATGAAAGACTAAAAGGAGGAAGAATGGTTGAAGAAGAATTGGGGCTGGCCGTGAGCCAGCGTCACGCTCCTTGCCTTCTCACCTGTGCCACAGCCCGGAGCCGCCCCCAGCCTTCCCAGATCCTTGTTCCCCAGCAAGGCTGGGAGGGCAGAACACTCTCCATCCTCCCAGCAGGGGGTCTTTGCTGGTCAGACCCAGCCACCACTCCCCTGCCCTCTGTGCCAGAGGATGGAGACGAGCAAGAGATGCAGGGGGGAGAACCAGAGCATGGGGCAGCACCTCGCGCAGAGGACAAGCCAGGTTTCCTCAAGCAAGTGGTCGTGGCTGGTTGCCCCGTGGCTCCTGGTCTCACAGGGGGAAGCTGTAAGAACCAGCTCACATCTCCAGAGCTCTATTCCTTCCAACTCCCCATCCCCATCTTTTCCTTTCCAGTGGCACAAGGAATCTACCCCAGTGCTTCGGGTCCTCCAGGCTACCAAGAAGCGGTTCGCTGGTCCCAAATGGCTGGTGGACCTTCTCGAATCAAGAACTAACCTTCAACTGCTTCCTGCAGGACCTCACTCCTCGCTGACTGGCATTTCCCAGAGTCACTCACCTCCTTATACCTTTGCCAGGCTATCAAGGGACGCCCTGTGCTTCTCTGCTCACCCCTAGGTTTGCCCAAACCAACTCTTCCTGCTCTCATTACAAGAAATGAGCTTTTGGAGGCGTCAGCTTTTGGTGCTGTCACCTGCTACTCCGGCTGACAAAAACCTAAACTCTGCTTTCCCGGGTAAACACTTTCCACAGGAGGAGGAAAACATTTGCTGCATGTTTAGACATGCCCTTATTATTGTCACACTTCTAAGGCCATCTATCAGGCCTTATCAGGTTGCACATCTCCAGCATGCAGATGGTTTGTGACGACACACACGCTCAGGAGGCTTTCAAATGCAGAGCAGGGGATGACTCAAAGACTTATTTATTCCCCATCTCCCTAACTAGGTCTCTTCACAGACACACAGAGCCCATTATACAGGGGTCCCACTCCTCTCCCTCCGCCTCTCTTTGTTTCTTGCCCCCAGTTATCCACAAACCGATGCCCCTCTGCTGCTCCGCTCCGTAATTCCCAGAGCGTCAGCCCCAACTCCGCAGCGTTCCCTGGCTCTGCTCCCAGTCAATACCTGCAGGTTTGGAGCTGGGTGGTTAATAGCTGCAGGCTGAGGCCTGAAAACATCCAGCAGCTTCCAAGAAGTACAGACAGACACACGCACAGACCACCTTTCTTTTCCTCACGCCGTTTATCACGACGTTCCGGGGAGATGTTACGCCACTTCATCCGAACGACTGGAGCAGATCAAAAAGTTGGCTCAGCCAGAGCGTTTGCCACCACCACCAAACCACAAGACTGATGTTTATCCAAGAAGGAACTGCCATGTGTTAGCACAAGTCCATGGGATTGAAAAAAAAAAACCCCACCAGCTTTCATGGAATTACTCTGTGATCATCCATCAAGCAAGCAAGCAATAAGAGAAAGGGAAACTGGACGGGTTTCCACTGGATGTTTGCGTTCCTTTACGTGTGGTGAAGGCACAGGATTTCATACCCACTTGAGAAAACCCAAGAGCTTGATGTTGGGGGACTCCCCAGCTCCTAAGAGCGTTGAGAAAACTCTCCTGCCCTACGATCACAACCCGGTGCAAAAGACCGTGCAGCACCTGGAAAGAGTTTCATCCTGGTCATGTCTGGTATCAATGGGAAAAACTCTGTGGAATGCCAAATCTGCCCCAGGTTTGGGGAGGGAATTCCACAGAGGGAAAAGGAAGTGGTGGGATTCCAGCCTGGAAGTCCCCAGCATCCCTCCTAGAAGGCTTCTGTCCCTCAGCGGCCGGGTCCCCGGCGAGGCTTGCCCAGACCTACCTCCAGTCTGTCCACAGAACCAGCTGCTCCATGGTGTTCCCTCAGCAGGAGGAGAAACGGTGGCTTTGCAGCAGCTCCCCTTCCACATTCGCCCCAGCTCAAGGAGGGAGGCAGAGCAGCCCGGCAAACATCGTCCACGCTTGGAGAAATGACTTCTTAACTTCAGGTCTGTTATGACATTTACTATGGCCCCCTTCTTCCCTCCCCTTCTGCCCCCCCAGTGAAAGGGATCAAAATAGTTCCCCTCGGTGACATTTTGCTTCATTTGACCGATCGACTGTGGGAGCGTCTCGGCAAAACCACCGACAGCCAAGCAGGAGGAGCGATGCCGGCCACCACGGGGGGTGACCACAAAAGCAGGGTCCCACACAGTGAAAACCCAACCTTCCTGCTGCTGGCAAAGAGGGCAGAAAAGGGTCAGGAACAAAGAGGAATAGCCAACTACTACGATTTGCTTTGCGTACGCCGCGGGTGTAAGCTGAGCCCTTCACCTAGTGACATTGAAACTGAATACGTGTCAGCTATCTGTCCCTGCTCCGACCTGCCCAGCTCTGGGACAACTGGGGCTTCTCTCCTGCCTCCAGGACCCTCATTCCAAGCACCCAACCCCTTCACCCCACTCACCTCATTTGATCATTTCCCTCATCTATTTCTCTTGGAAACACAAGTCCCTCGAGAAGGCATCTACGCTCGCTCCCAGCCAAGCCCGTACCCTAGCTCCTGCCACGCCAAGATGCATCCAGCTCCAAATGAAGACCATGTATCAGCCACCAAAACCAGAAAGAAAACCCATCCCATGCCAGGTTGGCCACCCCCCAGCTGTCTGTTGCCTTAGGTAACTTCATCTAAAAGCTTTGCATGCAACAGTTTTATCCCAGGCAAAAAGCAGAAAGAGCCTTCAACAACCAAGGGGCAAGAAAGAGAACTGAGCCTCCTGCTTTTCTTGATGTCCAGAAGCTCTAGCTGAAGACCAGATCACACCAACCACCAAAAAAAGAACAAAAGGAATGAAGCAGAGCTGGGATGGGGAGCCAGGAGAGTTAAGACCACTAATCCCCTTGCTGAAGGAGGAAGAAGCTCCCTGGAGGTCAGGAATGGCCATCCCACCCACTTGACTCATCCCACCCTCATCTCTCTACTGCTCTAGGTGACTTCATGTCTAAAACCTTTCCATCACAGGAGAAAAGCAGAAAATATTCACAACCAAGGGACAAGCAAGACTCAAGAACTGAGCCTCCTTCTCCTCTTGATGCCCAGAAGCATCGAAGGCATTGGCAAGCTCCAGGTTCAGCAGTGAACTCTGTGCTCCTCCCTTACTTCACAATTAGCCTCATGGCATCTAGACTTGCCTTCAACCTGGCTCTGCACCCAAAAGCAAGGACTTGACCACTTGCTCAAAACGTGAGATGTGCCTCCACTATGGAGGTGATTGTCCCCCTGTGCTCAGCACTGGTGAGGCCACCCCTTGAGTCTGGTGTCCAGTTGTGGGCACCTCAGCACAAGAGAGATCTGGAGGGGCTGGAGCGAGTGCAGAGGAGGGACACGGAGCTGGGGAAGGGGCTGGGGCATCAATCTGATGAGGAGCCATTGAGGGAGGTGGGAGTGTTGAGTTTGAGGAAGAGGAGGCTGAGGGGAGACCTCATCCCTCTCTCCAACTGCTTGAAAGGGCATTGCAGAGAGGTTGGTGCTGGTCTCTTCTCCCGGGCAATGAGCGATAGAAGGAGAGGGAATGGCTGCAAGCTGCAGCAGGGTAGGGTTAGGCTGGACATGAGGAACAAGTTTTTCCCAGAGAGAGTGGTCAGTCAGTGGAATCAGCTGCCCAGGGAGGGGGTGGAGTCCCCATCCCTGACTGTGTTTCAGAGTAGATGGGATGTGGTGTTGAGGGATCTGGTGTAGGGGAGAACTTGTAGAGTGGGGCTGATGGTTGGACTCCATGATCCCAAGGGTCTCTTCCAACATAAACGATTCTATGATTCAATGAAACCCACACCACGGACAGTAAGAGGGATAAGACTTTCTAAGTGCATGAACTCCCCACAGCCAGCTCTCCCAGCACAGAGAGCATTCCAGTCCTACCTCCATCCATCACACACCTCACTCAGCGGCCAGCGGCCGCTTCTCCTGGCAACAAGCAAACAGCACCTTTCCCTTCCCTTTCAGGGCAAGTGTGTGAGATAAAACACAAATCTCAAAAGCTGTTCCTCAGGAAATCCCTCCTCCCCTCCATCTTGGCCGCTCCAGGTCTCCTGGAAGGTGTTCCATTTCCAGCACCAATCAGCTCAGACCGTGTAGGGCTGAAGTACCTTTTTATTTTTCCCTTTTCCTTCTTGTTTTCTTTGTATTTGGAGCTGTTGTAGCTGTGGTAACACCAGCCTTGACTCCAGCACTTGCCAGCACCCTGCCTGGGTTGAGCCCCCGCCGTGCTGCTCAGAGAGGGGCTCGGGGACAGCCTCTGCTCCGAAACGTCGAGTATCCCAGCGGACCAGGCACAAGGAGAAGGTGCCCTCTGTGATTTACAGCTGGAGGAACAAAGATGATGGACCTGCTCATCTGCAGCACGGAGTGAATACAAGCTTTAGCTCCAGCACCTTGTCCATTTGGGTCTCATCCCAACGTCCCTCCAGGCAATGGAAACTCCTTATTAGCCTCCAGTTAAGCCTCAAAAGAGATTTTTCCTTCCATAATTAACTCTTCACAACACTTACTTTCTCTTGTTACCTTCTAGGGCTTTTGAGAAACAGGGAAAACAAGTTTTAAAATATTTTTGGTTGAAATCACAGAATCACAGATTATCAGGGATTGGAAGGGACCTTGAAAGCTCCTCCAGTCCAACCCCCTGCTGGAGCAGGAACACCCAGAGCAGGTCACACAGGAACGCCTCCAGGCGAGTTTGGGATGTCTCCAGAGAAGGAGACTCCACCACCTCCCTGGGCAGCCCCTGCCAGTGCTCCCTCACCCTCACCAGGAAGAAATTTTTCCTCATATTTAACTGGAATCTCCTGTGTTCCAGCTTGCACCCATTGCCCCTTGTCCTGTCATTGGGTGTCACTGAGAAGAGCTTGGCTCCATCCTCCTGACACTCACCCTTTACAGATTTATAAACATGAGGTCACTCCTCAGCCTCCTCTTCTCCAAGCTCAAGAGACCCAGCTCCCTCAGCCTTTCCTCCTCTGGGAGATGCTCCACTCCCTTCATCATCTTGGTAGCCCTGCCCTGGACTCTCTCCAGCAGTTCCCTGTCCTTCTGGAACTGAGGGGCCCAGAAAGAAGGGTAGTAAGTGACAGAAAGAACATCCAGGGCAGCACTTCTCGTCTCCCACAGCTTCCTTGGAAAACAAAGCTTAACAGGGTCCTGAACACGTATCTCACGCCTCATGCAGCTCTTCACATGCATCCCCTTCCTTCAGGAAGGCATCTCCCAAGCCCATCACTCCACCACTCCACCTGAAGGTCTCCAAGGCAACTGCCAAACTCACTGCCCCAAATGAGGAATTTACTCTTTTTGGGTGCCAAAAACCAGCAAAGTGTTTGGGGAAGTGTCACAGCAGGACAAGAGCTCCACAGCCCCACGGAACAGAGCACCAGAGGGCACAAACTCCCCCTCCCCATGCAGGATTTTCAGCCTGTTATGGAAGAATGTCTCCGAGCCACCAGGTATCAGCTCTTCTGATGCAGTTAGTATGTGCTCAAACGTTCTGGGCTATGACACAGAAACACGGCGGCGTTCTCATACCTGGCCCAAAGGAAGTGCTGCCAAATTCATAGAATCACAGAATCATTCAGGTTGGAAGAGACCCTTGGGATCATCCAGTCCAACCATCAGCCCCACTCTACAAAGGTCTCCCCTACACCAGATCCCTCAACACCACATCCAATCCACTCTGAAACACAGTCAGGGATGGGGACTCCACCCCCTCCCTGGGCAGCCCAGTCCAGGCTCTGACCACTCTTGCTGGGAAGAGTTCTTGCCTCATGGCCAGCCTAACCCTACCCTGCTGCAGCTTGCAGCCATTCCCTCTCCTTCTATCACTGATTCCCTGTGAGAAGAGACCAGCACCAACCTCTCTGCAATGCCCTTTCAAGCAGTTGGAGAGAGGGATGAGGTCTCCCCTCAGCCTCCTCTGCCTCAAACTCAACACTCCCAGCTCCCTTAATGGCTCCTCATCACATTGATGCCCCAGGCCCTTCCCCAGCTCCGTGTCCCTCCTTTGCACTCGCTCCAGCCCCTCCAGATCTCTCTTGTGCTGAGGTGCCCACAACTGGACACCAGACTCAAGGGGTGGCCTCACCAGTGCTGAGCACAGGGGGACAATCACCTCCCTACTGCTGCTGGTCACACTATTCTTTATGCAAGCCAGGATGCCCTTGGCCTTCTTGGCCACCTGGGCACACTGCTGGCTCATGTTCAGCCCCTTGTCACCCAGCACCCCCAGGGCCTTTTCTGCCAGGCAGCTCCAGCCACACTGCCCCAAGCCTGTAGCCATCCATGGGGTTGGTGTGGCCCAAGGGCAGGACCCAGCACTTGGCCTCGTTGAAGGCCATGCCATTAACATTGGCCCATCTATCCAATCCATCCCAGTCCCTCTGCAGAGCTCCCCTGTCCTCATGCAGATCAACACTCCCAATTATCTGATAACGTACAATCTTACCCACCCGAAGGCGTAACCACGGCCCAACAACCAGCCTGTCAGGTTGTTCTCCTGGGGGTTTTGGTTTATTCCTTTTTCCCTCTTGGGGAAGCTGGAATGGCACCCTTAGGTTACCTTCTACACAGGAAAACACAGCCAAAGCAATACTGTTGCCAGTCCAAGAACACCTCGTGAGGAACTGAATATTGTGTCCAATGCAAACACACAAGGAAAAAGAGTGAAAAAAATAAACCCAACCCTAAACCCACCCCCAAACCCCAGAGGCAGAACACAGGGGAGCATTCAGCAGCTCCCTCTCCTTTAAGACATAGCAGCTGGTAAGGGTTCCAGTACATTGGAAGGAACTTACTTGTTGATGTCATTAAATCTCTGCTTGGAAGGGGGAGCAGCCCAAATTCAGCGTGCAGCCATCACAGAAACCCAGAGAATTCAAAATTCCTCGACTCCATGGAAATTAATACCACGCAGGGAAGGGTGCTTTAAAACAAACAAAGCTATTTTTAACCACCTATTAAAATGTACATGTCTGGTTCCTACTGCTACCAGCCTTTCCAGAGAAGCACCGGGGCCCACCAGAGCAGCCCCTGGCACCGAGGGCTTGAGATGTGCCTTTAAAGATAAGCCATGGGAGGAGACACAAAGGTTAAGTGAAAGCCAGTTCCTGCAGCACACAGGACACACAGAACCTGACCCTGCCGAGCCAGGGGACACGCCGACAGCCAAGGTGAAGGTGTCCAACTGCAGCAGGAACATGCTCTGGAGGAGGCAGTTGGTCACCAAAAGATGTCTTTGGAAGCTGAGGCAAAAGTGCTGACACAGCAGTTTCACCTGCTCAGTCTTCCTTCAGGGAATCATAGAATGGTTGGTGTTGGAAGGGATCTTCAAGCCCATTCAGTGCCACCCCCTGCCCTGGGCAGGGACACCTCCCACCACACCAGGCTGCTCCAAGCCCCCTCCAACCTGGCCTTCAACCCCTCCAGGGATGGGGCAGCCGCAGCTTCTCGGGGCAACCTGGGCCAGGCTCTCACCACCCTCACACCAGAGAAGTTCTTCCTAATATCTGACCTGGTGGGGGGTGTTTCCACCTGGGGAAAGGGGGTTGGAATGAGATGATCTTTAAGGTCCCTTCCAACCCAAACAACTATCTGATTCTATGCCCCTCCACTCCCAAAACAAGTAGAGAATCATAGAATCATTCAGGTTGGAAGAGACCCTTGGGATCATCCAGTCCAACCATCAGCCCTACTCTACAAGTTCTCCCCTACACCAGATCCCTCAACACCACATCTAATCTACTCAAGATGCAGCTACAGTGACCTTTCACAAGTCAGAACACCCCTATTGATGATTCTATGATTGTCAAGAGCATTACACAGGACCTGTTGCTGTTCCTGCTGGATCAGACAGGTAATCTGAAATGACTTCAAGAGATGCAGAGTCAGGCCATTAGAGATGACATAGAGTCCCACCACAGCAGCGAAGATGATGTGAAGGAAGCAGTCAGGAGAAGAGAAAGCAGGGAAATAAGGCTGCAAATTTATATTAGTGAGGAATGGAGGGGAAAATGGTATTGGAAATGGACAGAGGAACAACATCTACGGTGTCCCCTCATGGCCAAGAAGGCCAATGGCATCCTGGGGTGTAGTAGAAGGGGGGTGGTCAGTAGGTGGAGAGAGGTTCTCCTCCCCGTCTACTCTGCCCTGGTGAGACCCCTCTGGAATTTGGTGTCCAGTTCTGGGTCCCTCAGTTCCAGAAGGACAGGGAACTGCTGGAGAGAGTCCAGGGCAGGGCTACCAAGATGATGAAGGGAGTGGAGCATCTCCCAGAGGAGGAAAGGCTGAGGGAGCTGGGTCTCTTGAGCTTGGAGAAGAGGAGGCTGAGGGGGGACCTCATGGATGTTGATAAATCTGGAAAGGGTGAGTGTCAGGAGGATGGAGCCAGGCTCTTCTCAGTGACACCCAATGACAGGACAAGGGGCAATGGGTGCAAGCTGGAACACAGGAGATTCCAGTTAAATATGAGGAAAAATTTCTTCAGTGTGAGGGTGAGGGAGCACTGGCAGGGGCTGCCCAGGGAGGTGGTGGAGTCTCCTTCTCTGGAGATATCCCAAACCTGCCTGGAGGCGTTCCTGTGTGACCTGCTCTGGGTGTTCCTGCTCCAGCAGGGGGTTGGACTGGAGGAGCTTTCAAGGTCTCTTCCAATCCCTGAGATTCTGTGATTCTGTGGTGTCAGTTGTAGTTTTGCCAGAGGAGCACACTCATCCCAGCCCCTCAGAAACATCCAAACCCCCTCCCCCCCATCTGTAGGGCTTGCTCTAGTTCCCATTAGGGTCAGGCATCCGCAGGCTGTATTTATAGAAATGCCTTGTCCTCGCTGCCCTGGCCCTGATCTAATCTTGCAGAGGCATCGCTTCCCCCCGCTTCCATCCTTATCTCGGGTTACAGGCAGCCACCCCAACCTGACACAGGGCACAGAGGGTGACACTTGGGCCACCGGCGCTGCCAAGGAGTCCCCCTCGAGTCCCACCAAGTGATGACAAGCTGCTTACACCAGCACGGTGCCACAGGGGACAGTGGTGGAGGTGCCACTCCACCTGGAACCCAAAGGATGGGCAGTTTATTCCTAGGGATGCCACCATCCTGCTCAGTGGCCCCAGGAACGGTGTTTTGATGTATGTTGCCTGGGTTTCCCTGCCTGTAGGATGAGGATAAAGATCCTCAACTCCTTTTAGAAGGGGTTTTGAGAATGACAGAAGAAAGTATTCACGAGGCAAATAACTGCATTCCTCAGGAAGTGCAGGAATCTGCCCCTTGAAGTTGTTTTGCCAGTGGAACCAGAATTGTATGGCTGCCCAGAGAGGTCACGGAGTCGCCCTTCTCTGGAGACCTCCCAGCCCCACCTGTATGCTCTGGGCAACCCTGCTTTAGCAGAGGAGTAGGACTGGGGAATCCCTAGAGCTCCCTTCCAACTCTTCTCCCAGCTGCTGGCACAGAAGTGGGATAAAAAAGAGGAAGCCCAGATCATAGAATCATATAGGTTGGAAGAGACCCTTGGGATCATCCAGTCCAACCATCAGCCCTATTCTACAAGTTCTCCCCTACACCAGATCCCTCAACACCACATCCAATCTACTCTGAAACACAGTCAGGGATGGGGACTCCACCACCTCCCTGGGCAGCTGATTCCACTGACTGACCACTCTCTCTGGGAAAAACTGTTTCCTCATGTCCAGCCTAACCCTACCCTGCTGCAGCTTGCAGCCATTCCCTCTCCTTCTATCGCTCATTGCCCGGGAGAAGAGACCAGCACCAACCTCTCTGCAATGCCCTTTCAAGCAGTTGGAGAGAGGGATGAGGTCTCCCCTCAGCCTCCTCTTCCTCCAACTAAACAATCCCAACTCCCTCAATCCATCCTCATNCCCAAGGGCGGCCCTGGCACTTGGCCTTGTTGAAGCCCATGCCATTAACATTGGCCCATCTATCCAGTCTATCCAGAAATTCTCTCTTTCCAGTCCCTACAGCTTGACTGCAAAGGGAGGAGCAGAGAATTCCCTGGGGAATCTGGCAAAAAAGCTTTTTCCCTGTGCCAGTGATTTTCCCCATCCAAGTCCTCCTCACCAGGGAATGGATGGAACCTTGCAAGCTGGTGAGAGCCAGGAGAAGCCTCGTGTTGACACTCTCTCCTTCATTAAGCTCAGCACAAATGGAATTACACAGGAAGAGCTGGATGGAAATGGTACCTCCTGGGCTGCAAATGATTAGCCAATTCTTGTCTTCTGCGTATCCCATCCATATCAAATTCCTGTGGTGCTCTACAGCCAAGTAGCCTCCTTTTCCATCTTGGTTTTCTCTTCCCTTCCAGCTACACCTACAGAGTTTCACTCTACCCTTGCTGGTATCGTATCCTTAAAATTTGTTGCAGGAGTTGAGGCAGGTTCTAAGGTTCTACGGTCCCTTCCAAACTCTAACCACTCTGTGATTCTGTTTAAATGATGATAATTAGCTCTGCCATATTTCTGCTCACGCTTGAGCATAGGAAACGGACTGAAGGCTCCCATACTCGAAGCACAGTGGAATTTATCTGTGATGCAAAGACATAATAAAAGCTGCTTCCTCTCCAAGCTGACACCCAGTTGTCACTGGAACACTGTAAAATATCCCATGCCAGAAATGTCACAGGCTGAAGTAGCCCAGCTTTAAGAAAATAGCTTTGGCTTTTTGGAAGCCAAGGAACTCGACCACTGCTCCTTTCAGTCCTGCTGGAAGAGGTCAGCAGAAACAGGAACTCTAAAATGGTCTCTTTTAACAGGGTGGTTCTCCTCCTTCTTGCCTTGAAAAGTGGCAGAGTTTAACTCAATTTACTGTTACCCCAGAGCCTGAGCTGGCACCAGGCAAAGAGAGTGGGGGAATGCACCTCTCCAGAAACCACTTGAAATTCTTTGCTCCCTCAGACAAGCACCAGGTTGAAAAAAACCTTTTCTTACTCATCAACTCCAAGAGTTTCGACGACTTCCTCTTGCTCCAGTTTCCAGTGGTGATCCTTCCCCCTCTGTCACCCTGCCAGACCCTCCCCTTTGCTGACCCCAAGAAAACAGTACAAAAGCTAATTTATTTACCCAAGAGCTCTGCCCGGTGTGGGATGGAGTAAGGTGGGTCTGGGAGGAGAAGAATAGGCAGTTAGGCAACCGGGGAGCGCTGCTGCAGGCATGAGCGGTTTATCTTTTGTTTGATCTCTTCTGCTAAGGGAAGACAAGAATGGAGGTAATAAATCTGCATAAAGACATGAAAGAAACAAACAACCCTCAGGAGACTGGGGTGACTGGGGAAATGCAGACAGCTCTGGGTACCTGGCTGCTCTGAGATAGGGGGGGACACACTGATAGAAACATCACCTTACAACAAGCAGCCACCACAAAGAGAGAGGTCATCTGTTTGAAAGGAAGAAGCATCTAACTAAACAAGATGGAATAAAGTCCAACTATTCAAGATTAAAACAAAACAAAACCCCCAAATAAACCAACAAACCTCAGACAACCTCCTGTAAGTACTTTTGTGGGAATATGGATGTGACTTTGAGCAACCTGGTGTTCCCTCCCATGGCAGGGGGGTTGGATGATCTTCCAAGGTCCCCTTCAACTCTAACCAGTCTGTGGTTCTATGACTAATAGTTCCTGAGGAAGCCCCCCATACCCATTTGTGTGAGAAGAAGAAATCACAGAATCCTATGGAGAATGGTTGGAAGGGACCTCTGGAGATCATCTCCTCCAAGCCCCTGCCACAGCAGGGTCACCCACAGCAACGTGTCCAGGTGGGTTTGAATGTCTCCAGAGAAGGAGACTCCACCACCTCTCTGGGCAGCCTCTCCCAGGGCTCTGACACCCTCAAGAGAAAGAAGTTCCTCCTCAGGTTGAGATGGAACTTCCCATGGTCCAGTTTGTGCCCGTTCCCTCTTGTCCTGTCCCTGGGCACCACTGAGAACAGCCTGGCCCCATCCTCCTGACACCCACCCTAGAAGGATTGAGAGGCCTTGATCAGATCCCCCCTCAGCCTGCTCTTCTCCACACTCAAACTCCTTCTAAGACAGCATGAGATCAAAAAAAGGTGCCATGCCTGGATATTGCTACAAGACCTCTTGACAGTATTTCAACTGGGATGCCTATTCTCCCCTGCCCACATGATTTTACTGTCACATCCCCTCTGTATCCTCCACCGTCGATGTTCTTCACCTACCTCCTTCCACTTGGCATTTCTGAGAGCATTCTCTGGCCCCAGCTCTCCACCCCTCCCCAGATTTCTGCCCGTGCCACAGTTCCATCCCTTACCTACAGGCGTGACTTGATCTCTTTGATGAGTTACGCAATGTTTATCCACCCTTTGATCTTGTCTCGTAGCAACAGGCAACAGTTTGTGGAGGATGTGGTGTGAACACTCTCCAACAGACCACGTCCCAGAGTCCTGCTGCTTTCTTGGGCAATGGCTACTCTTTTTGGAACAATAAGGCTAATCAACGAGTTATCTTAATTTTAGGCTAAAATTAGAGCGGTTAGACATGAGTTATTTGGAGTCCACTGGTTGTGCTGGATAGCAGGAAGCAGCAAGAGCGTGTCACCAGCATGGCAGAACTTCACCTGGGACACTCATGCAGTCCTGTTTGCAAGGCTGAGCAGTCACTACAGGAAACACTACGTGGTGACCACACAAAGGCAGAGCAAAACGCACCCCCCACCCCACATTCCTTTGCCCAAATACACTTACAGAAGGGGAGACCTAAAACCTTCAGATTTGAACCCATAAGAGATGTTTTTGAAGTGGGAAACAAATCTGGGTGGCGCTTTGAAAGGACCTTCTGTCATTCCCCATCATCCTCCTGCACATCCACTGCCCACCTTGGGCTACCAAAGAGCTTACAGGAGAAGCAGGGGTTAGTGAAGCCTGAGGGAAGGACCTCTCTTAAAACTTCAAGGAAATAAGGAAGCATGATCTATCATGGGATTGTTTAGTTTGAGGAAGAGGAGGCTGAGGGGAGACCTCATCCCTCTCTCCAACTGCTTGAAAGGGCACTGTAGAGAGGTTGGTGCTGGTCTCTTCTCCCGGGCAATGAGCGATAGAAGGAGAGGGAATGGCTGCAAGCTGCAGCAGGGTAGGGTTAGGCTGGCCATGAGGCAAGAATTCTTCCCAGCAAGAGTGGTCAGAGCCTGGACTGGGCTGCCCCAGTGGGGGTGGAGTCCTCATCCCTGACTGTGTTTCAGAGTAGATTGGATGTGGTGTTGAGGGATCTGGTGTAGGGGAGAACTTGTAGAGTGGGGCTGATGGTTGGACTGGATGATCCCAAGGGTCTCTTCCAACCTGTCTGATTCTATGATTCTGTGTGGCTGCCCTGTTTTCCCTGCAGCGGCTCTGAACACTCTCAGTGTCATTAGCTGCTGCCATAAACCATGAGTCAAGCTTACTCCTCAAGCAGCTAAATTCACCCAAAGACAATTTTGATCAGCAACAAATCACCAGTTCTTTTATTGCTGCTGGAGGTGCCACAGAATCATTTAGGTTGGGAGAGACCCTTGGGATCATCGAGTCCAACCAGGTTCAGAACCATCTCTCAACACAGCTTCTGTGGACTTCAGAGATTTCATAGAATCATAGGATGGTTAGAGTTGGAAGGGACCTTGAAGATCAGCCAGCTCCAACCCCCTGCCCTGGGCAGGGACACCTCCCACCAGAGCAGGTTGCTCCAAGCCCCCTCCAACTTGGGTTTGATTAGCATCCACATGTATGTTGTGACTGAGCATTCCTAGGAGTGTTCCAACCACAGCCAAGCTTTGGCTTTTGATGGAGAAGTGCCTAAAACTACAAAAGCACCCAGATTTTGCAGTTTTTCTAACCTTTGCCGGTGAAGTCCCACCAACTGCTAAGCAGCATGTTCCTCTCTCCCTTGGCAGCTCAACTGTGTTCCTCATAACCCTTGCAAAGTCCCTGCTTACAGAGCAGCCCTGGTCCCTCTCCTGCAGGGTCTAGGAGACATCCAGAACTTCAGTTTCTTAAGTCCAGGGTGCTTCTCCCCTTATTCTCTAAGGGCCCACTCTCTTTACTGACTTCTCCTCTGCCTTCCCTGAGCAGGCACGATCTGGAAGGTAAACCTGATGGTTCTGATCAGGGTTTGACCTTCTCCTGTGTGTCTCCATCCCTACACTCCATCCAGCACTAGAGAAACACATTCTCACCCACCCTATCCTGTCTCCAGCAGGTTTCTGGTCTGCTTCTCTGTCCTGCTCTTCTCATCTTGAACTCCTCCCACAGAAACCACCACTGACTCTTGCTGACAGGTTGTTCCTGTGTAATCAACCATCACACCCTAAGGGTCATCCTGCACACACAGCCCCAGGAGAGGAAATTTAACAGCGAGCACAAAACAATACACAGCCTCTTGTCAGCAAACTCCTCATCCCACTTCATCAATTAACCCTGACTTAAGGCAGCAGAGAAAGAGGAAAATGGTTTTTCAGCCCTAAAAAGTGTAACTTCTCCTCCAGTTCCGAGTGGTTTAAATCTTCTACCCATCCTTGTGTGCAGTGACTTTGAGCACTGCTTACAGGGCTTGAAATCAGATTAAAGACTCACAGAATCATGGAATGCTGTGGGGTTGGAAGGGACCTCTGGAGATCATCTCCTCCAACCCCCTGCCACAGCAGGGTCAGCCACAGCAGGTCCCACAGCAACGTGTCCAGGTGGGTTTGAATGTCTCCAGAGAAGGAGACTCCACCACCTCTCTGGGCAGCCTCTGCCAGGGCTCTGACACCCTCACAGCAAAGAAGTTCCTCCTCATGTTGAGATGGAGCTTCCCATGGTCCAGTTTGTGCCCGTTCCCTCTTGTCCTGTCCCTGGGCACCACTGAGAAAAGCCTGGCCCCATCCTCCTGACACCCACCCTTGAAGGACTGAGAGGCCTTGATCAGATCCCCCCTCAGCCTGCTCTTCTCCAGACTCAACACACCCAAGTCCCTCAGCCTTTCCTCAGGACAGAGGTGCTCCAGGCCCCTCAGCATCTTTCTAGTCCTGGGATATGACAGTTTGCCCACAAAGAGGTGCTGACTCACTGGAAGAAGACAAAAGATGAAGAACCCAAGCCCACCGCTGCCCGTCCCATTGGCTGCGCCTGCACAGCTGTGGAGCCCTAAACCCTGGCAATACTTGCTTTTAATATATCCCTCACCCCTTGCTTTCCACTGAACTCCTCCTGAACACATTCAGGCCTTCAAACAAATAAATAGATGGCAATAAGATCCATTTTCTTCTCCACAGTGAACAGGTGAAAACTCGAGGACAGAAATGCAGTTCCAGTGCTATGGAAACGTTGGCAGCACCCTCCCTCCCGTTAGAGGACTTCACTCTAAATTCCAAAAACAGCTCTTCAGAGACACATCTTCTAAGCAAGCAGTTGCATATCTGCTCAGAAGGTCTTTTAGACACCCATTTTCCTCCACTGTGAAGATAAATGCCAGCTACAGTCCAAACTTCCAGCACGTTTAAACGTGACCCACCAGGAACGCATCGCTCCTTGATAAACCACGCTCCCTTCCAAGCCACCGCTCAAGGACCTACCACCCACTGGGCAAAGCCACCTCAGGTGGCAGGAAAAGGTATTCCCACCATGACTCCAGGACTTTAAAACACATCACCAGAGAGCTATGCTCCAAATCGACCATCTGACCATGGGTGTCTCACCTCCCAGTTACTCCCAGTAGAAGGTTGTCCAAACCAACTCTCCAGGAGTCTACCCTTCAAGGACCATGGCCATGCCCAAGGAGAGGCCGTTGGGGCATGGCTGGGCTAGTGGCTGAGGGCAGGCAGAGCCAAGGGACTTGGGGTTGCAGGCAGTGGAAGTGCTTGTGTGTGAGGCACGTGCTGATAAATCAGACCTTACAGGTAACACCAAGGTGGCTCATATCGTCCTAAAACCTCCTTTCCTTTTTCCATAAATAACAGAAATTTCCTAGATTCGTTTTAAGCTGTTTTCCTAGATCTGCTAGGAGTTATCTTCAACTGAACAGTGCTAAAGGATGAGCTGGGTGTAATAGGCCTTGAATAATTATTGGCTTGGCATTTATTACAGATCCCAGGCCTCCTCTACCCGTGTGCCAGCGTCTCCATTTCAGGATAACCATCACCATTCAGGAAGTTTATGCCAACCTCAAGGTAATAAACCAAATTGTTAAGTTACAGGTTTATTTCTGGTTTAATGAGGATTTTAAGCCTTTATGCAAAAGAGGACAAATTTCATATTTCAAATTTTGGGGGTTGGTCTCTTCTCCCAAGGAACAGGCGATGGGACAAGAGGAAACGGCCTCAAGTTGCACCAGGGGAGGGTCAGGTTGGAGACCAGGAAACATGTTCACACTGAAAGGGTTATTCAGGCTTGGAAAGGGCTGCCCAGGGCAGGGGTTGAGGCACCATCCCTGGAGGGATTCAAAAGCTGGGTTGACCTAGTGCTGAGGGACAAGGGTTAGAGATGGGGTTTATCAGAGTTGGGTTGATGGTTGGACTCAGTGATCTGGAAGGTCCCTTCCAACCTGGACCATTCTGTGATTCCATATCATTAAATGGGGACTTTACCTACTAAAACAGAGTCACCAAATACCCTGTTGGAAAAAGGTCATTCTTAAACACAGTTGGCCATAAATTAGAGAACACAATTACCAGGAAACTCTCACGCCGTGGTGAGAATACTCCTCCTGGAGCTCACAGAAATAGACCCAAGCCTGTGTTTAAATGCCAGTCCCTCCCCAAACCAGGCAGCGGCGATGCCCTCGTCACGTAAGTGAATTCAAACTTAACTCTGGGGTGAGTTAAAAGCAGAACAGAAAAGCAGCCATTAGCACTGCAACTCTCTTTCACCACGGTATTTCTGCATTTGGTCTCTACATTCTGGCCTGTAATTTCACATTAGAAGATAATGGCCATTGACAAGCAACCTTCAGCACAGTACTTTGTCCCTCCCTAAACCCCATCCTGCTGCTCCTTCCCTGGAGAGCTCTCTCATGCTTTCTGCCTGCTATTCTTGCAGCCAGAGCTCAGCCAGAAGCAGGGAGTTGGGCAGAAGAATTATCTTGCAGCTTACACTGCAGAAACCCCCACATGAACCTTCCCAACGCCCCTCGGCACCGCAGAGCCAGATTTTCCCCACGAGGTTATTTCTATTACGCTTTGCTCAAGTGTTTGCTAATTTGGGAGAGCCAGGCTGGCACTGGCAGATGTAGAGGAACGCCTGGGTAGCCACCGGGTCAGCAGGCACCTGCCTGGCAACCATCCCTGTCCCACAGGGCTGCCATCACCCCACCACCACTTTCCCTGCCGGGAATTAGCATGTCATTTGTTTCTGCATCAGCTTTTCCTCACCCAGCATCTCCAGGCAGCTGCCACTGGCTCTTCCCACCCCCGGGGCAGATCACCCCGCTGCTGGGATGACTATCTAACGCTGCTGGGATGACTATCTAACGACAGGCACTGGCAGTTGGCAAGCTGGTGGAATCCCACAACACAACTATAATAAGCACAGAGCATGACTAAACCCGCAGCACCGTCTGCTTTTCCAGTGGCATCGTGCCATACCCCATATGTGATCAAGAACTGTGAAGAAAAAAAAAAAGATGTGACCCACATCCTCTTTCAATTCCTTACCCCTCAGTCAGCAGCATCTCCTCACCTTCACAACTGCCGCTGGCCAGCAAACCCCAGTGACTTTGGGAAGCTGTGTCCTACAGCATAGATGTCCTTGCTGGGTCAAGGAGATGGAACTGAGTGGCCCATGAGCAGTGCATCAAAGAATCATGGAATTGTCCAGGTTGGAAGGGATCTTTTCAGATCATTGAGTCCAACCATCAACCCAACACTGACAAAACCCATAGAATCACAGAATCATTTAGGCTGGAAGAGACCCTTGGGATCATCCAGTCCAACCATCAGCCCCACTCTACAAGTTCTCCCCTACACCAGATCCCTCAACACCACATCCAATCTACTCTGAAACACAGTCAGGGATGGGGACTCCACCCCCTCCCTGGGCAGCTGATTCCACTGACTGACCACTCTCTCTGGGAAAAACTCTTTCCTCATGGCCAGCCTAACCCTACCCTGCTGCAGCTTGCAGCCATTCCCTCTCCTTCTATCGCTCATTGCCCGGGAGAAGAGACCAGCACCAACCTCTCTGCAATGCCCTTTCAAGCAGTTGGAGAGAGGGATGAGGTCTCCCCTCAGCCTCCTCTTCCTCAAACTAAACAATCCCAACTCCCTCAATCCATCCTCATAAGCCTTATTCTCCAGGCCCTTCCCCAGCTCCGTGTCCCTCCTCTGCACTCGCTCCAGCCCCTCCAGATCTCTCTTGTGCTGAGGTGCCCACAACTGGACACCAGACTCAAGGGGTGGCCTCACCAGTGCTGAGCACAGGGGGACAATCACCTCCCTGCTTCTGCTGGTCACACTATTCTTTATGCAAGCCAGGATGCCCTTGGCCTTCTTGGCCACCTGGGCACACTGCTGGCTCGTGTTCAGCCCCTTGTCACCCAGCACCCCCAGGGCCTTTTCTGCCAGGCAGCTCCAGCCACACTGCCCCAAGCCTGTAGCCATCCATGGGGTTGGGGTGGCCCAAGGGCAGGACTTAACTAACACTAACACTAACCCATGTCCCTCAGCACCACTTCTGCCCAGCTTTTTAAACCCCTCCAGGGATGGAGACTTCACCACTGCCCTGGGCAGCCTGGTCCAAGGCTTCATAACCCCTTTGAAGGGTGAAGAAATTTTTCCAAACATCCATCCCAAACCTCTCCTGGCTCACCCTGAAGCCGTTTCATCACGACACGCTCTGGCTGAGAAGGGAAAGGAGCGGGACAAGGAAAAGGAGGTTCACTTTCTCACTGTTACCCTTCATGCTCCAACTGAACGTGAGACAACTTGAAGTTCCTTCCCCAAAAGCTCCAAGTGAGCTCATTGCTGTGCAGCTGATCCCACCCTGGCACCAAATCAGCCTTTCTGCTTGGCTGAGCAGAACCTCTCTCATCCCGCTGCCGCTCCGAACGCGCCGCGCTTCAAACTGGTTCCCACAGCAATTTCAAGGCGCTCTCTCCCAGTGAGACAGGCTGGCTTTCTTCGCAAGGTCACAGAAGGCAGGGCAACAGGAACACACCAAGTTTCACATTTGAGAATAGGAAACAAAACTAGCCCACAAGTAAAAAACAAAATACCAAACCAAACCAATATTGTAGAGGAATAAGCCATTTTTTTTCATTCAAACTCCACCAAAAAAGCAAAATAGCTGGTGGAACGCTCCAAAAAGTGTTCAAAAGCGACACCTTACACCATCTAACCCTTTTCTTTGAGCTGTATTATCAGCCCTCGGGCTATCACTAGCTCCTAACAACCTCCCTGAGCCTTTGCACAGACATGAAGGAGGAAAGCTTCCTCAGTCAGGAATTCCTCCTCAGTCAGGAATGTTCAACAGGGGAACGGGGAGCTGCAATGGCAGAATTAGCTCTTCCCTGAATGCCAGGGGGCAAAGCAGCCGCCTGAGGCATCCTCCACAGCTTGCTGCCCTGAAAACAACAGCACTGGAAGCCTAACTGCATCCCAGGGAACTCCATCCCAGGCAACAGAGCTGGCCCCAGATTCCTGCAGGAAACCCTTAACCCGTCGCCTTCTCGGCTTTCAGGCTCTTTGGATTCCAGTAGATTTGCAGCAAATAGTTGCCCCAAACGGGGGTGGGGTGGGGAATATATATATATCTATATAGAAACCAAAATAAGGGAAGGAATTGCTCCTTTCTGAAGTCGCCCAGTTTATTACAACTGGCTTTTGGAAGCAGTCCCAGTCTAATCCCTTCCCCTGAGAGAGCTCTGTGCCCTAAACGTATGTCGTGTGTCACAAACACTATTTCACTTTTCCTTTTAACTCCTGACCAGGCAGGCAACTAGCAACCACCCTATTTTAAACCACATGGAAAACGTGTTTAAATGGAATAATGGCATTAAAATGGCCTGTTTAAGTTCAAGGAAGCACAAGGGTCAAGTCAAAGAATACACTTAATTTGCTGTATTTCTTTTTAAACACAAACAGCTCTTGAAGAAGTGTCTTCCCCTTCTTCAATTCCAGAAAGCAAACAAGACAGACCCTTTAAGCCACCTCAGACTCTGCACCTGAAAGCAAGAGCACCCAAAAGAACTAATGGGATTAACAGCACCCCTCTTGACCAACAGCTCTGACAACACCAGAGCTAAGTTTTGAAAACCTTCTGCTTTTTAGCACTTTCCTTGAGGACATGACTTTCAACCACCACCTAAAGCCAAATATTATCCCATGGCCTTACTTTGAGCCCTCACTCCTGGCAATCCCTGATCCCTGGCAATCCCTGATCCCTGGCAATCCCTGATCCCGACAGTTTTTGCCTCAGATCTGAGCCTCAGACTTCCCAACGCTCTCCTCCAACAACAGGAACAGAGTTGGACCATGCAAGGCTGCAAGTCTGTGAAACGCTCCTGTTTCCACCTCAGTAACGACATGAGCTCGACATACATGTAGCTTTTCTTCTGGATTTATGACTCCTTCCCCCTGGGAAGGTCTGTGCCAGACTCCCTCCCACAGTGCACGGATACACACGCTGCCTCCTGTTCTCTGGGACAAACTGTCTTCCTCAAACAACTTCTGGCTTCTCCTTCCTTTTTAACTCCTCAGCACTCTGGCTTTGCAGCTGAGCAGCTCACTTGGAATAAAAACTTAGAACTTGGTGAAAGCTCAGAGATACCTGTTTACACCAAACCACAGAATCATTTTGGTTGGAAGAGACCCTTGGGATCATGGAATCCTTACCTACCACCTTTCAGACCTGGGGTTTTTACCCAGTGGTCCTTGTTTGCTCACCATTCTATAAGCCTTATGAACAGTCACCCAACTGCTCACACCCAGCCCTTTCCCTTCTCAACCAGGCTTAAGTTTCTCTTTAAGTGACAGAACCTTGTGACACATCGCCACCAGGCTCCTCAGGCTGGAATGCCAGACCCTTACCTCTTAAAAAGGCCAGTTTTCTCCTGGAACTCGGTAGGGGCACCAGCAGTCCCTCTGAAGTAACTAGTTTTGATGCTGGGCAACCACAAGACAACAGCACCATCCAGCGGCCCCTTGTTCGGCCAACACTTTGAGGAGTGATGAATTAATTCCCAGTACCTCTCCAAGGGGAACCCACCTTGTGAGGCCCTCTCAGAATTACCAAAGCACTTCAACTCCCCCGGTTTCAACCCTGCAGGTTATTTCCCTGAGAAAGTGGGACTTTGTTTCCAAAGGAGATAAACCACAACCCCCCAGATAACCACAAACAATGGCCATTCCTGAGGTTTTAGGAGTCTCTTGACTCCAGACAGCAGTGAGTTTGCTTTCCACAGATAACCCTGGAGTGTTCTGCTGTGGCTGAGACTTTCAAACCATTATTTAATGCTGCTATATTTAAGAGCTGACATGCTTCCTCATGAAGTTCCCTCTTTGCAGGGAGAGCTGCCTACCAGTCTGTGACAGCGGTGTCTCACGTTCTTCGAGGAAAATACCAGGAATTGGTCAACAACTCCCTTCATCACCGAAGGCCACCGGTCTGAAACCTGCTGGTGACCAAGAGGGGTGACCTTTGGGGTCATCCAGTCCTCTCCCTGGTGAACCCACACATAGTTTTTCTGCAAAATAGTCATTCCAGCTTGTTCATGCTGCTCTACTTTCTCCACTCAGGGTTATCTCTCTGATCTTTTCCTGGGTGATAAGCACACGCTGAAGGAAGAGCACTGTTAAGGCTCAATTCCTCCCAGGTGCCTTATAATTACAAGGCAGCAGTCACAGGGCTGCAGCAACAAGAGAGCTCAGCTTTAGTTATTTGAGCCAGAAGATGATTTAAGAAGAAAAAAAAACCACTAAAAATATCAAATGGCAGTTGTATACAAAAGCAGGAATAAACACCATCCAGCCTTGTTACACAAAGAACTGGCATGATCTCATGGCAGAAGGGATTTAGGTGCTTAATTACCTCTGCAACCAATTCAGACACCCAAAATCCCTGAGCCTGTGAGGGTAAACACAGATTTAGGAATAAAATGTTCTTTTACCTACAAGAAAGACTGTTAAAAGTCAACTGTAATTAAACTCTAAAACCTCTGGTCGCAGCAGCCCGGACACAGTGCCCCATTGTTAAACCACCTTTCACACTCTGCAGGAACCAGTTCTCCTTCCCTTCTGTGGCATTTCCCAGGCACGGAACAACCCCAGAGCCGAATCCCACTTTCCTTTAGGTTCATGGAACCACAGAGGTTCTTCCCACAGGGTATTTCCCCAGTGGTCTACAACCCCTGAGCACACATCACCCAAGCCCCAGACCTGCTGGAGGACATCTGTTTACCTCAACACTAGACAATCACTTTATGGTTTTCCTCTCTTCCCCTCCCATCACCGCAAGCTGGAAGCGCTCAACCGAGATATTAACTTCATGTCTACAGCTGGAGCATAGATTGGTTACCAACTGGTTGGAAAGAAAAGGCCACAGCCATGGTTGGGGACTTCCCCCGTTACCTTGGATGCATTTCTGCTCTTGCTTTGTTCTTCTGGAACAAGTCACCTCTCAGCTTGACAGCAGCGCCGGCCGGGGGATCGCGGGAGTCTCAGCGAGTGCCAGCCATACCAGGAACTGCACAGGTGCCTGTGACAAATAAAAGAGATTATTTATCTTGTGCCCAGAGGCCTCTGAAAGGGCCCAGGGCCAAAGGGCAGGGGGAGGGGGGGGAAATAAATAAAACATCATCGACAACAACAACAACAAAAAACCCCTGTTAGCTGCCAGGTGAAACAGCCAGGCTGCAGCTTCAAACTCTTCCTCAACGAGCTGTGCAGCCCCCAGGGCTCTGCTGGACACGGGATCCCATCAGGACACCAGACTGCCTTATCATCACAGAGTAACAACAAGGGGTTTTTGCCCTCCCCGTGGCCAAAACCAGCAACGGTGGGACTTGCTGGAGGCAGCTGGATCGTCAGCATTGGGTTTAAACAAGTAGGAAAGGAAGGACAGACTCTGGAGGAGATGGATGAAATCGGGTGGTTTGTGCCTCCATAACTTCAAGAGCCTCCAGGGAGCCCAAGGCTCTTTCAGCCCCCATCAAAGCATGAGATTAGCCACTCTATTCCTAATCCACACTCCTTGGAGAGAAGTAAAAGCAAAAGACAAAGCCTAAAGCCACAGTAGCCGATTGGAACAATAAAAACCCACCACAACATACATGCACACACCCAAAACTCTTTAACCTGTGGCCACTTCTGGGAAATCCAGAAGCATCAAGGGCAATTTTCAGGAGGATCAGTACCTCAGCATCAGCATCACCATCACCCATCCCAGGCATCCTCACCAGAAGAGACTTTGGCTGTAAGGAAGGCCCAGTTTGACGAGTCTCTCAAACGTTTGCTTGAGGAGCAATCACCAACCAAACCCAAGAGCTCTCTTCTGGCTTAGGAGTTACTGCTGGGCTTCCTCAAGCTCCCTCTCCTAAAGATGAGCTGCCATCTTTCAGCCAAAAAAGGTAGCTCGCTCCATCTCACCAGAGAACAAGACCAGCAAGCCTATGGGACCAGCTCTACCATGGGACGGAGCAGGAAACAGCCTGGCACTCAAAGAAACCACAATATTTACGTCTCCGGTTAGGACTGACCAAACAGGAAGGTGCAGATCCGGCCTCCTTAGCTTGGAGCAAGGCAGCTTCACAGCTTGATACTGGCTTCACACCGGAGGTGAATGAAAGCATTGGCAGCCCAAACGGGAGCGGGGGTGGTGGCAAAGGGCCCAGGGCAGGAGTGACACCCTCCAGAGCTGCCACAGTTGATGTTCTTGCAATACATTGAGGACTTGTGAGGTTTTCAGCTCAGGGGACCCGCAGCAAACAGCTTCACTTGCTTTCCATTTGTTTTTCCTACACCTTGGGATACCTCAAACGCAGTTTGGTAAACCCCAAACACAGAAAAATATATATATATACACACAGAGGGCCTTCAGAGAATCCTCCTCCCCAAGAAGACCAAAACACAGAGCCCATGTACCAGGAGATGACAGGAAAGGCAGCCACGAGACAGCAAGAGGCAAACCCCTAATTAGCAGCTACCATTGACGAGCAGTCAACATGCCATGTGTGGTTCCAAAGCCATACTCCACGTTTGGAACCACTGACTGACTACACACTCTGGCACATTCCTCCCTAAACAGAACAATACCCAGAAGCTCCTTCTAAAGCCCGTGAAGAAGGTGGTCAGATCCATCAGGGGTTCAACAGGCAGGGCTGGGCAAGAAGCATTTCTGAAAGCCCAGGGCTCTCAGCAGGGTGAGAAGATGGTCAGCTTCCACAAGCTGTGAAAGCTTTGCCAACCAGCTGCCTGGCTGATGGGAAAAGATGAGCAATCGTTCCTGGACTGGGAATTAAAAATAAACATTTTAAAAAAAAAAAAACAACCCAAAAATGGGCTTTCCCAAATCATTATGGAAAATAAACCCAACAATAAGTCCTATAAAAACAGGAGCTGCCCAACAAACCTCAACCAACACAGTACTTTTGATGAGCATCTGGTGGAAGAAGCAAGTCCTTTTTGCTGCTTTCCAGCTGGCACCCAAACATCTAATAGATTTAATGGGGAGTTACCTGAGGCCCAGTTAGAATCATAGAATCATGGAATCATTTAGGTTGGAAGAGACCCTTGGGATCATCCAGTCCAACCATCAGCCCCACTCTACAAGGTCTTCCCTACACCAGATCCCTCAACACCACATCCAATCTACTCTGAAACACAGTCAGGGATGGGGACTCCACCCCCTCCCTGGGCAGCTGATTCCACTGACTGACCACTCTCTCTGGGAAAAACTTTTTCCTCATGGCCAGCCTAACCCTACCCTGCTGCAGCTTGCAGCCATTCCCTCTCCTTCTATCGCTCATTGCCCGGGAGAAGAGACCAGCACCAACCTCTCTGCAATGCCCTTTCAAGCAGTTGGAGAGAGGGATGAGGTCTCCCCTCACCCTCCTCTTCCTCCAACTAAACAACCCCAACTCCCTCAATCCATCCCCATAAGCCTTATTCTCCAGGCCCTTCCCCAGCTCCGTGTCCCTCCTCTGCACTTGCTCCAGCACACAGTTACACCAGTTTAGTCTGTAGCAAGGAAAAGGAGGCACAATCTCCTGTGAGGAAGGGCTCAGTAAGTCACAAGTGGCAAAATCACAAAATCATCAAGGCTGGAAGGAGCCTTCAAGAACATCAAGTCCAACCATCGACCTAACACTGCCAAAAGCACCACTAAACCGTGTCCCTCAGCACCACGTCTGCCCATCTTTTAGATATCCCCAGGGATGGTGATTCCATCTCTTCCCTGGGTCACGCTGTTTCTGATATGGGCCAGGATGCTCTTGGCTTTCTTGGCCATCTTGGCTCACTGCTGGCTCACACTGCTCAGTCAGCTGTCGACCAGCACCTCCAGGTCCTTTCCAGCCACTCTTCCCCCACCCTGTAGCATTCATGGGGTTGTTGTGAGCCAAGTGTAGGACCCAGCAGTTGGCCTTGTTGAACCTCACACCGTTGGCCTCAGCCCACCCATCCAGCCTTTCCAGATCCCTCTGTAGAGCCAACCCTAACCCCCAGCACAACAACACTCCTGCCCAACTTGGTGTTGTCCACAAACTTACTGCAGGTGCACTCAACCCAAGCCTCTTGGCAGAGTACCTGCTTGACACCACCAAAAATAACCCCTTCCCTCCCAGAAAGCCATATTCCATGAAGATGTCAGGCAGAGCTACCAAGTCATGGGAAACAAAGGAAAGGCTGAAGGATTCAGGAGGATGGAGGTGCAGAAAAAGATTACAAAGGCCACTTTTGTAACAAAAAAGACAAGGAAAATTTCAACTTTTGAACAGATTCTCTTCAAATAATAAATCCTGTGTTATGAAACGTATGAGAAACTAATTCACTTGAGCCAATCCACAATCAGGCCAAAATACCACCAGTGACTGCTTTGATGGAGCCTCTTCTATCTAAAGAAACCTGCAGTTCAGCAAAGCTCCTTCTAAGTTCTTAAACAGCCTTTTGATGACTTTCTGCTGCCTCTGAATTTGTTCTTCCAGCCACTGGAGAGGCATTAATCTCCCTCACACGGCATTCAGCTTTAAACAAACACACAGATGAACCCCAATAAACAATTTAATTAGAACATTGCTGCAAAGGACTGGAGATGGGGGTTGTGCAACATTATGCCAGGGGCAAGGGGCAACCTGTAACTGTGGTTCAGACCAGAGGAGAAACCAGAAACGGGGCTGGGGAGGAGATTTTCACTAGCCTCTAGAAAGACTCCCTGCTCTGCATGGATTATCCTCAAATCCTGCAATTACAAGGAAGTCAGAATGCCCTTTTTCTTTACTCAGTAAGGTCTGACCAACAGAAGGCAAGGAGCTCCAGGGGGAAAGGGATCCCCAAATACTACAGCAGTGTGTATCTCAGAAATGAGGGCAACTCTCTCCACATTATTGATATTTGCAGGATCTTTTCCATCTCTGCATCCCAACACCTCCGCTTTTACACCCCAGTAGTAATTTTTTTCAAAAGCAGGGAGAGTCAGCCCAGTCCTGCCCCTTGGGATGTCACTTCTCCTGGAGCAGAATCTGCTTGAGCAGGGGGAGTAATCAACTATCTCACAAAACCTCTATTTCTCTTCAAGTACATTAAACAGAATCCCAGAATGCTGTGGGGTTGGAAGGGACCTCTGGAGATCATCTCCTCCAACCCCCTGCCACAGCAGGGTCACCCACAGCAACATGTCCAGGAAGGTTTGAATGTCTCCAGAGAAGGAGACTCCACCACCTCTCTGGGCAGCCTCTGCCAGGGCTCTGACACCCTCACAGCAAAGAAGTTCCTCCTCATGTTGAGATGGAACTTCCCATGGTCCAGTTTGTGCCCGGTCCCTCTTGTCCTGTCCCTGGGCACCACTGAGAAAAGCCTGGCCCCATCCTCCTGACACCCACCCTTGAAGGACTGAGAAGCCTTGATCAGATCCCCCCTCAGCCTGCTCTTCTCCAGACTCAACACACCCAAGTCCCTCAGCCTTTCCTCAGCACAGAGATGCTCCAGGCCCCTCAGCATCTTGGTGCTCCTCTGCTGGACCCTCTCCAGCAGTTCCCTGTCCTTCCTGAACTGGGGAGCCCAGAACTGGTCCCAGTGCTCCAGATGGGGCCTCCCCAGGGCAGGGCAGAGCAGAGGGGGAGGATGACCTCCCTCCACCTGCTGGTCACACTCTTCCTGCTGCCCCCCAGGATGCCATTGGCCTTCTTGGCCACCAGGGCCCATTGCTGGCTCCTGGGCATCCTGTTGTCCCCCAGGACTCCCAGGTCTTTTTCTTCAGAGCTGCTCTCCAGCAGGTCCCCCCCCAACCTGTCCTGGTGCATCTCATCTCTCCGTCCCCCATCAGTAACTTTTTAAAACTGGACACCCTGACTCTCAAACCCAACAGATTTAAAATACAAAGAAGGAAAAAATATAAAAGAGAGGAAATTCTCACAGCTCCTCTGCAAAGCCCAACACACGTGTTTCAAACTGAACAAACCTCTGCTCTGACCCCTTCATTAAACATTTACCGAGAGCTCATCTGCATATCTCCAGCAAACAAACCCAAGTTTGGCATCAGATGTGTTCAGCTGGGGTAGGGATCCCTTTCCCTCACACCCCATCCAATTAAAGGCACAAGGCAGTGATAAGAGTGGCTCAAAACCAGTGTCAATTTTGAAACCAAAAATGACTCTTTTTTCCAAGTCCTCTCTGAGCACGTTCTCCAAACTGGGAGATGGTATCACTGAAAAGAAGGAGAAAAAGAAACCAAGACAAACCCTTGCATGTTCTCTTACAACATGTGCTTAACTAAGACCTAGTTCAAACAAACTGCTCTGCCCAGACCTTTACTCTGAGCAGAGGAGGGAACTGTCAACAGAGCCGTCCCTTGCTCGTGCCAGCAAAGGGCTTGTGGGGCGAGCGTCGCCCTTCCTGGTGAAAACACACTCCTGCTCCATCAATTTCTAAGTCTTCCCAGGCCAAACCTGCTCTTTTTAACCCAAACCAGCAGAAGGCACAAGGCAAGAGAGTTTGCCAGATTTATAACAGCCACCTTCGTTCCTTGGGAGAGTTGGTTGGATGAGAAGCTCAACACGAGCCAGCATCCTGAACAAGCAGCCCAGAACCTCCCCACGTCCTGGGCTGGCACCCCCAGCAGCGTGGCCAGCAGGGCCAGGGGGGCATCCCGTCCCTCTGCTCTGCTCTGGGGAGACCCCCACCTGGAACACTGCATCCAGCTCTGGAGTTTTCAGCACAGGAAGGACATGGACCTATTGAAATGGCTCCAGAGGAGGTCATGGAGCTGCTGGGAGGGCTGGAGCCCCACAGCTGGGAGGACAGGCTGAGAGAGCTGGGGGGGAAGAGGTGCCAGCCTGGAGAAGAGAAGGCTCTAGACCTTCTCTTGGAGACCTTGGAGCCCCTTCCAGTCCCTCCAGGAAAGCTAGGGAGGGACTCTGGATGAGGAAGGGGAGCCAGAGGAGGAGAGAGTTTGACACTGAAAGAGGGGAGATGGAGCTGAGATGTGGGGAAGAACTTCTCTGGGGTGAGGGTGGTGAGAGCCTGGCCCAGGTTGCCCCAAGAAGCTGTGGCTGCCCCATCCCTGGAGGGGTTGAAGGCCAGGTTGGAGGGGGCTTGGAGCGACCTGGTGTGGTGGGATGTGTCCCTGCCCAGGGCAGGGGGGTTGAAATTGATGATCTTTAAGGTCCCTTCCAACTCTAACCATTCTATGATTCTAAATCCAAAATGGATTTTGTTCCCAATTTGGACATCCAAAGTCAGGCTAGGAAAGGGACAGTCATAGAATTGTCTGGGTTGGAAGGGACCTTTAAAATCATCTAGTCCAACCATCAGCTTAGCTCTGATGAAAAAGCCCATCACCAAACCACGTCTCTCAGCACCCCATCAACCTCTAGCTTAAATCCCTCCCAGTTCCCACAGCCTGTTCCACTCTGTCCCAGCTCAGCCCGCTCTGAAAAGGCAGGTAATAACACATCTGTGTGCCTGTCTGTATGTGCTGGCACAGTAGCAGATGGCAGTCTTAGCAAGTCCTTAATTTAAGTTTCCAAAAAAACAATGGATGCAGGTTTCAAAAGCATTTTTTGAGCTCAGCTTTGTTACCATAATAAAATACCACACCTCCTCCACAAATACATCAGATATCTAACTGGTATAAGGCATGTTGCAGTGGTAACCCAGAGAGGTAGAGTGTGGGTGCTACACATGGCTCACTTGGACTGCACTGTCCCAGAGAACACCTTGGGGGGCATCAAAATTAGACATTCTGCAAGTATCGAGTCTGACTCCCGTCTCCAAGGCGATGGGAGAAGAGGAGATGGCCTCAGGTTGTGCCAGGGGAGGTTTAGATTGGATACTGGGAAGAATTTTTAGACAGAAAGGGTTATTCAGGCTTGAACTGGGCTGCCCTGGGAGGTGGTTGAGGCACCATCCCTGGAGGGATTTACCAAACATCGTGCTGAGGGAGGTGGGTTAGTGATGGGTTGTGTTGGAGCTGGACTGATGGTTGCACTGGATGATCTTGAAGGTCTAACCTGGACAATCATAAGGTTCTATTTACTTTCCCCACTTCTGGTTTAAGGGTCTCAATTTTCCACGTGCACAGTAAAATCATCTACTAATCCTATCACTTCCCACACAGCTTTCCCCCTCTTGAGAAAGTGCCAAACTGGTTGTAAATGGAATGGAACTGGTTATAAATGTAAAAAGGAGTCGCAGGAAGGAACAGAGAAGGCAAGTCTTCTCTCAGGAAGCCTACATTAGTTCCAGAAAAGCACATCCCACTTGTAAAATCGGTCTAAATCAGGGCTAAAAACTGCCAGTCCACAAGCTCCACATCTGCCAGCCAGCACGGGCCTCTCGGCCAAAGCTCAGAGCCCTCAGTTTGGCTGCTGAAGGACAGGAAAACTCATTCCTGGGCTTCTCTGAAAACCAGCACCCCCTGGATGCCACCCTCCTCTCTCAGCCCTTGTGCAAAGTGGAACAAAGTCGATGAAAGGCTGCTGTTGGGCGAAAAGGATGTCCCCGTGGAACAGCCTGTGTTTGCTTTACTGCTGACGGCACGGCCCCGCCAGCCCTGCACCCGCTGTCCTAAGGCTCCTGCTGGACTTCTTTTCATGCTACAGAGATCTTGATGGATTCCATTTAGCAACAGCCTACTTCAAAGCCAGCCTGCACAACATACCTCCATCTCACCCCTGCTTTCCTCCAAGGGTGGAAAAGCCTCCCTGTCTCTATTTACGGCCCGTTTCTTGGTTTGGTTTCCGTGAAACTCTTTTGAAACGGAGCTTCAAGGAGGAACACGAGCCAAAGGTTTAGTCCAGGGCATCCCATTCTCTCTCATATCCTGCCAGAGGAATAAAGCTGTAAAAGCCAGATCAATAAGAGGAGAATCAGCTCTCCCATATGAGTGCATCCCTCTCCCAACATCTGTCTGTATCTCTGCAGCTCGGGGAAGCAGGACTGACCCCGGGCTGTTTGTCGGTCTCTGTGATATCAGCAAACTCCTTGTCTCTTTAAATCCACAGCTTTTTAAATAGAAATCATGACATGAAATACCCAGCCTGGCCCCATTCTGGCTGTACCTTGGAGAGTCGGTGGGATTTGCTGAGTACCATGGAAATTTTACATTTACAATGCATCAGGACAAAAAAAAACCAACCAACCAACAAAAAAACATATTAATCTCAAAATATTCTAAACCTAGCACATTTCTTGTGTTTGCTTGTTTATCTGCAGCCCCAGCCAGACTCCTGCTCTGATTTATCCCTAGCGATAGCTGCTACCACAGACTAAAGGCTTTCTTTCCCTCTCCTGAAGGCTCAGCTTTCTCTTGCCCCATTCATAGAATCATAGGTTGGAAGAGACCCTTGGGATCACCCAGTCCAACCATCAGCCCCACTCTACAAGTTCTCCCCTACACCAGAGCCCTCAACACCACATCCAATCTACTCTGAAACACAGTCAGGGATGGGGACTCCACCCCCTCCCTGGGCAGCTGATTCCACTGACTGACCACTCTCTCTGGGAAAAACTTTTTCCTCATGGCCAGCCTAACCCTACCCTGCTGCAGCTTGCAGCCATTCCCTCTCCTTCTATCGCTCATTGCCCGGGAGAAGAGACCAGCACCAACCTCTCTGCAATGCCCTTTCAAGCAGTTGGAGAGAGGGATGAGGTCTCCCCTCAGCCTCCTCTGCCTCAAACTAAACAATCCCAGCTCCCTCAATGGCTCCTCATCACATTGATGCCCCAGGCCTCTCACCAGCTCCGTGTCCCTCCTNAGTCTATCCCAGTCCCTCTGTAGAGCATCCCTGCCCTCAAGCAGATCAACACTCCCACCCAACTTGGTGTCATCCACAAACTCACTGACAGTGTTTTCTAGGTCCCTATCGACATCATCAATGAAGATATTAAAAAGGAAAGGCCCCAGCACTGAGCCCTGAGGAACCCCTTGTGACCGGCCGCCAGCTGGATTGAACTCCATTGAGCACCACCCTTTGGGATCCTCCTTCCAGCCAGTGCTGGATCCAGCAGATCCTACGCTCATCCAGGCCATGAGCAGCCAGTTTTTCCATGAGAATGTGGTGGGGGACAGTGTCAAATGCTTTGCTAAGATCCAGATATATTATATCCACTGTCTTCCTCCCATCCAGCAATTGGCTCATCTTATCATAGAAGGAGATCAGGTTGGTCAGGCAGGACCTGCCTTTCATAAACCCCTGCTGACTAGGCCTGATCCCCTGGTTGCCCATTCCATGGCTGGTGATAGCACTCAAGATGATCTGCTCCATCACCTTCCCTGGTATCGAGGTCAGACTGACAGGTCTAGAGTTTGCTGGATTGTCCCTTCTGCCCTTCTGATAGATGGGCGTTACATTTGCCCCCTGGGCGTTACGTTTGCCACCATTCTCCTTGATAAATGGTCACCAGCCTTTCCATAGACCTCATCAGCTCCTGCTGCACCAGAACTCTGCCACTGCAGGTTATTCTTCAACTCCCATGGCCTTTTGAAGCAGTTTCTCTAACCTTCCAGGGGTCTTAAATCGACAGACTGCCTGTCTCCTCCACTGCCACGGACAACACCTTGCAGAAATGGTATTAGAAGAACTTCTGGGAGCAGTTCCCTTCCAACAGTGCCCATGAGAGTTTCTCCACTTTTTACATTTCCCAAATGGCTATTTTCCTTTACAGCAGTTATATCTTATTTGGGTAAAAAGAAACCTACTCTACCCAGATAGTTTGTTATCTATTTGCACCTCACTTTTCACTTCAGGCATTTACATCCAGATCCATAGGGAATTTTCTTTCCCTTCATGTCTACCTCAAGTCCCTGTCCTTGAAAGCCACCGAGAACTTCCCCCTAGCTCTTTCCATCCTCCCCCCAACCATTCATACAGCAGTTAAAAGGTTAAAAAACACATGCTAAATCTGAGGGCAGTCCTTGCCATCAGCAGCCAGGTGCCACCCAGGAGTCACCATCAGAAAAGCCACCCCTGCAAGACCACACACAGTCAGCAACAGTCACCAAGGGCTTTCAGATACCAACATTTTTGTTGTTATTATTTCAGATTAAAGCTAATTTTACAAACAGCCCACAGTCCCTCTAAAAACCCCCAACAGGTAAAGTAAAACCAAACTCCATGCAGTCACTAGCTGTTATTTAACCAGTGCTGGGATCCTGCAACTCTGAACCTAAGTCAGAAGGAGCACTGGAAAACAAGGGTGGAAGTTAAACTGGGGGTGGCAGCGGTTCCCAAAGGGCTGGTGCTGCTGGAGAAGCCCCTGGGGCAGATGCACAGACCCTAAAGCACAGTACTTTCATTCACATTTAGTTTCACAGAATCACAGAATCTCAGGGATGGGAAGGGACCTTGAAAGCTCCTCCAGTCCAACCCCCTGCTGGAGCAGGAACACCCAGAGCAGGTCACACAGGAACGCCTCCAGGCGGGTTTGGGATGTCTCCAGAGAAGGAGACTCCACCACCTCCCTGGGCAGCCCCTGCCAGTGCTCCCTCACCCTCACCAGGAAGAAGTTGTTCCTCATATTGAAGTGGAACCTCCTCTGTTCCAGCTTGCACCCATTGCCCCTTGTCCTGTCATTGGGTGTCACTGAGAAGAGCCTGGCTCCATCCTTCTGACACTCACCCTTTCCAGATTTATCAACATCCATGAGGTCACCCCTCAGTCTCCTCTTCTCCAAGCTCAAGAGACCCAGCTCCCTCAGCCTTTCCTCCTCTGGGAGATGCTCCACTCCCTTCATCATCTTGGTAGCCCTGCCCTGGACTCTCTCCAGCAGTTCCCTGTCCTTCTGGAACTGAGGGGCCCAGAACTGGACACCATATTCCAGATGGGGTCTCACCAGGGCAGAGTAGAGGGGGAGGAGAACCTCTCTCCACCTACTGACCACCCCCCTTCTAATCCACCCCAGGATGCCATTGGCCTTCTTGGCCATGAGGGCACAGTGCTGGCTCATGGGCATCCTGCTGCCCACCAGGACCCCCAGCTCCCTTTCCCCTACGCTGCTCTCCAACAGGTCAGTTCCCAGCCTATACTGGAACCTGGGGTTGTTCTTGCTCAGATGCCAGACTCTACACTTGCCCTTGTTCTAGTTCATTCTATTTCTCCCTGCCCAACTCTCCAGCCTGTCCAGGTCCTGCTGGATGCCAGCAGTTTCATTCACCTCTGGGAAGCTATGCTGCCCCCAGGGTCTTCTGGTAAACAAGAAAAGCCAAATCTGCACGTCCTGACCCGTTACTCGGTGTGTGACACACGAAATACACCGGCACCTCATCAAATTAACGGGGTTCACAGAAACCAAGTTGGAGAAACGCAGCAGAAAGGCAAGCCATCAGGAAAAACCCTGCTGGTAACATCAGCTGCCAGGTTTTCTTGCCTTGAGATCCATAGAGCAGGGCTGGCCACCAGAGATAAAGATCAAAATAAAGCCACCTTCTATCTGCAATAAAAGGAGGGGGGGAAAGGACACTTTTTTTGGGGCAGTGCTTGAAAAAAAACCCAAATGACTCGCCTCGTTCAATGCTCCCTAAAAAAGAGACTAAAAGCTTTTAGTAAAACATACCAACAAACAAAAAGCCCCCCAAAGCCCCAACCCAAAAGCCCAGGAATCCAGAAGCAGAAGTCAGTACTTACGGTAAGAGGCTGGGAATTCTAGTATCTACATCTACCTTGAGGACCTTACGTATTTCCTAGTGAAAGACAAGGTCATTCCGTGGACACACTATTCCAGCCAGCAGGAAAGGTTGGAGGACAGATCTAACCCCCCTATGGAAATGTCCTCTGAGGTCTGACTATAGCACCCACAGCTATCCAAGACAAGAACCACCGGGTTACATTCCGGTGCTGGAGCCAAGGAGAGGAGAAGAACAGGCAAACAAAAAACCCCCTCAGAGACAGGGACTGCAGAGGGAGAGAACGGTCCTGAGGGAAAAAACAACCGACAGAAGGGTTCTGCAGAGGGACTTTGACAGACCCAGAGACTTTCAGCCCATGCTCCACAGCAAACAGGGAGAGAATTTGCTGCATCTCCAGCCCTGCTTTCTGACCCGCTGCCAATACCAGCCCCAGCTGGATTGTAAAGGCGATCCCAGAAGCGATGCTACCAGCAGCGTTCAAAGCCAAAAGTGCAACCAGGTGCTGGAGATTTCCTCATCTGAGAGCAACGGGCAAGCGCAGGCCCTCAATAAAACATAAACCCAAGATGCATTATCACTTTGAGTGTATCATGGGTGAGCGACCTTGGGAGAAAAGGAAACGTTCAGAGAGAAAGAGTTAGTGACTCATCTCTGGCACGGACAAATTCCACCAGCCCCACTGCACACATGGGCCCACCACAAGTCATTCACAGACAGCAAGAAAAACCATTACTTCCATGAGCTAAATAACTACACATCTCAGACTCACAGAATGCTTTGGGTGGGAAGGGACATTAAAGACCACCCAGTGTCACTCCCTGCCCTGGGCAGAGACACCTCCCACCACACCAGGTTGCTCCAAGCCCCCTCCAACCTGGCCTTCAACCCCTCCAGGAATGGGGCAGCCACAGCTTCTCTGGGCAACCTGGGCCAGGCTCTCACCACCCTCACACCAGAGAAGTTCTTCCCCACATCTCAGCTCCATCTCCCCTCTTTCAGTGTCCAACCCTTCTGCCTCCTCCTATGGCTCCCCTCCCTCATCCAGAGTCCCTCCCCAGCTTTCCTGGAGCCCCTGGAGGGACTGGAAGCGGCTACAAGGTCTAAATGTGATGAATATTCTAGCTGTAACACACAAGTTTAAGCATGCAATATAGTCATAAACTTGGCAATGAGAGTTAGAAATAATTTCTAGAGCATTCCATGCCATCTAAGCACCTTACCATCACCGAAGACCGGTCCTGCACATGCTACAACGCTAACCAGGATGGGAATCACAGAATGCTGTGGGGTGGGAAGGGACCTCTGGAGATCATCTCCTCCAACCCCCTGACACAGCAGGGTCACCCACAGCAGGTCCCACAGCAACGTGTCCCCGTGGGTTTGACTGTCTCCAGAGAAGGAGACTCCCCCACCTCTCTGGGCAGCCTCTGCCAGGGCTCTCACACCCTCAAAGTGAAGAAGTTCCTCCTCATGTTGAGATGGAACCTCCTGTATTCAAGTTTGTGCCCATTTACTCTTGTCCTCAAGCCACCAGCAGAACTATCATACCCCAGGCCACGAGTGCCACACTGTCCTCCAAGGAGAAGGCTACTCTTGTGCATAAGTTCAAAGTGGACAGAGAGCAAATCTCAGCAGGTAAGAGCTGAACCTGTGAGACCTGTATGTCTAAGAATATTAGGGGTGCTCATTAGCTACCAAACCCTGATTTTAGGCACAATAACGTGAGGCAGGCTGAAAATAGAGACTGCTGGAGACAAGGAGAGCTCCCAGCCTCCAGGAATCTCAGTGAGCACACCAGAACTGCTCAATTCCACTCAAGGGAGCTGTACTCCTTTGTCACAACTCACAGCAAGTCAGAATGGTTAAAGCACACTCCAGCAAGAACTGTGGTTAAAGTGGGGCATATAAGCCACGGCATCGGAACAAGCTGTGGTCAGGCTGGGCCCACGGTGCACTGCAACAGGAACCCCACCTGAACAAGGATCTCCAGGCCATTGACATGCTGCCCATCCCCTAGACAATAACAAAGCAGAGAAAGCAAAGAGAACGTTGACAAGGCCAAGCACACATGAAATACCTACCCCACTACTCTGCACCATGACAACCACCCCTCATGGGAGCAGCAGTGGAGCAGACCAGGAATGGATTCCTAAAAAAAAAACCAAAGTCAAGTCCTGTTTTTTGATGACAGAGGATCTTCTCCTCCCGAGGCACAGGCAGCTGATCCAGCCCAGACTCTGCTGCAAAAGAGCAAGTCAATGACCTGAGGCCACCAGAAGAGGAGGAGGGTAAAGGCCACAGGCTCATCCCACAGAGAGGACAGAGCCAAGAGTGTCCTGAACACACCAGCCAGCCATAGCTATCGTTTTAAGGAATCAGCAGGGGTAAGTCTGAACAGAATTATGGAGGAAAAATAAAAAGAGCAGGCTGTCAGCATGGAAGCCAGGAGAAGTTAGGAAGAACCCCACCAACCGGGTGGGCAAACCCAGGATTGCCCAGAAAGGAAGGGGTAGAAAAACCTACGGTACCTAAACAGACCAGAGGCAGAAGCCACAGACTCCAAGAGGCTGCACAGGAGTGAAATTCCAGCTTTAACGAGTCTGTTACAGCTTGTACAGGATGGTGCTTCCAGGAGTTATTAAAAGACAAGTCACAACAACTTACAAGGCAAAAAAAAAAAAAGAAAAGAACCCAAACCCAACCAAAAACCAGGAGGAAGCACAGGAACTGCAGCAGAACAGGCACTCCAAGTAACTCTTGGGAACAGAGTGCCTTAGTCTCACAGTTGGGGAGCACCATGAGCCAGCAAACACACGTGGTGCGAGCTGGATCGCCCTGGTATTCCGGAGACACACGTGTGTAAGGGATGTCCCGAGCCAGGGGGAGCAGCAGCCAGCAGAATCCCAAGGAACAGGCGATTCCCAACGTGCGCCGTGTTCTCACACTGCTGTCAGGACTGAAGAACACGGGTCACCTCTCCCTGCACAACTTCCAGGCTCCGCAGGTTGCACCCAGGCTCAATTACCACCCCTGAGGTACAACAAACCCCGCCACCCCTCGCTCCCAGTATGGAGCGGCCACACTGGGGCCCGGTGGCTCGGCACTGGGAGACAGTTATGGGTCAGACCCACTAGGATTAGCGTTATCCCTGTGCTAATATTCACCCCTGGGGACAGGGACAGCTGGTGGCCGCACGGAAGAGCTTCTGGTGTCACAACCCGTCCCCTCAGCTCAGCCTTTTGGAGCCTGGCACTTAATCCCCCGGGGCTCCCGTCCTTCCC